>CM022705.1:59529578-59849686 GCA_012295165.1 Asparagus setaceus | reverse complement strand
CTCGTAGCCTGAATCCTGTACCGACAACGGCCATCTTTTCTTCGTCCTTGACAGAAACCTCGGATGATGGAGTTCCATTGGGTTCAGAGTTGCCTTCGGATTGAATGAAGGCTGCGATGCTGCAAACGAGGTCCTTCTCGAACTCAAGGTCGTCCTTGTGCACGTCGTGGTACCCGTAGCGGACGATGCATCTGTAGAGGCGGTACTCTTTCGGGCCGACACGACCGACGAGGAACCGTTCCTCGGGTTGAACATATGGGACTGGGACGGATTTGATGCATAGGAAAACAAGGACCTGGTGATTTTAAAGTTGTCATGGTCATGAATACCTTTGCATAAAAGCAACATACATTTCACAAAACACCATGAAAAATGAAAGTTTTGGACAAAACTATCATGAACTTCAAAACTACAGAAAGATATCATAAACCATTAGAAATTGCTGCTGGCAGCATTAACATCATAGATAAAAGGTCTAAGGTACCATTATCTATATCTATCGATCCACAAAATTTATAAGGATAATATAGAAGATATACAAAGTATATAAGAGTAAAATTGTCTTAACACATTATGTGTGGAGCACTTGACAACTTACCCTAATTGCCATCAGGCATGGTAGTTTCATGACAAATCATATAATTTTCTCTATTAAAAAATTGTTTATAGTAGTTCTGTGGAAAACACCCCAAAGTTCATTGCAGTTATGTGAAATTTACCTTAAAGATAAACTACGTGCCCCAAATAATCCTTGATAGTTTAAATCTCAACACCCACAAAAAGAACTATGTACTTATCTTATAAGTACTCTCTTCAGCCTGTTTCTTATTAGATTGATGCAAAATAATAGTAGGATTTTATTGAAGATGGTGCAAATCAATCTATAAACTATTTTCGTTTCTTACATCTGTTTAGTTTTCTACAGACATCAGGTATATAACAAATATACAGTAAAAGTATTTGAAAGGGTGTTTTCTTCCTACTTCACTTCTTCTTTACTCCTTTTTTTTTGGTGCGAGGAACTTTGGCTTAGTACAAGGCTACCACCAAGTAAACCCCAGGGCCTAGGAACCCACTTTCACAGTCCAGACCCAGGTGAATAGCACAAGTATTGCCATGCCTAATAATTAGAAATTAGAGATAGACATGTCATAGACACAGATCAACCCTTGGCCTTTTTGAGCCCAGGCCCCAGGCCCCAACCACTGGGCCACTTGCGCGCGGTGGCCGCGGGGTGGGTGAGGGGGTTTGGGGGGGGTGCTTATCCTTATGTGATATGCTTAAGCAAAAGATAAAAAAAATACATACCTGATGAAAGGCAGGAAGATTGGTGACAAAGTGGGAGAAGACAGCAGGGATTCCAGAAACAAGCTCAGTGTGTATGAGACCGATACCACGAACACGAACAATTCCAAGAGTTGGGCCAAGGCTAAGGAGCCAGTTGATGGACACCTTGTTCTGAACATCAAATTCGTACTTCAAAAGAGTCCCATAGTGCCAAACATACATAACAACCATGAAGATGAGAGCTAAGACTATGGGGACCCATGCTCCACCGAGGAATTTTATGAGGGCAGCTGAGAAGTAGAGAGCCTCAATTGTACCGAAGAAGAGGATGAAGCATATAGCAAGTAGGATACTCTTGTGCCAGCATAGCACCATTACGAGGGACATCAAGCAAGTGGTTACCAGCATTACTGTTATCACTGCCAAGCCTGTACAATGAAGGGAAAATAACAGTCAGGAAAAAAGATATGGTCTTGCATACAATTTGCTTCAATCTTAATGGTTCAATAATGCACGAGCGCAGAAAATACCATTTACTATGAGAATTTTAAGCTTGCAATCAGGGAAAATGTTTATCTAGTTCAAATTCAGGGTGAAAGAAAATCCTAAGAAATATTTGTTTGAACTATCGTCATCAAGTTTCTTAGCAAACTTGCATCCAATTTTTACAATCACTACATTGTACTTACTGGTTGAACATAAACCAGCTTGCTTATAACATTAAACAAGAAGATAGAAAAGCAGCTTAGCCTATACTTATTGAGTTTGTCTTATGTGTTAGTAGATCCCAACAAGCTGCAAGCAAGGAACATGCTCAAATTAAAGTAACAGGAAAAGAAACTCCAGCACTGTTAACATGAAGTCACTCCTTGTAATATTCTAAAGTTACTAAGACTCCTTCTTTGGCATGGGCAAGCTTATGCATTCCTCTACCCTCCTTCATCTCTAATCTCCAATATAAAATCTCATAAGCTTCTAACCTAATCCAATATCAAATAAAAACTTGTGCCCTTAGATCATGTCAAAGGAGCTAAAAGAAGGAACTCTGTAATATTATCTTGTGGAGAAGATAGAAAAGTTAGAATATAAAACATGCAATCTTAATTAAATTATGAAGCATTGAAGAAAATTATGACATTCAGCTCATACCTGATGCATTACCCAAGTGCTTTGTATCCCTGAAGCCAATGGTAACAGCTAAACATAATATCATCAAGATCCAGTTTATCTCTGGTATGTATATTTGCCCATGCACTTTGGATGATGTGTGCACAATTTTTACCCGAGGGAAACAGCCCAAAGCAGAGCACTGTTTTATGATGGAGAAAGTACCAGTAATAATAGCTTGGCTTCCTACCACTGCTGCAAGTATAGCGATTGCCAAAACTGGCCACCTTAATCTTTCTGCAAAAAATAAGTTAAAATAAATGTCGATAAACTGATTGGAAATGGTTTTCTATGTAATTTATTACATAAAGATAATAAATACAGAGTAATAAGCAAGTACCTGGGACAGATACATAGAATCCAATTCGATATTCACTTTCGATAATATGATGTTTAGATAGATATGCCGCTTGCCCCATATATGCTAGGATCAAAGCCGGATAAACCACAGAAGTAAAAGCAATCTGTACACAAGTAATCGTTCATTAGATCCTGTTTCTCTATCACAGCTAAAGCATAAGGGATAGTTGATCAGGTTTATTAAAAAGCCCAAGCATGATAAACTTAGTTGAATAATAGGTTTATCAAAAAACCGAAGCTATCATTACTGGTACTTGATTATATCGTGATAAACCAAAGCCTTTGCAAACATGAGGTGTTAAATGTATAGTTACCTGGATTGAGAATATTGTTGTACTGGACACCTATGTCCATTGTCAGAGTATAACACTTGTGATTTTTGTACAAAACATTGCTAGTTTAATATATAAACTTAACTCTAAAACACGAAAGGATAAATTTATGGGTCATTAGGATATGAGACTAAAACCCTAACTCCTGATAAGTAGCATAAGCTACTCACCTAACCACTTCCTTTTTTTGGTCTAATTCATTTACATGGACAGCCATATCTTTGAACTGAATAATAAACTGAAATGAAACAATTAACTAAGACTCAAGTACTGAAGTGACCTTGAGGTTATTGGTGTATTTACATTTGGAAGGATCACATTCAATGCAGCTACAATCCCATTCAATGTTTCAAACGATATAACTGATATTTTGTGTCTTTTAGCATAAAAATACTTGGTTGAATAATAAAAGACCCATAGTAAATTTCAAATGACAAGGCATCATTTTTCAATTAGAAAGTATAAAAAAATTATATAGATTAGTGAACTCTGTACAATTCCACAATAACAATAAAAATCCACATTTCCTTACCTTGATTGATAACTGAGAGAAGTGCCCCAGATCTGCGAACATTGCTTCAGAGCCTGTAAGCAAAAAAGTATTATAAGAGAATAATTCATGTACGATGTTGAAAGAAGATGCTAGCTTCAATATATACCTGTTACACATAACAAGATTCCACCCAAGGACATCCAGCCCCCTCTTTGAGTCTTTTTCAAAAACTTATACATGTAATATGGAGATAATGCTTTATATACATGAGGATTCCAATAGAAAATGTTATATAATCCGATTGTGCTGATGCATAACAGCCATGTGATGACAATCGGTGCAAAGAGGAATCCTACACGGTGAGTTCCATAATGTTGCAGCGCAAACAAGCAAATCAGTATGATGCATGCAACAGGAACCTCAACATCTGCACATTAATTCATTTGAAATGCAGTACATTAGATTACAACATTGTTATGTGATAAACTACTATGAAAATGAGTAAAATTAGATCAAGTTGTAAGTCAACAAACATAATAATGGTTAATAAAGAGTTCATCGCTTGTATTGCTATTGAAAAGCAGAAAATTCACAGATTGCTTCCCCTTGGGAATTACTGTATGACAGTCTCGAGTCTAATCATGCTTGACCAATAGAACATTTGAACTTTACAGGTCTGCATTTGAAAGTTGAGGGTCTAAGTTTTATGTTACTTCTGGGGAGATCAAGTTCACATAAGAGTATTCAAGAGTAAATCCTGTCATTATTTTACACAGTCACAAGTTTACAGATAACGCTCACATTTGTTGCCTTAGGTAGTCAATAGTCCATATTTTCAAGGCGATTTGTTCTCAAATCTTTCACTTGGTACCTCTACTTATTTTCCTCTTTAAGAACTGCTAAGAGAGTAAACAGCCATAGATCTACCTTCATTTAATGAACATTGATAATACACTACTGATCGACTGGCAAGCTCTTAGCATACAGAACTACAACAAATTGATTGCACATTAGTTTTGAGGCTGCAGCATAGGTTCCAGGATGTCTACTTATAATTTGATGGATAAGGCTTCACATAATAACTATAAGAGTTGCATAACTAATTCTTCTGAACGATTAACATGAACTAAATCTCCTGGGGAGAATTTAACATAGGATAAAAGAGTACTACTTGCCTACAAGTTATAAGAGTTAACTACGTTGTGAATAGTAAATTTAGTATGGAGATCCTTATGTAGTTATAATGGACAAGAATAGTTGTAGAACTTCTAAAAAGGAATTTATTAATGAGTTCAAATATATTGAACTTCTTCCAGAATACAGGCCACAAAAAAATGAAGGTTCTTCAAGAAGCCAATGTCCTAAATGATATTCATACTAGTTAGGGTGTCACCAGTATGAAGCACTCAACTTTGAGAAAGAAGAAGAGTTCACACTTAAATAAAATGAGCACCAATTTACACCCTTACCCTGATCAGGCAAACAAGCCCTCGAATTTGCAACTTCCACAGTAATAGATCAAAGCAAACTCATATTTCTAAGGAGTTTTAAATAAAGGACAGCCATATATCTACAGAGAGTTCAGAACTAAGGAGTTCATCTTCCATTTTCGATGTCAATATAATACAAACAAGGAAACTCAAAAATTAACCTATATCAACACACCAAAGTTACAGTACACCGTAAAATAAACCAGTACCATACTTGTATACATAATCATATATGTCATGTTATCATCAACCCACATGCTACTGTATTCATATTTTCTTATTTGTAAGGAAAATATTAATATTAGTTGTCGTTACTAAAAGTAAATTTGGGTGTATAGACAACAAAGGGGTGTTATTGGCTTACGGCTATACAGATTAAAGCGGTGTGGCTACCATTACCCACCTCTGAAAAGGAGAGAAACCAAGAACCGATCAAGCAAACAGACAAACAAAACGAATCATTGGCCCTTCTCTCTTATAATTATGTTTTTTATCAGTTGTTTTTGTCACCTCAAAACATAACAAAATTCATCTTTGGATTTCCTTCCATCTGGCGGAAATAGGCATCATACATCCTTATGTAGTCAAGATGGCCACATCACACATATTTTAGATGAAAGACTAGCTATATACCACTAGTTACTTTGACTGTTCATCAATGTCTGAGAATTTGTGTGCTTCACTAATAACGTAAATTAGCCCAAAACCTACTCTGGCAATCTACAATGGCATCTTTCCTAAATAACAACAGAATTAAATGTTCTTTTTATGATTTTGTTAAAAAATAACTCCAGATGACAAATTATTCAAAGGTGATATTGAGGGAGAGTAATTAGTACATGATGAATCATAATCATTGCTATCTTCACCAACAAATATGACATGTTCAAGCTGAACTCAATATCTTCGAACATATCAAAATGACATGCAACCAACTTGTTTGACCCAGAAGCACCTAACATATATTTAATATGCATATACCCTTAATAAATGATATCATCCTGAAGGTGATATTCAGATATCATATAAGTCAAATATTCTAACATTTTAAAGGGTAACCAAACAACATACTTCATCTCTAACACATTTAACACAATCAAACTTCTCATGGACTGAACTTTAAAAACATGTCCAGTTGTCCCTAATCAACATTAAATAAAAGAGAATCATTAGACACTTACATTTGTGGTGCTGCTTCGACATTGAAAGCTCGAGCCCTGAGACTGCTGAAAAAACTGCACAAACAAGAACAGCACGCTTAAGACTCACAAACAATATGATAACAAGCACTAATCTGCAGTAGATTGAACAAAATTTATGAAAAGGAATGAATCTCTCTAGTTTCACACAAGCATATACTTTGTTATCATAAAAACAGATTTTAATCAGAATCTACTTCTACAAAATCTACAATAGTTTAATTTTAGAAGTTGAAGATAATTTTACAACATCATCTGAAATGAAGATAAATCTTCTCCCAACCAAAAAGGAATTCTATCGGTTTTGATTAATCAAACAACTGGAAAATAAATGTCTTTAATTTACCATCAATACTTAATTATTTATTGTCTTATTTCCTACTTTCAGGTGGGAAATATTTCCTTTTTTCATCTCTTTCACTAACAAAGCAAGTTAAATCAAATTTGCAAGTTTGCTCCTTTTCCCTTCTTCTCACTTCCGTCGCGGACCAAAAAATCACCAAACCCAAAAAGAAAGACAAAACTTAAAACCAAATCAGATCAAGAACAAGCAATGAAACCCACCCGAAATCGCGGGAGTAAGCACTCCATCCCCAATCACCATACAAGTCCCTAACAGTGCAAGAATCAACAGCATCTTTTGCAATACTTGGTGCTTCTCTAATACCCTCTTCACCCTTGATCCAGCCCCCTCTCTCCTCTCACTCCTATCCCCATTATACAACTGAAACCTCCCATCCCTCTTCTTATACGCCGAAATCTCCTCATCGGCAAGCTGCCCATTGGGCAGAAACCCAACCCTAGCATGTCGACAAAGCAAAGAGTAAAGCGCAAAAGTGCCTCCTTCACCATTATCATCAGCCCTTAGAACTATAAACACATATTTCAATAGGGGTACTAAAGTTAGAGTCCAAAACACAAAGGAGAGGACTCCAAAGATCTCTTCATTGCTCTCAGAGTGCCGAATATCCTCGGCGAAAGTACTCTTGTATACATACAATGGGGAAGTGCTTAAATCCCCATAAACCACTCCCAGACTCTGGTACGCTAGTGAAAGCACTGTCCTCCAAGATTCCCTCTGTGAAAAGGACCAACAAAATCAAATTTTGATTGGATAATCAATAGAAAACTAATCTAAAACAGCAAAACAAGCAAGACCCAGATGAAATTACCTTGACGGGATTACTATAAACGCCTGTTTCAAGATCCATGGATGAAAAAAAATCAGGACCAGAGAAGACCCATGTCCTGTTTTCGCTGTTTTTCCAATAGAAAGAAGAAGAAAGAGAATTGGGTTTTGCTTCTTCTTTGTTTATTTGTGTGAGGTATGGTTAGTAGGAGCAGGTGAGAAGAAGGAGAGGGGGTCGTAGAATTTGAAGCAAAAGAAATGGGGGAAAAAATTTGGAGGGGGAGTTTTTTATTTATTTATTGTGTTGTATTGTTCAGTTGGCAGTGTCTAAAGGGAGCGATGGGAGAATTTAGGCTTTTATTGAGGAGGGAGGTTACGAGTGAAGAAAAGAAACTGCTCGTTCTGGGATGTTGTTTTAAGAGAGAGAAAGTAGAGAGAGAGGGGTTGTTGAGGGTGATGTGGCTTCAATTGGTGGAGTAGAAAGGAAGGGTGTGGGGTGAGAATTCTTGGAAACTTTTTGGGAGGGGATGATGAAGGAGAACAAGGGAGGAGAGAGAAAGTTCAAAAATTTATGAGGAGAGAGAAACTGATACGTCATTGCTCTTTTTTACTGCGGTTTGAGCGAGTCACTTATCATCAATTAATAGCGAGGAGTGAAGGAAATGGATTGTTGATAGGGATGGCATTGGATTGTCAATTGTGGAGGTCCAAGATTTTAGCTTTGAGCAAATGATGCTATGAACAGGGAGTTTAATTCAACCCTCAACCCATTAGTCATGCTCTATGCATGTTATCGGTCTCCAATGGTGTGTTTGGCGAGTTTGAAAATAATGTAGATTAAGTTTGAACTAGCTTCAATTGGTCTAGGTTATGCTAAACTACACTTTATTGAACTAATTCTAACTTAAACCCAGTTTGGCTAATTTGTAGACCATACAACCTTTTTGAACTAGTTCTGTTATAAACCAAGTGAAAGTTGGTTTATTTCTAGCATAGTTATGGAGCAAAAGTGGACCTCAAAAGAACTAGTTTTTTCTATCTTTTTCATTTGCCAAACAAGGGCTATGCCGATAGACTCATTTTGTCTCCATCAAAACTAGTTTACCCAGTTTACCAAACAAACCCTAAGGGTGTGTTTGGCTACTCCTCACTAACATGGTTAAAATCTTAACTAGGTTAGTTGTAAACCAAGTAGGGGGTGGTTCAATCTTAACCCGGATAAGAGCCTAAATTTTGAACTAAGAAAACTAAGTTTGGAGTTGGCCCAATTTTATCCAAACAACAATTTAACCCTTTAACTAGATTAACTCTACTAACTTGGATAGTGTGGGAGTTGCGGACACTTCCAACTAAGTTTTTTGAGCAACTTATTTAAGTGTTGTGCAAGAAATATTTTTAAGAATAATAGGTGATGTTATGGTCATAACCGCTAATTCCTGATTAACAGAGAAAACCCCATACGCTTTAGGCAAACAAACATCTTAACCCGATTAACTGGAAGGCAATCTAAACTGGCCGGCCGAGCCAAACTAACGAGTCGCCTCCTCTACATGGTCTGACCATCCAAGTTGACTGGCTAACCTCATGGACGACGCGAAAGGCGGTGATAGTCGTCCCTTCTGCTATTCATCCTCATGGACGACGCGAAAGACGGTGATAGTCGTCCCTTCCGCTATCCATCCACGTCCCTTCCGCTATCCATCCTCATGGACGACGCGAGAATGCGGTGATAGTCGTCCCTTCCGCTATCCATCTTCATGGACGACGCGAAAGGCGGTGATAGTCGTCCCTTCAGCTATCTCGACTCCCCTCTTCCTCATCCAAGGTGGCTCCCTCAATCTAAACGACGGTTACATGAAGTCTGGTCCTGACAACGCGTCCATATCGCATTAAATGCATTGTCATATGGTCACCCCTTAATTCCTCCATTTCTTACAGTATTTAAGGCACCTCGGATTAATTTGGCTGCGGACGTCGCCAATCTCATCTCATTAATGATGAAATAATAACCCTAACTCGCAAGTCATCCCATCGTTTGACACCTGTAAAGGCGAGCCGCCGTGGCCGGCAACGAAAGACATCCGTCCAGTCGTCAATCGACACGTGGAGGGATAGGCTGACTCAATTATCAGTCCTCGCCAGATGAAGAGGCGAAAACACCCTCCTACCCTAGGTATAAATAGCGAACTGTTCAACGAACCAGGGGCAATTCTTTTTTCTCAGGGAATTCTTGCTCTTTCAATTTTCTCATTTTCTTTTTCATACATTGACTTGACCGTCGGAGGGATCACCGGAGGTCCCAACTCCACCCTTCCACAGGTTTTTCCCTTGGTGTAGGTGAACTTCCAGCCATGACATCATCACCGGATATTAGAAGAGAAGGCGGACCTCATTCAATTAAAAACTAACCCAGCAGAGTTTAGTGACTATGCGATTTCATACATCAACAGGTGAGATGCACATGCATTGACGTGGTTAAGTCATAATTATTTGGTTTATTTCTTTAATATAACTTGATCATGAAATTATTTCTTTTAAATCTCTACTTAATGATGTAATTTTGTCTGTAAACTTTTTAATACTTACGTTAATGTACCTTCAACTTTCATTTTATATGTCGTTGTGACCATAAGCAGTATAAGCAACAAATCATTCGAAAAGATTAGTCATTCCTATAGGAACCAGTTTCTTGAATGCCTCAAATCTAATAATAACAGATGATATGAGCACCGCGGGTGACCCGGATGGTTGAGAGGTTCTAATATGGCTCTCAAGATCTTGGGTTCGATTCCCATTAGCTTCATTATAAAAAAATAATGATAATAACAGATGACATAAAATTCTTATGAAGTAAAAAAAGAAAGGAAAAAATATTCTATGTTAATCCCTACTGACTATAGAAAAGAAAACCTATTCGCATTTAAGAAAAATCTCTCATGAGCTTGCGAAGATAACCATATTCAACTAATAGGTTGCTCAATTTTTATTATTTTAAAATTAATTTATCAAATCATTGGAATAGCTATTACATCCCCAATTCTTAAGTTCTTTTGATATTTAGCTCCTCCAATCAAGAGGGAAAAAGCAATTAGAGGAAATTAGTCCCTCAATTGCTAATTACAACATTGATTTGAAGGACAAATTTCAAAATAATTTAAGAATTGTATTACCTAATAATAATTTCAATGTTTTGATGGACTAATTTCAAAATATGAAAGATTTAAGGGCTAATACAAAAAAATTGATCAATCAATTGTTGTTATGAAATTAATTAATTTCATAATTTGATATATTTTATTAATTACTTTTGAATGGAGAGAGCTTTAATTTGGAAGTTTAATTTTGACCTTATAGCCTAGTTGATAATCAATTATAATTAGGATAAGAACACTAATATTTAAAAGGATTAAGGGTAAAACTGCACAATATTTTTTTCTTCAGAACTCCCACTTTTAAAAGTGGTATGATTGATTGATTAGATACTAAATGGAATATGCATGAATCTGATGAAAAGAAATCTTATGGCTCAAATTTGCATGCATCTACTTATTGTCTAACTTTGGTTGGGGAAAAACTAAAATTTGGATCCAATTTATTTTTATTGGATGCAAATTCTCATATTATATGATCCTGACTGAGCACTGCTAGTCACACGTGAACCCCATGAACCCCAAGCGCGTCTGTGGCTAGACCCCTCATCCTGACCAGAGTCTGATCCATTTTCCTTAGCTATAGCCTATAATCTCTCTCTCTCTCTCTCTCTCTCTCTCTCTGTGTGTGTGTGTGTGTGTGTGTATATAGATTCCCCATTGTCATAGTGATGTAGGACACTTAAAGGACAATTTCATGAAGGAACGAGACAATCACAAGCTAAATAGGAATATACACATGTCATTGACTTCCGCAAAGAAATAATCATATATTCTAATCTGGAAGGCGGATTCTGACATATTATATATGTAAATCGCCTATCTCGACGAGATGGAGCCAACCAGATTGTCAGATTTTTAAAATCTCATTAGTAATATCCAGTTTTGGCTGAAATCCGAAAATAATCAGCCTCTAGTTTATTTTTAGTAATAAAGTTGGAGTCTATTTAGATTAGGAAACAAATTCAATTTTGATTTAATTAGGACTGATTTGTTTCCTATATTATAGGGAGTCTTTTAGGGTAGGATTTGATACTTTCTATTTCTTTGTAATTCTAGTCTTATTAGAAGTCTATTTTATTTTTCTATTTAAGAAGAGTCATGTAACCCTAGAATCAACATATCTTTTTTTTATTAATAAAATTCCTCTTTAATATTTTCTTCGTGGATTCGAAGTTCTTCGTGAATTCGGAGATCGTTCTTTATAGATTCAGAGAGCAACCCTTGGTGGATTCGAGATTTTTAATTCCGCGCTGCGTTATATAGAGTGATGGTGAATACTTAACCATACAAACGTGAAATCCTTAGGGTGGATTTTCTTGCATAGCTCCTTTTGGAGTTGGTTCCATGAAATTTGATGTCATGTTATTTACAAGATGTTGAAAACTTTTGATTTAAAATGCTATGAAAACAAATTTTGGAAATTAATTGCAATGCTTAAATTTCACAAATGTCATATTCTCAGTCAACTTAAAGTGATATTAACCGTTCAAAATTTCCCTATTCTTTTATGTTTTATTGAGGATAGAGGATTCAATGCTTTCTTCTCATACTATATTTCCATGCATCTAAATTTTCATGTATGAATTTTTGCACCCAAAAAAAAAACATTACCGATCGAGGTTCGTTCAGCTTAAATATTTCAAGGTTCCACCAAGTTTCATACAACTAATAATTTTTTTAAATAATTTTTTTATATGAGAATCGAACACAAGATTTTGGGAGTCTTATTGGAACCTCCCAGCCATCTGGATCATCTATGATTCCCTTATCCAAACCAGTCTTAAAGAGATTTGTTATACAAATGAACATATAGAGAAGAAAACTCCATGTTCCTTAATTAATCTAAATAGATAAATAGAATATCCCTCTTTTTAAAAGAACTTATTCTTTTATGTGGTCGTTGCATATTAGTCACTTAAATTAACTTCAATTGCCAAAAATTCCCTTAAATCTTAGTATTTGCATTTTAATACCTCAAATCTTCAAGTTTATTGTAAATTCGTCTCTCTTGTTAGGTGAAGTTAATTATTATAGTGAAAGTTTGTTAAGACAAACGGAAATGATTGGATTTCTAGTTATATCCCTACCCCTATCTAACAGTAGCATTTATAATCTCACCAATCCGTTTGATAACGGGTTTAGAGCCGCAAATCGCAACCCAAGCCCACAAAGTACCTTCTTCTTCAACGGTCAAAACTTCCCAAAGCCAATTTTGAGCTGTTCCAGTGGTAAAATTCCCCTCTCAGGGGGCAGTTGAGTAATTTTCCATATTGAGTTAAGGCTTAATTCAACTAGAGTTAACAATATTAATAGAATACCTAACAAAGGGACGAATTTGCAAGGAAATTGAAGATTTGAAGGACTAATAAGCAAATATTGACATGTGAGGGACTATTTGGCAATTAAGGATAAGTAAGGGACTAATATGCAATTGCCCTTCTTTTATTATTCACTTGAGAACTCATTTGTGTTCTGCAATAACTTATGAACGAAGCTCTTTCTTGAGATATATTAGGTACATAGATATCATTATTTAATATATCCACTAACAAAAAAAAAAGTTTAGTGTTATCATTATTCCAATTAAATATCAATATTGACTGATCTTCTGAGGAAAGAGATGTCTTCATCAAAGATGAAAGGAGCATGCACTTATATTTGCCACGTTGCTTAACATAAAGCACTTGCTTCCGAATACATCAGAGTACTCATACTTTACAAGATATATATACATTGTATCGTACAAAATTTTCCAATGGCCCATTGTTGTTTCTTTTCTGCTTTTTTACTATTTCCTTGAAAATGAATGCAATATGAAGATACTTAATGCTATGTTTGGATGGAGGATAGAGAAGAGGAAGGAAGAGAATTTTGAGTTTAACATTGTTTGGGAGTTTAAATGGGAGAGTAGAGGAGGGGAATGAGGGGGAAATTTACTCTAAATTCTTACACCCCAAATTGGGGTGTAATGGAGGGGAAGGGAAGGGAAGGAAAAATTTACCCTTCCTTTCCTTCCCCTAGTGAACTCCCAAACATAGCATAAGAAAAGAGCAAAGGAAAAGCTCTGAGATTGAGAAGAAGAAGCTCGTATTTCTATTTCATCCAGCTCTTCTTAATAACTTTTTTGAATATAGTACTTCGGTCCTTCATTCTCAAATTTAGAAGAGAAATTTCTCCCAGTTACATTAGTTAATATTATTTTATATGCCTACTTATCCTCCAAAGTCGCTCACTTTATACTCCTTCTTATTCCTTTTAATATTTTTTTGATATTTGTGAAACCAAGACAAAGTTCCGATAGGTTTGTATTTTTTTTTTTTGCGTGAAAGAATAGGATTGTACTATTATTAATCTGTTTTCGACTTAATTATCCTAAAATTGCTTTTTAAGTTTCATTTATGTGTGCATCATTTTTCTAGCTACGATCTACATTAATTTGTGTTTTATGCGTTGTTTTATTCAAAAGAAAAGAAGGTAAAAAGTTACCAATTGAATAAAAATTTATGGATCAAGCTTTGAGTTCCTATCATGACTAAATAATTTATCAAGGATTAATAGAATTCACTGCTATAGTTTTTTCCATGAGAGAAATAAGAAAATTTCATGCGAGGAGAAAGTAAACTAAAAAGGAAGGAAAAGTGTAGAAAAATCTTATAGTATTATCTTTTGAAGATAAAATCAAGAAAAGTTATAACATGTCAAGAGCAAGTATTTCTCACCAAGGAAAATATTCTCTAAGGGGGTGTTAGTCAATTGGGACATTTTCGTGCAAAGTGGGATAATGTTAAAGTGGAACAATATTTTGCTAGTGGGATATTTTAGTAGGATAAATAGGAATAATTTTGTGAAGCAGGATATTTTGATAAAATAAAGTGGGATATGTTATGACAAACCCCAGGATAAACTAATATCAATCACACGAAAGCACGAAAAATATCGAGAACACACGAACATAAAGATATACGTGGTTCGGCTTGTAGCCTACGTCTACGGGCGAAGGATGAGAATAGCTTTACTAAATTGTGAGGTATACAATGTGGAGATATCTCTCAATCACTTAATCCTGAATAACACCCTAAAAGCCTAATACAACTCTCTCAAATAAAAGAACAAAGGAGAAAAATATCAAATAGGCTTCACAAAAGAACTCTCTCTTCTTGATTGGTGCTTTGTAGATTGATGATCTAATTGGCTTGAAAGACTGTTCATATATAGCCTTGAAGATCCCAACTCCTTGTTGTCTAAGGAATAAGAGTTCTAATAGGAACAGAAGTCCACATGTTCTAAAGCCCAACAAGAGACCAAGTAGGAATAAACCTCTAATAAAATTGGCTCCAAGCCAAAAGGAAACTCCCAAAACAATAAGGATTTGAGTATTTGAAGCAACCTATAACATGATAAATTTTTATAATCATGAAGTATATATTTATGCATTTTGAGGGTATAAATATTATTTATGTATTTTAAATTTACTATTATTAATTGATAATTATTTACAAAAATGTTATTTACTATTAAATAACTTTTGCTTAGACTATAAGATATTGATAAATATTATTATAATATATATTGGAGCTTTTTATTTTTAATTATTATTATAGTTCAAGTTTAAAAAATTTCACATTTTCCTTCCTTTTTGTTCTCGAGATCTCTTTTCCTCATCTCTCAATTTTATTATTAAAAAATTATGAATTGATATAATCTTTACTTTTAAATTAATTATATAATTATAATATTCGGTAAAAAAATATCGAGATGACTAAAAGGAGACGAGATCCGATCCAAGGCATGGTCTAATGATGGTGATAACTATAGTAGGAAAGAAGTAAAGAAAAAAGAAATATAAAAATAATAAAATAAATATGAGTTCTAGTTTTTACCACCTAGTTCTAAGTTAAAACTTGGGATAATTTGAGAGACCGTAACTCTCATTTTTATATAGAAAAATAAAAAAGTGGGATAATTTTGTACAATTATCCCAATTCTAGTTTTGTTAGAGTTCTAGTTGACTAACACCTGTAAAATTTTGTTCTAGTTTTAATTTTAGTTGACTAACACTATAAAATTTTATTCCACAAACACTACAATAAAGGTTGTAAATTATGATACATTTTCTGTCTCTACGCGACACATTTTTGTATTGCACAAATAGAGTGCGATACATAACAAACGTGTGGTTAGAGCATGTGTGGAGAGCGTCTTTCTACACATGTGCGAATGTGTCACAAAGTCACAACACATATATATGTCAAACATGGTGACACATACAAGTTTCACAAAACTCGTGACACATATATGTGTCAAGAGTGGTGACACATAGTTGTGTCTATACCATTAAAAATATAAAGAGTATCATTATTCAACACTATAACTTCCCATAAGGTCACCCATACTAGGATTAGTCTCACCAAAGCATAATTAACTATGGAGCTTTTTAGCTTATACACTATCATAAGTATTTAATCATCATTATAATTAAAATCTTAGATTTATTATTTAAACCTATTAATAGATCTTCTCACAATCCATGTTGGACTATTAGCCTTTTTCAATTATATTTAATTGTATATCTAATGACACAAATATGTGTCGTGATTTGTTACACTTTTTATTTGTGTCACTATTGTTTAATCTTATGCAAATAAAATGACACTTTTATATGTGTCATAGAATAAGTGTGGATAAATACAACTTTTATTGTAGTGAAATTATCCTAATTCTAATTTTGAGTTCTATTTGACTAACCCCCTAAGTACAATTTTATGTAGATTTGTAAATAGTGAACCGTGCACTCAACACAACATGTTTGCATAATAAATATGACTAATGTATGATTGTACAATAAATATGAAAGCAGGCTGAAACTTTCATTCATATTAAATCACGAGCATATTCTCCGCGGATAAGGGGAGCAGCAACTAGCAAGACATCCTTATACGAGACTAAAGAAGCTCAGGAATGTCCTCTCCTTTCAATGACTTAGCCATTTAGGGCAATAGGTGATGCGTAAAAGATAATTAGCTAACTCTTAGACATCATCTTTTTTCCAATTTTGGCAATAATGTTCCACTTAAGCCATGTCTCGACGTAGCAAAAGGTTGCATTCTTATACTTAGGGCCCACTCATGGAAATCTTGGAGAAAAATAGCACAAAATAGGAGATTATAAATATTCCAATGTTTTTATATTTTAAAACCCTGCAAACATTATATATATATATATATATATATATATATATATATATATATATATATATATATATATATATATATATATATATATATATATATATATATATATAATCAGCACGAAGAATAAATCGTGCACATAGCTAAATATATCAATGCAAACAGAACTCTGAATCAATAGAAACAATGCATTGACACATGTAAATTTTTCCTACAGTTTACATTATTTTCCACAAACAGCCCTAAATATTTTTCCCCTTAAATTAACCTCGGCCTTAATGAGATAAATATTCAGTGGCCAACCTCTTGAGTGGAAGTATATGACAAGTATTTCAGTATGTTCTGCACAATGTATCCCTCGTATTATGGGAAAAGTGCAAGAGATTAGGTGACCTGTTTAGAGAAAAAGTTTCACTATCAAATTTCACTGATTTTTTCATTTTCTCGATTATATTTGACTTGTAGGTAGCTGCATGAGTTGGATCTAGTAAGGTTTCTCTAGTAATCTAATGGATAATCCTAAGGTTATTAGATGCAAACTATATTTTTAACTTTAGATTAACCTTTTCTTTGTACAAAGGAAAGCGTAAAATGTCCTGATATTAAGCAAAAAAAGCAAAGTTGATCCTCCGGGAAAAGGTCTCTTAAAAAATGCAGTAAAGTAGCCTATAAGTGATTCAACAGCTTTGGCAAAAAGTATTTACTCCTTATGAAGGTCTTTCCATTGAAAAATGGAATATATAAGTTATTTTCTGAAATAAAAAGTTTTAAAAAAATCTTAGAGAGGTTTTACAATTACACATTAATCGAACGACTAAGTTCTCCAAGAATTATAATTCAAGAAGTATGATGTTAGGACCTTGTCTTTTGTTTGATTAATAACAAACGTGTATTTATGACTAACTTGTGTTTGACACGACTTGTGCAGGTATATATAGAATATAAACGATAATAAGTTGAAACAGAGTCGAAATCAGCTCAAAATGATGACTCTGCAAACAAAACTCATCAATGAACATTTTGCCTATTGATGAGCGAGTTGTCATCGATCAGCTGTCATCGATGAGCAGATAGGGTTTGAAGACTGGAGTTTCTTCATCATCAGGATCATCTCGTAGTGTTCTCGATCACATTGTCATTGTGTTCGACATCATTGATCAATATCCTTCGACGAGTGCTGTCTTAGGATCACTGCATCTGCCTCCATTCTTCTAGATTTGAATCTCATAGACTTCGAAGAATAGTTTGATTGTTAAGGACTATAAGATATTTTCAATTATGCTTATTTGATATTTATTGATTGTAAGCAATACTTTTCTACGAAAGTTTGATCGGTTTTATGGCGTACTCAAGTCGGTGCTGATTGCGGGTGAGTTTTTCTAGTTGAGAGCTAGGGTACACACTAGTGATAGGATTCTTTGGATGTAGACGACTAGATTATTGCTTGATCCAGGAAGCGGTCCTGTAAAGCCTACTGGATTAGGGTTTGTAATCCAGGAGAATAATAATCATAGTGTGGAAGCTCTTTCAAGAGAAGGAAGAATATATGTAGGATTTATTCCAAACCACAAAAAAAAAGTTCTCTTGTGCTATGTGTTGAATTTTTCTGTGGTTGTTGCTAATTATTTCATATTTTCCACTGCATTGATTTAATCTATCGAAATATTTGTACAATTCTATTCACCCCCTTCTAGCCTTGCATCTCAGATCCTAATATATCCTAACATATGACACTTATTTTTCCTTATGGAATATTGCAATTTTGAATCTCTTTAATCCATGTGGGTGAATATTTTTTTGATTAAAATGCACGCACACATTATTTACATACATATATATGTCAAAGGTTTAGTTGAGTGGTCAGTTAAAAGTGCTAAAAATGCTACAATAAAATAAAATAATGTGTATTCTTGTCATATGAGAGAATTATATCAGATAAAAGAGATGTGACTCAATCTCAACTAAGTGAATAGAAAATGAGAGAGAAATCTCATAATCACACTTGGTTAAGATTGAACCATATTATTGTATATGAGCTAATTTCCTTACATGACATGTGGTACCGGTTAACCTCAAAATAAAAAGCGAGTTTGTTTTCTCGTGGTCCATTTATTAGTAAGTTAAAAGGAGAAATTATTTAATTAATGGATTGTGATGTCCAATTTTTAGCACTTTTAAAGAGCCCTTTTTAATTTCCAAAAGTTTTTGTATTTAAAACTGTAAATCCTAGTCAGCGTGGACCCAAGGGAAGAATGTTGCTCATATCTCTGGTGGGCAACTTTTTCTCACATTGGACAAGTTGATCTGATTCTTAATATGCTCATTGAGTTTTAGATTATTGATGATTATGAGGCAATTTGGCATAATTTAAGTTTTCTGCTATAGTCAATGAAGACGTGAAAAGGAGTTCGGTAGTTTGTAAATGACAGTAAGAGCTTAATTAATTTTAAAAATTCCTAGATGTTTTAATGACTTTTCTAGCCCTAAATAGCACTTAAATACCTTTTATTTTACATGACTTTGCACTTATATATCTTAATAAGTATTTTCTTGACATTTAAATACCCTATTTGTTTTTAAGAGTAGGACAGTATTACATTCTGCCAGAAAGATATTGGAACATTACCGTTAAATATTGTAATATCCCACCAAAAGCTTCATATGTTACATATGACAGAAATTTATCAACTGTACCCCTAGGTTTGTAGCTTCAAGTAAAGAACTCATTTTAAATCCTATTTACTCTTCCTTAGAGTTTGACTCAAAGTTTTACTCCTGCTTTTGGTTGATTCAGCTAACTTGAGAAATGTTCGCTTGACGGTAATATTCTAATATTTTACTCAAAGAAGGCAGTAATGAGTTGCTTTTAAAAACAAAAGGGCATTTAAATGTAAATAAATAAATTAAAAAAAAGAGAAAAACACTTAGGATGCATAAGTGCGTAAGCAATAAAACTGTAAGGTATTTAAGTGATATATTTAGCCTTTTTTTTCTAGATGTTTCTTTGAATTGTATACACAAAATAAAACATCATATATTTTAACAACTTCCATTTGAGATGGTATCATAGCCTACTGAAAACTTTGGCTTTTTGTTGGGAGGCCAAAAACCTTTTACACCTTTTTTTAAAGATACTTTCTTTCATACTCAAATGCTCTAATAAATCTTTTGGATATGAATTCAATACTATATATTTATAAATCCAAACTCACTTTTTCACGTGATTTTTTGCTACATTAATTAACAAATTTATGGCTTTATTGTTCTTGAAGTTTAATATATTATATAGCAAACTTATTGTTATATACCACTCTATCACAACAAGTATTTTAAATTCCGAGACATTAACTCACTCTAGGTGACTCAATGACTGGGCGGTTCCAATATTCCCACGGTCTTGAGTTCGATTATCAGCGGATTATTTAAAAAAAATCCAAGACATTCAAAAAGTTGGTAGAAGGATAAAAAGATGAACTATATTTAGACAGCTAGACGTAGCTATCTACATCTAATTTACTTTCTTATCCTCCAACTACAGCCTAATGCACATTTTTCATGACTTATAAATACATCATGCTTTATGTAAGTGCTTGCCACAATCTGATGGAAATAAATTAAGGTCCACTGCTCTGTATTTCTTTAAGTATTTTAAATTAAAAAGGTAAATACTTGAAAAATAAGCCACATTTCTAAATTACAAACCAATTGTAGAATCAAATGATATCAAAATTCTGAACAGGATAATATATTTAGGTTTATACCAATCTTCTATTATTGGAGCATAGAATTGATTGATTAATTGGTCCTCATGTAGATAAAGATGGAGTCGAATCTGCACATTGGAGGTACACATATAGTATTCATAAATTTCTTAAAGTTTTTTAAGGATGTACAAATTCTTAAAATTATCTCAACTTCAAGCTTTTAAGATTCAACTTTTCGTTGGAACATACATACCTTTGTTTTAAATTCAACAACAAAGTCCAAGGTACTCAAATGACTTTAAACTTAACATTCATTTGAATTAACTAAGATTGATACTTCGGTATAATTTCAAAATTTTTAAAAATTCCACATTAGTTTGGACTAACTCAATTGCTATAATTTCTAAAATTAAGAAATAATGGAGAGAAAGATTATTGAAAGTTTATGTGGAAGTATTATGGAAACTACTAGGTCGAAGAAATTGGCCTCCATTGACTTTAAATCCATATACATTTATAAATCATTTTCCACTGATCTAGGGATCTTAAAGAACATACATTTAAGAGCCTCGTGGGTGATCCGGATAGTTTAGAGGTTTCAATATGGCTCCCACGATCTTAGTTTCGATTCTCAGTGGCTTCATTATCAAAAAAAATAAAATAAAAATGTAGACATAAGAATTTGTATGGTGATCAAATATGAACAAAATATTTCCTGATATTCTTTAAAGTATCCTATCTCAACTATAAAAATAGTATATCTAGTATTTCTAAGGCTAAATTGCACTCAAATACAACACAATTCACCATTTGTTGCACTTAAATACCTCCAGTTGTATTTTGCTGCTCTAAAATACCCTATAGTTTCCGCCATTAAAATCCATAAACATTGTTAACTTCTCTGATAGAAAGACTAAAATACTCCTCTCTTAAATTAAACCCTCAACAGCCAAAAATTATTTTACCTCCTTTTTTAGTTTTCCTCTAAAAGTACTGAGCGCTAGAACCCAAAGTTGGATTTCGCCCCAAATTAAGTCTAAAACTATTTTGGAGTTTGATTTCTGCTAAATTTGCAGAATTAAGCTTGGATTTGGATCTTTTATCATGTAATCTCTTCTCAACATTGGATATTTAAGCAGATTTTTGAATTTGATGTGATTTTGTTCAATTGAAATCTTTGATGTGTTAGAAACTTTTAAAGGTTGTTTGACTTAGGGTTTATTGATGATTTTATTTTATTTTATTTTTATTATTTTTACTTTTTATTTTTTTATTTTTGATTTGGCTTCAATAATTGTGGATGTTCTTTATTGTAACTTTATGGGATAATTGTTTGTATTCATCATAAGAAATTATCTTACAATAACAAATCATGGTCTTTTTCTCTTCAATCCAAAAACTTAATGAACTTGAAGAACGTTAATTTTGGTGGCTAGCTTCTTAAACTTTATTCATTTACTTATCATGGAGATAAAGGAGAAGAGAAGCGATTTAGGTTAAAATGAGAATAAGGAATCAAGAAGATGAGATGGTTTCATAATTTAAGAACATCTAAAGGTAAAATGTCCTCAAACAGTCATATTTAAGTGCAAAATATAATTGGTGGTATTTAAATGCAACAAGTGGGAAACTATATGGTTTTAAGTGCAATTTACCCTATTTCTAATTCCAAATTTTCTTTTTATGTTTTGTAATCTAATATCTAATATTCTCTTGAATTTGATGTGATTTTGTTCAATTGAAATCTTTGATGTGTTAGAAACTTTTAAAGGTTGTTTGACTTAGGGTTTATTGATGATTTTATTTTATTTTATTTTTATTATTTTTACTTTTTATTTTTTTATTTTTGATTTGGCTTCAATAATTGTGGATGTTCTTTATTGTAACTTTATGGGATAATTGTTTGTATTCATCATAAGAAATTATCTTACAATAACAAATCATGGTCTTTTCTCTTCAATCCAAAAACTTAATGAACTTGAAGAACGTTAATTTTGGTGGCTAGCTTCTTAAACTTTATTCATTTACTTATCATGGAGATAAAGGAGAAGAGAAGCGATTTAGGTTAAAATGAGAATAAGGAATCAAGAAGATGAGATGGTTTCATAATTTAAGAACATCTAAAGGGGTAAAATGTCCTCAAACAGTCATATTTAAGTGCAAAATATAATTGGTGGTATTTAAATGCAACAAGTGGGAAACTATATGGTTTTAAGTGCAATTTACCCTATTTCTAATTTTCTATTTTATATATATATATATATATTTAATATATAATTATAGTATAAAATGGTCATTAATGTATACTTATATATATTTTAAGTATATATTGTCATTAATATATACTTATATATACTTACATATATATTTCTAATGTATACTATATATAATTATAGTATGATATGGTGATTAATGTATACTTATATATACTTACATATAATATATAACTATATACTAATAGAATATAACTTTACTACTTGGTCAACACTTAGTATGATTGATTTTTATCAAAATTTCAGATATTTTATTTTTAATTACTCTTGAAATTTCATTTTTTACAAAAACTTAATTTTAAGCAAAAATAATAATAAAATTAAACAAATAAAACCGGGCGGCTGGTGCCCTACGTTCGAGCCAGCCGGTCCACGGTCCGGTCCGAGCCCCGGTTTTGCCTGACCCGGGCCCGATTTTCCGGGCCGGCCTGTTTGAACAGCCCTATCTATACTTCTTGATATAGTACATAGGAGAATCAATAATAGGGGCAATGAACTGATCCATTACATAAAAAGTGGATCTTGATTTTTTTTTTTATATAATTATAGTATAAAATGGTCATTAATGTATACTATATATAATTATAGTATAAAATGGTCATTAATGTATACTATATATAATTATAGTATGATATGGTGATTAATGTATACTATATATAATTATAGTATGATATAAAAGAGATTTGCTTAACCTTAACCTTCAGCGAACTTAATTTGACTTGTGAAAATGTAATGTATAGATTTCCCAATCAAAATAAAAGCTAAAAGCTAATATATCTACATTTGGGTGGAAGAAAGGGATGGAGTGAACGAGACAAAGAGTTGAACTAACAATGCATTTCATTTCAACTAATTTTCCTTTTGTCAATTTTAGAACATTTCAAGCACTGTTCAACCTCCTAAGAAATTGATTGACTTGATTATTGGAGTAGTAATATTCAAAATATCAATCTATATCTATATTACTTACTAAAGAGGATTCCTATGTCAAAATTTTCGGTTGTCTTTTTGCCCCTCTCAATCTTGATAATTCCCAATAATTATAAACATTAAATTTGGTGATACCAAATGACTATTGGTTTACATGAAATTGTGCTTTTGTTAAGCTTTAATTAATGCATTAGTTAACTAATGAGGGCTCTTGAGTTCCCATTAAATTATGTTATGGGTTAATTAAGATCTAATTATTATGATATTTGTATTTTTGGGTACTATTTTGTAGGAGTTGATAACGAAGGCAGAAACCATTTATATATATATATATATATATATTTAATATATAATTATAGTATAAAATGGTCATTAATGTATACTTATATATACTTACATATAATATATAACTATATACTAATAGAATATAACTTACTACTTGGTCAACACTTAGTATGATTGATTTTTATCAAAATTTCAGATATTTTATTTTTATTATTTTTACTTTTTATTTTTGATTTGGCTTCAATAATTGTGGATGTTCTTTATTGTAACTTTATGGGATAATTGTTTGTATTCATCATAAGAAATTATCTTACAATAACAAATCATGGTCTTTTCTCTTCAATCCAAAAACTTAATGAACTTGAAGAACGTTAATTTTGGTGGCTAGCTTCTTAAACTTTATTCATTTACTTATCATGGAGATAAAGGAGAAGAGAAGCGATTTAGGTTAAAATGAGAATAAGGAATCAAGAAGATGAGATGGTTTCATAATTTAAGAACATCTAAAGGGGTAAAATGTCCTCAAACAGTCATATTTAAGTGCAAAATATAATTGGTGGTATTTAAATGCAACAAGTGGGAAACTATATGGTTTTAAGTGCAATTTACCCTATTTCTAATTTTCTATTTTATATATATATATATATATATATATATATATATATATATATATATATATATATATATATATATATATATATATATATATATATATAAATATTTTAATATATAATTATAGTATGATATGGTGATTAATGTATACTATATATAATTATAGTATGATATGGTGATTAATGTATACTTATATATATTTTAAGTATATATTGTCATTAATATATACTTATATATACTTACATATATATTTCTAATGTATACTATATATAATTATAGTATGATATGGTGATTAATGTATACTTATATATATTTTAAGTATATATTGTCATTAATATATACTTATATATATTTTAAGTATATATTGTCATTAATATATACTTATATATATATATATATATATATATATATATATATAAATATTTTAATATATAATTATAGTATGATATGGTGATTAATGTATACTTATATATACTTACATATATATTTCTAATGTATACTATATATAATTATAGTATAAAATGGTCATTAATGTATACTTATATATATTTTAAGTATATATTGTCATTAATATATATATATATATATATATATATATATATATATATATATATATATATATATATATATATATATATATATATATATATATATATATATATATATATATATATATATATAAATATTTTAATATATAATTATAGTATAAAATGGTCATTAATGTATACTTATATATATTTTAAGTATATATTGTCATTAATATATACTTATATATACTTACATATATATTTCTAATGTATACTATATATAATTATAGTATGATATGGTGATTAATGTATACTTATATATACTTACATATAATATATAACTATATACTAATAGAATATAACTTTACTACTTGGTCAATACTATGTAATATATAACTATATACTAATAGAATATAACTTTACTACTTGGTCAACACTTAGTATGATTGATTTTTATCAAAATTTCAGATATTTTATTTTTAATTACTCTTGAAATTTCATTTTTTACAAAAACTTAATTTTAAGCAAAAATAATAATAATATTAAACAAATAAAAAACTGGCCGGCTGTGCCCTACTCGTTCAGCCTGTCCAGTCCACGTCCGGTCCGAGCCCCTGCTTTTCTCGACCCGGCCCGATTTTCCGGGCCGGCCTGTTTGAACAGCCCTATCTATACTTCTTGATATAGTACATAGGAGAATCAATAATAGGGGCAATGAACTGATCCATTACATAAAAAAGTGGATCTTGATTTTTTTTTTTTATTTATATAATAACTACCCTTAATGTGTCACAATTAAGTAATGGCTTTGGCATGTAGAGACAGAGAGATCCGATTTGTGTGATCTGATTCTTTAGAAGTCTGACCAAAGTAACCACATAAGTTATGCGGTTGAAGACAAAATCTAAATTTCTTTTGAAGAAAGATTATTTTAATATTGGATAAATTTAATCATGTAATGTTATATTTAAAGTGTGTTTGGTTGTTGAAAAGTAATTTAAAAGTGGAAAAAAGAAAATGTATTTTATAAAATACATTTCACAAGATTAAAACATGATTCTGTGCATCGGAACTTATCTCACATGGGGGGCAATTGATTTAGAGCTGTCACATAAAACTCAAGGGAGGTGACTTTAAGGACATCATGAGTAGGTTGTTAGGGTAAACTTCACAAAACATCTAAGAAATCTGCCCCGTTTTGAGATAACCCCCATAAATTTCTAAATGTCACTTAACTGAAACCTTTTCTGGATAACCCTTTAAACATTGTAGGGGCTATCTCAAAATAGATTCATAAAAATGCAAAAAATTTGAAAGTTAAATGACATTTCCAAAGTTTCTAGGAGTTTTGCGAAATTTATCCTATATATATGTCATGAACAGCATTCGAAGAGGAAATTATTTTTTTCCCCTCACTTTGCAAAAGAATTAGGTATACAGTAAGAATAGTTGCTTGATTTGATTATCTTCTAAACCCTATAAAACTTTTCTCTGATGTGTTAGGTATATAGTATGATATAAAAAGAGATTTGCTTAACCTTAACCTTCAGCGAACTTAATTTGACTTGTGAAAATGTAATGTATAGATTTCCCAATCAAAATAAAAGCTAAAAGCTAATATATCTACATTTGGGTGGAAGAAAGGGATGGAGTGAACGAGACAAAGAGTTGAACTAACAATGCATTTCATTTCAACTAATTTTCCTTTTGTCAATTTTAGAACATTTCAAGCACTGTTCAACCTCCTAAGAAATTGATTGACTTGATTATTGGAGTAGTAATATTCAAAATATCAATCTATATCTATATTACTTACTAAAGAGGATTCCTATGTCAAAATTTTCGGTTGTCTTTTTGCCCCTCTCAATCTTGATAATTCCCAATAATTATAAACATTAAATTTGGTGATACCAAATGACTATTGGTTTACATGAAATTGTGCTTTTGTTAAGCTTTAATTAATGCATTAGTTAACTAATGAGGGCTCTTGAGTTCCCATTAAATTATGTTATGGGTTAATTAAGATCTAATTATTATGATATTTGTATTTTTTGGGTACTATTTTTGTAGGAGTTGATAACGAAGGCAGAAACCATTTATATATATATTCAATGTTGTAATTTATCAAAACACCTTATGAGCACCATCATTTGTGAGTGGAAGGAGCTGTTGAGTTCTATGACCTGAGTTTGATGGCTAGAGGTATTTTGCGTAGGGGGTGTTTTGCTAACTGTTTGGATGAGCGCAGGTTAGATTTACTTGGTGGTTGATGTCAGCTTGCAATAGGTGGTGATGTCGGGGTGAGGGAATGAGCAGTCAAGCGAGCATGCATTGTAGGGTTCAAAAGAGAATGGATCTCATGAGGGTTCCGGTGAAGTGGTGGTGTTGAGGTTTTGCAAGGGGTTCCGATAACGTCGGACGTCAGCGGTTTTTTCTCCCAAAAGCTCTATATTTATCAGGAGTTGGGTTTGTAAATGAGTGCTAAAGTATAACTTATGAAAAAAAAAATTATAAGAAGATGGATTCGTCAGATTATTTTAAGAGATGAAGAGTTTATGGGAGGTTTAATTGTAAGACATGGAGGATTAATTAAAAATGATAATGTACTTAATTTAACAATATATGAAGTTAGCTAACAAAAAAAAAATTGGGTTAATTGTGAATAGACAACTTGTACTATCGCCCAATTACAAATAGACACCTTGTACTATCGCCCAATTGTGAATAGAGCCCATGTAGTTCCTGTTAAATATAGCATACTATATCTCTTTTGTTTAGTCTCACATCGGGTAGAGTAATAAAGCAATGCTACTCACAATGTATAAATAGACCTCAATACCAATGAATACAATTGCTCTCTTCTCTACTAAAATAGCTCTTTTCTCTTGATTTACTCTACTTCTAACATGGTATCAAAGCCAGGTTCTCAATCCTAGAGAAACCACTTTCTTCCTCCTCGACACTGGCATCGACACCGACCTCGACACTGGATTCAATCCAGATCCTTATGGATCTTACGCCAATCATTTGGCTCATCAACCAGAATAGCTTGTTAGGTTCCCTCGACAGGTCAGTCCTATAACTGATGAGAGGAAGAGTGTATATCCTATATTCTTTGAGATATATCATCACAATTCTTATTTCCTTAGTGAAACGGGATTTAGTTGTGATCTTACTATCTTGTTGTGCAAGTCGTTTGTCGAATACTGCGCACAACAAGACTTCATAGATAACTAGATCTTCATAGATCTTGCGCCTAATCATTTGATCTCCTCATCGGCCTCATCGCATGCACACAAGGTGTTTGACGAATTGCCTTAACGAGATTTCTCCTCCTTGGCTAGCCTCGCCAAGCTCTCCCACTGCTGCCACCACCGATGCTTGCAAGATCCCGCCACCACGCCTTCGCGACCACAGTCCGCCTCTCGCGACCACCGCGGCGTGATCGCCGATCACTACTACAACATCATACATCGCCGCTTGCAAGATCCAGTCACCGTACCTTCTCTTACGACTACAGGTCCGCCCTCTCGCAACCACGGTGCATGACTGTCGATCACCACTGCAATAACATGATCTCGCCTCCTACAATTAGTCACCGACGTGCTTCAATTCAACCAATTCTTGCCAAGTCACGCCAATTTGGTTTATCTTATCCAAACTCTCGGTTCTTTACCGACCGTGAGATTGACCGGGGGTGTTAAATATAGCATACTATATCTCTTTTGTTTAGTCCCACATCGGGTAGAGTAATAAAGCAATGCTACTCACAATGTATAAATAGACCTCAATACCAATGAATACAATTGCTCTCTTCTCTACTAAAATAGATCTTTTCCCTTGATTTGCTCTACTTCTAACAGTTCCATTTGTGCAGATAGACCCCCCTCTGAGTGAATTTTTTCTGACTTTTAAAAGAGTCAAAAATAATTTGGGGAGGCAGATATACTCCTTATAGTTCTATTGCTGAGGATAACCCTCAATTGCTTTTTTTTCCTCTTAAAAGAGTCAAAAAATTTCACTAAAGGGGGTCTATCCGCACTTAGGCAAATAGTATAGGGACTCTATCCACACAAATAGAACTACAAAAGGCCTATCCGCAATTGGCGATAGTACATGGGGTCTATTTGTAATTAACCCTAAAAATTCCCTTATATTATAATAAGAACGAACCGCTAGATAAATGTGCGGAATCTGATCCATAATGATATTCAATCTCTTTGAGAGTCATTTTCTTTATATGAAAACTTATGTTTGTAGCATTTTTATTGGATATTTTTATATTAGGGTAAACCCTCAAAAGTCTTGCTATTATGAGATAACTCTCTGAACTTATTGTTAAAATTATAAATATAACCTTACATTAATTAACAATATTCATGTAGTATAACATTATTGTATGTGAATATATAATTATAACATGCATCGCCTGCAACGCACGCATAGCATACTAGTCTATAGATAAAAGGTCCGATTTGTTAAAATAAATAAGAGAAGTAAATGTGATGTTTTCTTTATTATTTATTCTCTACCAACCACTAGAAAAGAAAATTATTAGTCATTGATCTACTTACCACTACTCTTACAAATTTCTAATGTATTTTTTCTTTTTAGATAAAAAGTATGATGGCATAAAAGCTTTTATTTATATTTAACTTGTTTTCTCTACCTCTACATTAATAAGACTAATAATAAGAGTACCATGTTCCAATCAAATTTCCAAGTTCTGATCACACCTTACTTTTTTGTCAATTGTTCTACAACTTGATTACCATCACTTCACGATGAATGAATTTGTTTTGTCTTGAAGCTAAAATATCCTCATCAACCCAAAAAAAACGCACACCTAAACTTAGCATTATAATTATGTCCAAGGCATGAACAAAAGAATGGGAGCTTTCATCACCTCTATAGAAGTCTTTGATGCGGCACTCTGGTCTTCCACAAATCTTTTATTGGGATGGGGACAATTTAATCAAATACTTGGCCACTTAATAAAAGACAGAAAATGGAATGGATTGGTGACCTTCCATTGAGAAGGCGACAACTAATTGGACCCCCACAATTGAAGCACGAGGTGCCTTGTTAGTAAAATTTGTGGCCTAAACGAACACATCGGGTTTTTTAGCTATTAGTCCCTTACAACTTACATAGTTGTATAGTAGTTCCTCAAATCTTGAAAATTACATATTAGTTCTTCAAATCCTATAAGGTCTTGTAAAATGGTCTCTCTATTAGTATTTCAGTTACAAAATACTAATTGAAATACTCATAGAGAGACCATTTTGCAAGACCCTATATTTAAAGAACTAATGCGCAATTTTAAACTTTGATAGACTAATATGGAATTATTGCATATTTAAGGGACTAATATCTTAAAAACCATTATTATAAATATCTTCAGAGTTAAAAAAACCACACACACATAATCAAACCTCTTTGTATACACGGATTAAAAAATCAATAATTTTCAAAGTGTTTTTCAAAAGTAGAATAATTATAGTTTCTAATTCACATGTTGGGATAATGTTAGAATGAAAAATTAGAAAACAATTTGGAGACGGATGTCTAGCGTCTAATTGGTGAGCTCAAGCACGATGTATTTTATCCAGACATAAATTCCTTCTGGTTATTATACTGTTTATGGATGTTGCTGAGATCTTCTATATCTTTAGTTGTAGAGAGTCTCTACAGTTCACCAATGACATTTTCTCACCCCGACCCTATGAATAATATTCTTTATTTAAACTATATAAAAAGACCTTTTACTTATAGGACCCACTGAATCAGTAAATACTTTTAATCTACGTGACAAATTGTAAAAACTCTCTACAATCAATAACATAGAGAAACCTCGCCCTTTTCTTGTCCTTTTCCATGCTTTGTGTTTTCTAAACTGTTGCTAGCTTTATATATGGCCGTATCTTTGTGTATATACTTATGGTTGTTTCATTAAATACTCACCAATGAAACACCAGAGGTTCTTGCTCACCGTTCTACTAAAAAAACAAATAAATAAATTGAAAACAGCTGTTATCATGGATATTGAATGAGACTCGTATCCTATTTGTTGACACGTCCTAGATATAAGAGACAGCTTATTTGAGCTATTGGGGAGAGCATGGAGAGTGATATCTCATAAAGAAAGTGAGTCGACCTAACTAAACACACCAATCAATCATAATCATGGCCGGCAAAAAATGCAAGCTTGGAAAATGGAAGACACAAACCTAAATTTAGCAACATGTAATCCCCCAGACGCTAGATTAGGTTACATGTTTATTTTTTTGTTGGACCAACAAAATAGCATCATCATAGTGTTAATGGACGACAATTATATAATACATTTTTTTGTAGGGATTTAGCCAGAATTTCCTTAATGTGCCCAATCTCTTGCCGCTTGTATTTATTTTATCTGTTTATTTGCTTATTTGTTAGTAAATTTAACATTTTAGAGTATCAAATGTGTAGTAACAACGTGGAAGACATCAAGGTAATGGCAGATTGGTGAATAATTAGCTTGCGATTATGGCCAAGTACTTGGGATCTTTTGCAATATTGGAAAGGAGAGCAAGCGAACTACATTGCAGCCCACAAATTCATTTTGATTTATTTGATGAAATGCCACACAAGAATGTCATTGCTTGGCTAAAAGGTATTTGATGAAATGCCGACAAGAATGTTTTTGCTTGGAGCTCGCTACGCTATTGAAGCTTGAATTCATCAAAACAAGAATCTCGATTGCTATGGTGTTGTTGGTTTATTTTGTTGGTCGCTCATAGGATTCAAGAGATATTATTGAGAGGATTAGTCTTTGTTTGAAATTTTATTGTACAAAGGCTGTTTTGTTGGCTTAGGAATTATATGTAGTCCGTACATAATGTTTTGGTAATTGAGATGTAAAAGCTTACATGCAAAATTGTTCATTTGAATTAATGGATGTATGGTGATTATTTACAAATATAAGAAATTTTGAGTTCGGTTGAAAATTGGGAATTTTAGCAACATGTAATCCCCAGACGCTAGATTAGGTTACATGTTTATTTTTGTTGGACCAACAAAATAGCATCATCATAGTGTTAATGGACGACAATTATATAATACATTTTTTTGTAGGGATTTAGCCAGAATTTCCTTAATGTGCCCAATCTCTTGCCGCTTGTATTTATTTTATCTGTTTATTTGCTTATTTGTTAGTAAATTTAACATTTTAGAGTATCAAATGTGTAGTAACAACGTGGAAGACATCAAGGTAATGGCAGATTGGTGAATAATTAGCTTGCGATTATGGCCAAGTACTTGGGATCTTTTGCAATATTGGAAAGGAGAGCAAGCGAACTACATTGCAGCCCACAAATTCATTTTGATTTATTTGATGAAATGCCACACAAGAATGTCATTGCTTGGCTAAAAAGGTATTTGATGAAATGCCGCACAAGAATGTTTTTGCTTGGAGCTCTGCTACGCTATTGAAGCTTGAATTCATCAAAACAAGAATCTCAGATTGCTATGGTGTTGTTGGTTTATTTTGTTGGTCGTTCATAGGATTCAAGAGATATTATTGAGAGGATTAGTCTTTGTTTGAAATTTTATTGTACAAAGGCTGTTTTGTTGGCTTAGGAATTATATGTAGTCCGTACATAATGTTTTGGTAATTGAGATGTAAAAGCTTACATGCAAAATTGTTCATTTGAATTAATGGATGTATGGTGATTATTTACAAATATAAGAAATTTTGAGTTCGGGTTGAAAATTGGGAATTTTAGGAAGGTGGTATAAGACTATGGTGTAATGTTCTATGTTTTCTTCTTTTAGAGGGGAAGTGTTAAACTTATTCATAGACAGCCTAAACATGTCAACTATATAATTTGTTAACATTTGGAAGTGCCTATTAAGGTTCTAACATATCTATTAAAGCTAGGTCATATCATTAACTATATCAATGCACTTGTTAAGCTTATATTATAACTGTAAGGGTTATGCAATAAATGTTATTTTTGATTTAAATATTTATAATAGCAGTGTATATTTTACTAATTTTTGATTAATTGTTAAGTTAATTTTACTAATTGTACTATTAAGCATTTAAAAGAGTTATGAGCAGTCCTTTATCCCATCCCATTATCAAGATGTTGAATATACTTTATATCTATTAACTATATCCAGATTTGTTAACTATATTAAGTTTCTATTAACTATATCCAACATCATTAAGTATATCAAATATCTATTAACAATAATCGTAATCTAACTATGGGAAGTATTTATTAACTATATCTAATATTTGTTAACTATATCAAGTATCTCATAAATATATCCAAGCATGTTAACTATATTCAAGATCTATTAACTCTATCTAGTTCATGTTAACTATATCATATACCTATTAAACTCTATATGTTCCTGTTTAATATCAAGTAATTGTTAACTATATCATGTACAAGTTTAATTATTCAATTCATGTGGAATAGGCTCAAGTGTTGCTTAACTCTTAAATTGTTAAATTTTGACTTGGTTTATTTGATTTTTAATTCTAATAAATTTAATGATAATTAATATCGTTAACATCTGTCTATTAAAATGCACGGCTAATTCATATGTCTAGCATCTATATAAGCTTTGAGTTTACATTCTATTATTCTTAATTTTAGTTATAATCACCGATAAAGCATCCAAGAAAATAATAACTCCTGCATTAAAGCAGAATATATGCAAAATACAGCAGAGGATCAAATTAAGAGCAATCCATATATTACTACTATTAATGAAAGAAAGATATCCCATTGAAATAAAAGCAGAATATATGCAAAATACAACACAAAATTGACAATAGAAAGTAAGTGTTCTTCCTTCAGATATGACCAAAGCACCCAGGTGTGTTCTGTTAGATCTGAAGGATCTTAAACATGATTAATCCAAAGAGATAAACATCATAAGTGCGGAAGCAATACCTGAATCCATGATTTGGATCTTGTGTGGATTGATGGATCTTCTAATCTTAGGGTTCTTCTCTTCCTTAGATCTCTTTTAGATGGGGTAAAAGAGATGAGAATTCTTATGTTTAACCCTAGATTAGGGACCATAACCCCATATATATAGGTGTTGCACTTTTACAATTTGGCCCCTCATCAAATTGTAATTACAACCCAGTATCTGCACATTTAGCCCATAATTTATTTAAATACCCATTAACCCAACTTGATTGATCACTTTAGTGGGTTAGCTCGAGAGATAGCACTACACATTAATGTAACATATGTGCCCACAAATAGATTTAATTAGATTTAAATCTAACAATCTCCCACTGGGCACCATATGTTTCCTTAAAATGTATAACCTTATGAGCTCAAAAATTGCTATCACTAATAAGGGTATTTCCAAACAATCTCGTCCATCAACTATATCAATATAGGATCAAAGCGGTTGTCGCCACATTTATCGTGACTAAACCCATCAATGGTCACAAATACTAATCTGATCAAATGACATAGATCAATCATGGATGTGCAAAGATGAAAATTACATGCAATGTGATCCGTGCATGTCTATTTTCAACTGGTCCTACCTTAAACTTTAGTGAGGTCATCCTCAACCATAATGTAGCGAGTGTATAATCCGAATACTTTATTACGTCGAGAAAATAACCAAACATAAATTTATCCGAAATTCTCATAAAGCAATAAAATCACAACTCCCACTAAAACATGATATCCTCAAATATTACAACACCCATATGACCGGTGTGCTCATGAAAGACCTTGGGTGGTAATCCTTTAGTAAGAGGATCGGCTATCATGGAGTTTGTCCCAATATGCTTTATGGATATCGACCACTCTGTACCCTTTCTTTCACAACTAGGAACTTAATGTCAATATGTTTTGACTTAGTTGAGCTCCCGTTGTTATTGGAATACATTATCGCGATTTATTGTCACAAAATAAATTTAATGATAATTAATATCGTTAACATCCGCTCATTAAAATGCACGGCTAATTCATATGTCTAGCATCTATATAAGCTTTGAGTTTACATTCTATTATTCTTAATTTTAGTTATAATCACCGATAAAGCATCCAAGAAAATAATAACTCCTCAAAGCATTATATGCAAAATACAAAAGCAGAGGATCAAATTAAGAGCAATCCATATATTACTACTATTAATGAAAGAAAGATATCCCATTGAAATAAAAGCAATATATGCAAAATACAACACAAAATTGACAATAGAAAGTAAGTGTTCTTCCTTCAGATAAGACCAAAGCACCCGTGTGTGTTCTGTTAGATCTGAAGGATCTTAAACATGATTAATCCAAAGAGATAAACATCATAAGTCTTGAGCAATACACGAATCCATGATTTGGATCTTGTGTGGATTGATGGATCTTCTAATCTTAGGGGTTCTTCTCTTCCTTAGATCTCTTTTAGATGGGGTAAAAGAGATGAGAATTCTTATGTTTAACCCTAGATTAGGGACCATAACCCCATATATATAGGTGTTGCACTTTTACAATTTGGCCCCTCATCAAATTGTAATTACAACCCAGTATCTGCACATTTAGCCCATAATTTATTTAAATACCCATTAACCCAACTTGATTGATCACTTTAGTGGGTTAGCTCGAGAGATAGCACTACACATTAATGTAACATATGTGCCCACAAATAGATTTAATTAGATTTAAATCTAACAATCTCCCACTTGGGCACCATATGTTTCCTTAAATGTGTATAACCTTATGAGCTCAAAATTGCTATCACTAATAAGGGTATTTCCAAACAATCTCGTCCATCAACTATATCAATATAGGATCAAAGCGGTTGTCGCCACATTTATCGTGACTAAACCCATCAATGGTCACAAATACTAATACCAAATGACATAGATCAATCATGGATGTGCAAGATGAAAATTACATGCAATGTGATGCATGCATGTCTATTTTCAACTGGTCCTACCTTAAACTTTAGTGAGGTCATCCTCAACCATAATGTAGCGAGTGTATAATCCTAATACTTTATTCGACGTAAAATAACCAAACATAAATTTATCCGAAATTCTCATAAAGCAATAAAATCACAACTCCCACTAAAACATGATATCCTCAAATATTACAACACCCATATGACCAAGGTGCTCATGAAAGACCTTGGGTGGTAATCCTTTAGTAAGAGGATCGGCTATCATGGAGTTTGTCCCAATATGCTTTATGGATATCGACCACTCTGTACCCTTTCTTTCACAACTAGGAACTTAATGTCAATATGTTTTGACTTAGTTGAGCTCCTTGTTATTGGAATACATTACTGGCGATTTATTGTCACAAAATAACTTTAGTGGTCTTTCAATATTTTCCGTAATGTGTCCAGTTGATAAAATTTCGCAACCATATTCCATGATTGGATGCCTCATAGCAAGCTACAAATTCACGCCATAGTGGAGGAAGCTACAAGTGTCTGTTTGACACTTTTCCATGATATAGCTCCTCCCGCTAACATATAAATGTAGCCCGATGTAGACTTTCGCTATCTTGGCATCCAAAGAAAATCGAATCGAGTACCCAATGACCTCCAACTGATCGATTTCACGTATGTGAGCATATAATCTTTTGTTTTGAAGATACCGCATAACCCTTTTGATCGCTATCCAATGATCCATACCGGGGTTGCTTAAGTATCGCCTAACATACCAACAATGTACGCAATATCCGGACGGCGTACATACACGAGCATACATTAGACTCCTACACCAAGCATAGGAATCTTCGCATTTCTAATTTCAAGATTACTTTTAGGGCACGATTGAGACTGAATTTATCTCATTTAGCAACAGGGTTTCACTGGTCGCAATCTTGCATGCCAAACCTTTTGAGTACTTTATCGATATAGCTCTTTTGAGATAATCCAAGTATACCTCGAGAACGATCTCGATGTATCTGGATTCCTAATATAAAAGAGGCGTCCCCAAGATCTTTCATCTCAAAATTCTTTGATAGAAATCTCTTGGTTTCGTGCAACAAGCCTATATCATTAGTGGCAAGCAAAATGTCATCCACATACGTAACTTAAAAATATACTTACTCCCATGAATTTTGATATACACAATCATCAACAATATTCATTTCAAAACCAAACGAGATAATTATTTGTTGAAACTTGTGTTACCATTGACGAGGAGCTTGCTTGAGTCCATAAATGGATTTTCTTAGTTTACAAACCATATTCTTTGGGTCTCGACACAAAGTTTTCGGTTGTACCATATAGATCATCTCATCAATGTCTCCATTGAGAAATGCGATCTTAACATCCATTTGATGTAACTCAAGATTGAAATGAGCAACAAGTGCCATGATAGTCCCGAAAGAGTCTTTCGATGAAACCGAGAGAAAGTCTCAGATAGTCAATGCCTTCCTTCCGAGTATAGCCTTTAGCTACAAGACGTGCTTTATACTTTTCCACATTACCATTTGCATCCGCTTGGTTTTAAATATCCATTTACAACCAATTGGTTTTGCACCTTCGACAATGGGACAAGTTCCCAAACCTTATTGTCTTGCATAGACTTGTACTCCTCATTCATGGCATCAATCCACTTTTCGAGTTAGAACTTTTCATGGCTCAAGGAAGTTGATTGGATCATCTTCCATCATTCCATTACTTTCCTCATGTTCTTGAAGAAATACAATATAATCATCCGAATAGCATTTCTCCTTTCTCTCGTGGATCTCCTTAATGGCACCGGTTCTTGAGGTTGTTGAGTTTGTTCTTCCGAACAGGAGTTGTTCAATATTGCCTTCTTGAGGTTCTGATTCATTTCTTGAACAATAACAGTATAGGTACTTGAATATTGTCGAAATGACTGTATGGATTGGATTTAAAGCCAATTCCTCCTCAAAGGCAATGTCTCTAACCTTATTTCTCCCCCCAAACTCAACATCCTCAAAGAATGTTGCTGTTCCCGTCTCAAAAATATTCCTGAGTGTGGGATCATAAAACTTATAGCCCTGGATCGCTCGAATACCCAATAAAGTAGCCGCTAACCGCTTTGGAGTCCAATTTCTTTTCATTTGGCCTATAAGGCCTTGCCTCACCTGGACATCCCCAAATATGTAAGTGCTTTAGACCGGGCTTTCAATCCAAAGCTCATAAGGTGTTTTAGCAACTGCTTTACTTGGTACTCTAAGAATGTAAGTCGCAGCTTTAGTGCTTCTCCTCAGAGTGACTCGGTAAAGAAGAATGAGCAATCATACTTCTTACCATATCCTTAAGAGTCATGTTTCGTCTTTCACTACACCATTCATGCTAGGTGATCCCGGCATGGTGTATCGCGGGGACGATACCGAACCTCTAGGTATCTAGCAAATGGTCCCGACGTTGTTTACGAACCATCATATCTCGCCGTAGTACTCACCACCACGATCGATCTAACGGTTTTAATCTTTTATTGAGTTGGTTCTCAACTTCACTTTAAAAGCTTTGAATACGCCCGAGACTCGATTTTTCTTTAATGAGATATAGGTACCCATAACGTGAGTAATCGCTATGAATGATATAAAATATTGTTGACCATTCCGGGATGCCGTAGGGAATGGCCCACAAATATCTCAGATGTATCAATTCTAAGACGTCAAGATCTGTTGGAACCTAATCTCTTAACTTTAGTCTGCTTTCCTTGATACCAATGCATACATCAAAGTCTCAGAAATCAAGGGAATCCAAAATACCATCGACACAAGACGCTCAACTCTACTTTTGAGATATGACCTGCGCTTGTGCCATAATGATGTGAATTTTCCTTATTTAATTTATGCTTAGTACCACGTGATTCCACATTCGGGGTTTCATTATAAGAAGCAACTGTATCAAGCAAATATAGGTTATCAAAAGTACTCAAAAAGGTTCCCACAATATTTGAATTTAAAGATAAGCTAGCCCGGTTATTTCCAAATGAACAATAATAACCTGATTTGTCCAATAAAGGAATAGAAACTAAATTCCGTCTAAAAAGCGGGACTACAAAAGTATCTTTCAAATCCAAATAGGAACCGGTTCTAAACAATAACCTAAAGTGCCCAATTGCTTCCACATCTACCGATTGTCCATCGCCCACAAAGATGTGTCTTTCACCATCACTTGGCTTTGGTAGCTCGGGCAACCCTCGCAGAAACACTTATGTGAGTAGTAGAAGCCGAATCTAACCACCAAGTGTTTCTAGATGCGAGACTAAATTAACCTCGAGCGGACCAAAGTAAGGAACGCCCTTTTTGACACGCCGGTGATATTTGGTACAATCCTTCTTTACGTGTCGGTTTGTTGCAAAAGAAACAACCTTGATCATCCTTATGTTGTTTCTTCCGAACCGACCCTTAGCGCCTTCTTTATCATCCTTTCTTTTCTTGCCCTTATCCTTAGGGCATAAGCCAAATGAGCACTTTCGGTCTTATCTTGCTTCAATCGTCTTCTTCTTGCACCACGGTATGAAATGAGCTCATTCGAGTCCATTTCTCCTTTTGCGGTTATAGCCTTAAATTGATTAAATTGTGCAGGAAGAGGCAAAGAACCGGATGCACTAGTAACTTCGTCACAAAGATCGAGTTTTAGTGCCTTAAGTTTTGAAGCAATATGAGACATTTTCATAATGTACTCCGGATATTTCCTTTGCCCTTATACTTCATTGAAATCAAGCGAGCTAAAAGCGTGCTTGTTTCTACTGCTCGTTTTAGCAAAGCGCTTCTCAATTTCGGCGGAAATTTTTGGCTTTAGTAATCCTTCGGATTACGTGCCCCTAAAGGCTTCGGAATCGCGCTTGATGATCATGAGACTCATGCGATTTGAGCATCCCCTCTCATACTCCTTCTTTGCATCGGAGTGCTTTGATGAGAGAGGTTGGGGTTGTTCGATTCTTATCTGAGGTCTAGATCCATGCGGCCAAGAACAATTAAAATGTTCTCTTTCAAACCTTAAAATTTGTCCCATTTAGCATGGGAATTGAGTTGATGTTAGCGAGAAATTGATCGAGGATGCATTATTGAAATAAACAAAAGATTTCACATTAATAGCTGTAATTAGTAATCAATAAAATTCAAATAATGACATATCCCCATCCAAGATATCTTGTACAACATTAATATCAAGTCTTTGGACGTAATATTAGCGCAAGTGATATCTTGTTGCAATGATCAAACATCGACAATAACACATGTCAAACAACAAACCCATCTTTGGATTGATTTGTTATCCACATGTAAACCTTATAATTGTCGCGTTTATCATCATGATCGTATCTGATCTAAATAAATATTAATCTTCCTTTGGGCGATTAAATATCTACTGGAAAAAGTATACACACAACCATCTAACATCCTTCATGAACAATCTACACAAGAGAGGTTACTTTGGCAACATCTTGCTTCAATTAATCATTTAGAATGAGAGACCAACTTAATTCCTTAGTGTCATAATACTTGAATGAAATAATTGATTAACATGAAATTTAATTGAGTTGACTGCGAGGTTCGACTTGAGTTCGAAGCGGCGAGGTTCGACTTGGCGGTTGACTTGAGTTGAGCAGCGAGTTCGGAAGTTCGCTGCGAGGTTCGACTTGAGTTGCGAGTTCGACTAAGGCGAGTTCGACTTGAGTTGAACTGCGAGGTTCGACTTGAGTTGAGCAGCGAGTTCCGGCGCGAGTTTCGACTTGAGTTGAGCTGCGAGGTTCGACGAGTTGAACGGCGAGGTTCGACGAGTTCGAGCTGAGTTCGACGAGTTCGAGCGAGGTTCGACTGCGAGTTCGACTTGGCGAATCGAGTTGGCTGGATTGGCGAAGTTCGACAAAAGCAAACGAGGTTCACTAAAATATGAGGTTCGCCAGTGAACACAAGGTTCGGGAATGAACACGAGTTCACCAAAGTCGAGTTCCCAAGCGAGAGTTCGCCAAAAGTCGGTTCGCCGAGGAAGTTAGGCGAGTTCACAAAATGAGCGAGGTTCGCCAAAACGAGGTTCGCCAAAATGACGAGGTTCGCCAAGCGAGTTCGCCAAAATGAACCGAGGTTCGCCAAAACGAGGTTCGCCAAAATGAACCGAGTTGTAAAAGACGAGGTTAGCCAAAATGAACCTCGAACCTCGTCGAACTACAGGACCCCTTAGGGTTTAGATCACGAACCGCAATATGAGACATTTTCATAATGTACTCCTGATATTTCCTTTGCCCTTATACTTCATTGAAATCAAGCGAGCTAAAAGCGTGCTTGTTTCTACCTTATCGTTTTTAGCAAAACGCTTCTCAATTTCGGCAAGGAAATTTTTGGCTTTAGTAATCCCTTCGGATTCTGTGCCCCTAAAGGCTTCCGGAATGCCGCGCTTGATGATCATGAGACTCATGCGATTTGAACGCTCCCACCTCTCATACTCCTTCTTTGCATCAGGAGTGCTTTCCGCAGTGAGAGGTTGGGGTTGTTCAGTTCTTAATGCAAGGTCTAGATCCATGCAGCCAAGAACAATTAAAATGTTCTCTTTCCAAACCTTAAAATTTGTCCCATTTAGCATGGGAATTGAGTTGATGTTAGCAGAAATTGATGCAGCAGATGCATTAGCTGAAATAAACAAAAGATTTCACATTAATAACTGTAATTAGTAATCAATAAAATTCAAATAATGACATATCCCCATCCAAGATATCTTGTACAACATTAATATCAAGTCTTTGGACAGTAATATTAACTGCAAGTGATATCTTGTTGCAATGATCAAACACTGACAATAACACATGTCAAACAACAAACCCATCTTTGGATTGATTTGTTATCCACATGTAAACCTTATAATTGTCACGCGTTTATCATCGCAGATGCGTATACAGTCTAAATAAATATTAATCTTCCTTTGGGCCGATTAAATATCTATTCGAAAAAGTATACACACAACCATCTAACATCCTTCATGAACAATCTACACAAGAGAGGTTACTTTGGCAACATCTTGCTTCAATCTGTCTTCTTCTTGCACAAGATGAAATGAGCTCATTCAGAGTCCATTTCTCCTTTTGACAGTTATAACTGACCTTAAATTGATTAAATTGTGCAGGAAGAGACAGCAGAACCAGATGCACTAGTAACTCGTCACAAAGATCGAGTTTTAGTGCCTTAAGTTTTGAAGCAATATGAGACATTTTCATAATGTACTCCTGATATTTCCTTTGCCCTTATACTTCATTGAAATCAAGCGAGCTAAAAGCGTGCTTGTTTCTACCTTATCGTTTTTAGCAAAACGCTTCTCAATTTCGGCAAGGAAATTTTTGGCTTTAGTAATCCCTTCGGATTCTGTGCCCCTAAAGGCTTCCGGAATGCCGCGCTTGATGATCATGAGACTCATGCGATTTGAACGCTCCCACCTCTCATACTCCTTCTTTGCATCAGGAGTGCTTTCCGCAGTGAGAGGTTGGGGTTGTTCAGTTCTTAATGCAAGGTCTAGATCCATGCAGCCAAGAACAATTAAAATGTTCTCTTCCAAACCTTAAAATTTGTCCCATTTAGCATGGGAATTGAGTTGATGTTAGCAGAAATTGATGCAGCAGATGCATTAGCTGAAATAAACAAAAGATTTCACATTAATAACTGTAATTAGTAATCAATAAAATTCAAATAATGACATATCCCCATCCAAGATATCTTGTACAACATTAATATCAAGTCTTTGGACAGTAATATTAACTGCAAGTGATATCTTGTTGCAATGATCAAACACTGACAATAACACATGTCAAACAACAAACCCATCTTTGGATTGATTTGTTATCCACATGTAAACCTTATAATTGTCAGCGTTTATCATCGCAGATCGATACTGATCTAAATAAATATTAATCTTCCTTTGGGCCGATTAAATATCTACTCGGAAAAAGTATACACACAACCATCTAACATCCTTCATGAACAATCTACACAAGAGAGGTTACTTTGGCAACATCTTGCTTCAATTAATCATTTAGAATGAGAGACCAACTTAATTCCTTAGTGTCATAATACTTGAATGAAATAATTGATTAACACTGAATTTAATTGAGTTCGAATCGCGAGGTTCGACTTGGCGAGGTTCGACTTGGCGAGGTTCGACTTGGCGAGGTTCGACTTGAGTTCGAAGCGAGGTTCGACTTGAGTTCGAAGCGAGGTTCGACTTGAGTTCGAACGCGAGGTTCGACTTGAGTTCGAAGGCGAGGTTCGACTTGAGTTCGAACGCGAGGTTCGACTTGAGTTCGAACGGCGAGGTTCGACTTGGCGAGGTTCGACTTGAGTTCGAACTGCGAGGTTCGACTTGAGTTCGAACGGCGAGGTTCGACTTGAGTTCGAACTGCGAGGTTCGACTTGAGTTCGAACGGCGAGGTTCGACTTGGCGAGGTTCGACTTGAGCGAATCGAAGTTCGCTGGAATTGAACTGAAGTTCGACAAAAGCAAACACGAGGTTCACTAAAATATGAGGTTCGCCAAGTGAACACAAGGTTCGACTGAATGAACACGAGGTTCACCAAAGTGCGAGGTTCGCCAAAAGGCGAGGTTCGCCAAAAGTGCGAAGTTCGCCAAAAGACGAGGTTCGCCAAAGGGCGAGGTTCGCCAAAAGGCGAGGTTCGCCAAAAGGCGAGGTTCGCCAAAATGAACCGAGGTTCGCCAAAAGACGAGGTTCGCCAAAATGAACCGAGGTTCGCCAAAAGACGAGGTTCGCCAAAATGAACCGAGGTTCGCCAAAAGACGAGGTTCGCCAAAATGAACCTCGAACCTCGTCGAACTACAGAACCCCTTAGGGTTTAGATTCAACCGCCAAAGCCACTTAGGCTTTTGAACCCATTAGGTTTATTCGTGATGGCCACAAAACCAAAATTTTTTATTTTATTTTTAAACTCAATCCAGATCCAAACCTTATATTAATTTTCTAAAATCATAGAAAATTTAACCAAAAATCGAAAAAGTTACTGTTCAAAAATTTTACTGTTCATCGCGGATTATTTAATTTACTGTTCATCCAAAAAGAAAAACTTTACCGTTCATCCGAGATCAAACCTTTACTGTTCATCCAAAAAGAAAAACTTTACCGTTCATCGGCCAAAAACATTTACTGCTCATCCAACCCAAAAATCCAAAAGATTTGATCTTTATTCATAAATCCACCAAAAATCATAAAACTCAAAAATCTCTAAGAGTTAATCACGAATTTGGCTCGATACCACTCGTTAGATCTGAAGGATCTTAAACATGATTAATCCAAAGAGATAAACATCATAAGTGCGAAGCAATACCGAATCCATGATTTGGATCTTGTGTGGATTGATGGATCTTCTAATCTTAGGGTTCTTCTCTTCCTTAGATCTCTTTTTAGATGGGGGTAAAAGAGATGAGAATTCTTATGTTTAACCCTAGATTAGGGACCATAACCCCATATATATAGGTGTTGCACTTTTACAATTTGGCCCCTCATCAAATTGTAATTACAACCCGTATCTCACATTTAGCCCATAATTTATTTAAATACCCATTAACCCAACTTGATTGATCACTTTAGTGGGTTAGCCTGAGAGATAGCACTACACATTAATGTAACATATGTGCCCACAAATAGATTTAATTAGATTTAAATCTAACATGTTCTTCCGACCAAAGCACCCAGGCGTGTTCTTCCTTCAGATAAGACCAAAGCACCCAGGTGATCAACTACACATCATTAGCAATAAAGGCATTATCCCAAAATTTTGGAGAGATGATCAACTACACACAGGAGTAGTTATATCATTCACTTTATCAATTTATTACATCCTTCTAAAATTTTAACAGAATTTTCACCCGTACGTACATACAACATCCTAATACTCAAAACTTTATCAGACTATTCAAATTACACTAGATAACATTCAAACATAACTTATAAACATAATAAGGCATGAATTTTCATTTATTTAACCTACAGACCCCTCACGCTGAAAGTTCATCAGTGCATTAACCTCAGACGCAAACTCTAGGGGAAACTTGTCCAAGACATCACTACAGAACCCACCAATCATAGCAGTAAAAGCTTTCTCAATGGTCGATTCCTCTATGTTGGAAATAGAAAAACTGATCCTCACTAATTTTTGAGGTAGTTGCCTCGTGCTCTACACGAGTTGAGGGGTTCTTAACCTGAACACTGAGTAAAATGTTAATTGATCACAATTTTAAAGATAATGCCAACATTTTTTTTAATTTAAAACGGGTGTAGAATTAATACATAGGCTCAAAATATTAAAAAATTATTTTTTTAATTAACTTGTCTTAGATAAGCTACAAAGGAGATGATGGTCTCGGCCATCATGCAGGAGAGTTTAGAGGAGGAGAGGGGTGATCGAGGGATGAGAAGATGGCGGCGAGCTTGGAGGAGAAGATCTTATCGTCACCATTGGAGTCGAACTAGTTGAGAATGCGCTTGAGGTTTGTGGTGGCGGAGGGGGAGGTGGGAGAGGAAGAGATGGGCGAGGGTGGAGTCGGATCTGAGGAGATGAAAGGAGGTCGAGGATGATGAGGAAGAGGGAGAGAGAAGGAAGGAAGGAGAGAAGAGGAGAAGAGGAGAAGAGGAGAAGAGGAGAAGAGGGAGAAGAGAGGAGGAGGAGGAGGAGGAGCAATAAGAATCAGATAGGAAGGAGGATTTAGGAGAGGGGAAGTGGGAGGAAGAGAAGGAAGAAATCTTAACATGGTTGTGATCTCCATGAGAAGGGGGGGGGGATATTTTTGGAATTTTGTATTTTTTTGGGGTAGTGTGAGTAGGGGCTGAATCACAAAAGCTCATTGTATTTGAGACCAATATGCAATGAAAATAATACGCGGGGCTTAGTCACATGCTGCTTTGATTTGGGGCCTTGACACAATTTTTCCAACTGGATATTAAGTACTGGTCTCTACTCCTATTTTAATCCATCACTCTGCCTTAGTTGTCCAATGTGAGATGTTGATGTCAGTTATCAAACAGGGAATTTATGTGGGGATTATGAGATTGTTAGGGTCCTCAATCTCCTTCAGATGACAGGTTCTGGGGCCCGCTGTACTTCCCTATATATGAAGAACTCGTGAGAGGGCGGAGTTGTGTTCTCCGGTTATTCCTCCGACGATCAAGTCAGTAGTTGATCTTGGATGGTAAAATATAAAATGAGCGTAGTTCAAAGTTGCATGAAAAAACTCAGATCCCCTTACCTTAGGTAGTACGTTCTCTTTTTATAGTGGGTTTGAGGGATAAATGGGTAACTTTGGCCGAGGCCAGCTGGTGGCCTAGTCATCACCTTCTTCAGAGGTGGCGTCTGTTGGCAGGAGTGAGTCAGCTAGGCATTTAATGCGGGGATGACAGCAGGTGCTCGGAGCAGACTAGGTCCGATGAGTCATAAAGGCTATAAGGGCTGGAGCAATTATGATTTTGTCAGGGTAGTTAATGCAAGAGCAGTCGGCTGGCGAGGGGTTCGAGGTAACTACCGCCTCTTTATTCGTTCAGTTGAGGACGGACAACCACCGCCTTTTTGAGGACGGACAACCACCGCCTTTTCACTCAGTTACGCAAGTTGTCGGCTGATCGAATCGGCCGCGAGAGTGGTCGGCTGTGACAGCAGTCCGAGTGCGGGTTGCGTGTAGGGTTGTTCTTGTGGGTTGGCCGGCAAGTGCCGCTTTTTTACTCGGCTACGCAAGTTGTCGACCTATTGAGTCGGCCGTGGGGGAAGCTTGAGTCGTCTCAGCTTCTAATTTGTCTGATTAGGCACGGGGCGGGACACTCGTCGGCTTCCCTATGAAGATTAGTACTTAGTGGTTTTGGGGGTTGTAACATGAGATTATATTTATATATGATTCTTTAACAACAGGGACAGTAGAATTCACTTCCTACGATATAACTAGCAAAATATAATTATGATATATTGTTATTATTATCATGTGAAAATTCTTTATCTTGCTATTATTTAGTAATTGACATTATGTTATTAATTATACATATCCGATTATGTCATTTACATCCAAAATGGCTAGTATATTCCAAGTTACATGGCCAATTATTCCCAAAAAGAAGAAGAGGGGGTTCGTGCAGGTCTAGACTATCTAGGATTGGGACCAATTTGTATGGTACTGGTTCGACTCAGACCTAATTAATAGCCAGGTCTAATGAGATGAGCCTCACAACTAGAACTTCTCTTGGTGTCTAATTTACTAAAAATAAAATGTCACCTCGTAAATAATACAAATTTTCTTCCGTAATCGTCATGAAAACAAATTGCACCATCGTAGCACTCCATTTTTAACACCCGAATGCGACACTTGCAACTTGTCACATCTACATGATAATATGATGAAAGTATATACCTCTTGAAAGCGAATTTTCATATAATTTTCTTAAAATAAACATTACTAGGCGCTTGATGTTGAAAGTAAAGAAACAAAGCATTACATAGAAAGAAATACTTCTCCAGGGATGATAGGTCTACATAACGCATCTAAGCAGCCGACTCTGCGGTCAAAATAAAATTTTTAACTCAGCTTTCATAATTAAAACCCCAAAAAACTTCTTGAAATTAAACCAAATTTGGATTTAACTTGAGTCTTATTGAAGTCCAAAATCACTAAACGTGTGTTAGTTTCTCAAGTTGACCAGTCATTGTCATTCTTGTCCAAGCGAACAAAGACACCAACCATTATCCAGAAAACGCGCCCTCCACGTGGCAACCAATAAACGAGCACGATTGGATGATAATGACCGTTTGATCAAAACATGGAACGTCGGCAACAACAGCAATTTGGATCGCCTCACTTGACCAAGAGTGCGCAGATTAAGCTTGATTAGTGAGCCTAATGACCATTAGCCATATTGATCAATCATGGTTATATATTTCTTAAAGTCCCTGCCGCTACATCAAACTTCAAACTTGTAGCGAATGCTCATAATTTTACACCTTAACATGTCTTTGCAAGTTGGGGGTCATGTAATAATATTTTTTGAATTTGTTTTAAACGCGCGCGTAACTTATGAAATGTGAACCTAGATTTTTTTTTTTCTTCATATGATGTTAATTGTTTGGGGTTTTTTTTTCCTAGAAACCACCTTAAAAATAGTGTAATTATATTGAAACCACATTTTATTTTTAATTTATACATAAACCATCTTTAAAGTTGATTTTTGTTGCATAAACCACATCCCAGTCAAATTCTACACTTACAACACAAAATTACCCTTAAAAACTCGTATTAAATGTACAAGACTCATTTTTATAGTGTTTAGGTCTTGTTAGGATACAACTCAAGTATCTTGAACTTGAATTTTTTAAGCTTATTTTTTATTTTTTAGTGAAAATTTGACTACGAGGTGGTTGATTGCAACAAAACTTTGAAGGTGATTTTTGTATAAATTGAAAATAAAATATGGTTTCTATATAATTACCCTATTATTAAGGTGGTTTCTAGGAAAAAAAAACCCTAATAGTTTTATGGTTATATCAAAATATAGAAGTTACAATGAGAATCGAAGATGTAATTTTAGACAACAATGATATTAACATTGTGACTTGCGGGAGCACGCTCAAGAAGAAAGTGGATTATATTACATCTATTATGTGTATATTGTACTTCTCAGTAGTTGAGTTTGCTTTTGTTTGTTTATATTTTGTGAAAGCGAATCCCAAGTTGGACTCCTAGTTTAATGGAACTACTGTTAAAGCTTTATCGATTTGCCACCTAAAATATGTTGATCATATTCTACTAGGAATTACTGTCTTAAAAAATTGAGGTTAGGTCATGAAATGATACCTTAACCTATTGATATACGTTATTTATATGTTGGTGCCCGTGTATATACTAGTTATTTATTTCTTTATTTATTATTATGTGATGATTCATGAATCGTGATCATATCTTAAATGCAAGACCGGGAACAAATAGATGGGCCAATGGCCCGTTTAATGAAAGCAGTAGTTAGAGGGCCCAATTTGGGAAGCCTGAAAAGCGAGGAAAATGGTGTACATTCTATCCAAAAAGGCTAAATTACCATTTTGGTATATTTAGTAGCACCCTTTTACCAACAAGGTATATTTATTGACACCGGCGACATCAAGGTATATTTAGTTTTCCAAAATTATCATTAAGGCCTATCCGACCGCCGGCGGTGAACTTTGAATATAAAATTATAGATTTTTTACATATATATCCCTCAAATTTCTCATATTTACAAATTATCCCCCCAAATATTAATTTCGAACCCCTTCTCCCTCCCTCCCTCTCGCCCCTCTCTTCCTCCCTCCCACCGCCCTCCCCCCTTCTTCCTCCCTCCTCACTCCCATCCGCCACCGCTACCAAAGAGATGAAAACCTCGCCTCGATTCGATCACCTACGCCATCACATCAAAAGTCAGATGAAAACATCTACGCTGCGGGCGGAGGGGCGGAGGGAGGAAGGGAGGGAGGAAGAAGGGGGAGGGCGGCAAGAGGGAGAGAGAGAGGGGCGGGAGGGAGAGAGGGAGGGAAAAGGGGGTTCAAAAGTAAGATTTAGGGGGATGATTTATAAATATAAGAAATTTGAGGGATGTATATGTAAAAAATCTATAATTTTATATTCAAAGTTCACCGCCGGCGGTCGGATAGGCCTTAATGGCAATTTTGGGATAACTAAATATACCTTGATATCGCCGGTGCCAATAAATATACCTTGTTGGTAAAAGGGTGCTACTAAATATACCAAAATGGTAATTTAGCCTATCCAAAAATGTAAGTTCGGATATGAAGGGAGGGGGTCTTTTTTCCCCCTTTTTTTAGACTGAAATATCCAAAATCCGACCACATAAAGAAGTTGACTTTACATGGGGGAGGTTGGTTATCTTAAAATCTCGTTAACTACACTTAAACTCGAACAATTGAGGGTTTAATTATTAGTTTAAGATATCCACATGAACATGTAGAGTATAAAATTAGCCCTCTATCCTCACCACACATTTTGGTTTTGATTTATTAAAAGAGAGTTTACAGCTGGAGATGATGAAGATCATAACAATCCATAATATCCCTCTTTTAAGTTTAGCATGCCTTCAGTTTTTATCCCCCCCCCCCCAATGAGAGAGGGGACGGGGCAATGTGCAATTTTAGAATGTTTAACGAGTCCCAAGCTTTTTGGCCCAACCACAGTGACATGCATTGGGTGATTTTACTGAAAAGTATCACAGTAAGAAGAAAGGAGAGGAGAGAGAGAAAGTGAAAAATTTTATTGGGACCCCTGAAATTAATTTAGCTTGTTTTCTGATTCCAATAAGTAACATTGTCTTAAAAATGGAAAATTTATGCGAATCCCTTAAAATTTCAGAACTACTGAAGAGATCCAAATAGAGAGTTGTTTAAAAAAAGGGGAATGGATAATTTTGCCTAGACCCAACTTTTTTTTTGGAAATATCTTATGTCTCCAAAACCCATGAAAAAGTGTTTTAAAAAATGTTAAATAAGTATAAATCTTTTTAGGAGTTTGTCTATCATTTAACTTGTGTGGACCTAGGATTGAGAAGTATTATTAACCTACGATGTGAGTTGATAAAATTGATATTAACCTTCTTGAAACCAAGAAATAACAAGAAAAGAGATGATGTGACAATCTCTCATTGGATGATGTGACCCATAATCAAGCATACCCACTTTATGGTTTGGGGATGAAATTGAAGGAAACCATACTTTGATGGATTCCACCCCTATTTTTCTTTTCTTTTGTTTCCAAGAAAACAACTAAACAGACCTTTAAGGGAATCAAAATTGGACTTTGCATCGGGGTAGAGATAAGTGCATTTCTCACTAGTTATTCTCAAGAAAAAAAATTCATATATATATATATAGGGGAAAAGTGTGTATAATGTGGCACCTTAGATTCAATCTAAGGTAGCGGCTTCAAAACTATATTATATGCTATCAAATTACTCGATCCACTCCGTTCATATTGATTTATATGTTTTAGATTGTATACAAATAAAAAAATTAGCCATATTGGGTTGTAGTTACTCATGCATCAAGTGATAGTAAAATTAACTGCTTTATAACAATATAACTAAAGAGACAATAAAAATATGTGTTAGAAATATTTAATCATCATGATTTTTATTTTATACATGTTTTAAGACATTTAGATCAAAATGAATGGAGCGGATCATCAATTGGAATAGTCTAATTCAAGAATCAAGAGGCTACCTTAGATTGAATCTAAGGTGTCACCTTATACACACTTTTCCTATATATATATATATATATATATATATATATATATATATATATATATATATATATATATATATATATATATATATATATATATATATATATATATATATATATATATATATATATATATATATATATATATATATATATATATATATATAGGCTCCTATAAACTTAAGTTGATAGGAATAGTCATCCACCAACATTTCTATCCATTGATGTTGCATTGGGATCCGTGAAAGATATAAAGCCCACTTTGAGATTTGTGTGCATCTTGATTTCACCTGATCTCAAGGCAAGATTAATTGATATAAAAGTTAGTGGACACTCCTCCTTATCAACTTAAGTTTATAGGAGCCTTGCTCTCTCTCTCTCTCTATATATATATATATATATATATATATATATATATATATATATAAAGTTGGTGGACACTCCTCCCTATCAACTTAAGTTTATAGGAGCCTTGCTCTATATATATATAATTATGAACATTATTTGTGTGGGAATGATATGTGCTTTTGATTTCATTAAGTGAGAAATGAGTTTAGACATGCTTTATTGTGAAATATAGTGTAATAGTTAATTTAATAAGCATAAGTCTATTTGAACCCAAGTGGAATACAAGTAAGCTATGTTGTTCGTATAGACCATTTAGACAAATATGATCATTGCTTTCTTTTAGTGTGATTTATGAAAGAAGTGTTGAAACGAGTTGTAGGATATTTTACAGATTTCATACGTTTATTCGTGACTTGATTTTTGTGACAACTAAAAGAAGTGATTGACAATAAATCTCAATATTAAGAAACCCCAAAAATCCACTATGAAGTGAAGTGATCGAGTCTACCATAAGTATTAGGTGCACCAATAAGTAAAGTGGTCTGTTTGGCATAAAAAAAATGGCCTTCTTGGGCATAAGTGATGATGCTGACAAACAACTTATGGTAAGGCTAAGTGTATTATACTCCGAGAGAAAAATTGTTAAAGTCATGCGAATTCGCTTTCCCTTACTACTGGGCTAAAATTAGTAGTCTTAGCATGAGAAGTGAGGGGTTATTGCCAGTGATATAATGCATTTATCGATTCCAATTCAAGTGATCAGTTGATATAATGAGTAAATTGATATTTGTATTGTTTCTCTCGAACTTCTTATTTTAATTCCTTATATTTATTTGTGTTTTTAGTTTTATTGCATTTACTCATGACCTTGATTTATGACTAAATTGTGGTTAGTATGCTAACTTACACTATTATGACAAGTGGCATCGATCATTGTTATAATGTTATATGCTTTATAGTCTGCAAATAAAGAAGTCAGTGCTAGCTTACTTTGACATTAAGATTTTGATATTCATTATTTTGCTAAAAATACTAGTGCAGAAATATTCTCATTGGGCTTTAGCTCACCCTGTGATTTTCAATCCTTTTTCAAACTACTCATAAGTCCATGTTGAAGCGAGAACTACCAGGAAGGAGTTGCTAAAAGTGTTTTGTCGTAGTAGTCACACTTTTGTAGTAAGAGTAACTAGTTGTATGATATGTATATTATCTTAAGTGGTACAAGTATGGTCTAATCAAACTTGTATTTTATATTTTTGCTCTGAACTTTCATCACTAGCAAGTACTAATGATCTGTGGTGTAATTATGTTATGCGATTGAAGTGCCCAAGCTTGACATGTGTATGAGATTTATCTCATGCGCATGTCGCTGCCGTCATGTAATCCATGCTATTCCTTCATCTTCGGTCTCGAGGCATGACATAGATCCTATAGTCGGATACGATAAGTACTAAGAGGGTGTTTGGGAGGGTTTATTATTTTGAAGCTTATAAGTTAAGTTGGCTTTTGTGTCTTTTGGCTTTTCTAGTAAAAATGCTATAAATATTATTTGGGTAGAATAGTTTTTTTTTGTCAAACCTAGCTTATTTAGGTGAGCTTATAAGCTAATTTTTTAAAAGCTAGGGTTACTAAATTTTTAAAATGGGGCTTATAAGTCAACTTAATTTGGTATTTTACCAAACAAGTAGATATGAAAAAGCTAACTTAAAATCTAGTTTGACCAAAAAATAAGCTCTCCCAAACACCCTCTAAGAAGGGTCAATGGAGAATGAGGACTTAATAAGTGGATGGTCAAGGATGGAGGTACCTTTAGATAAGAGATCAAGATATCTACCGAGATCAGGGAGGTTAATTTGGTAACTCATATTCCCCTGAGAAATTTAGGCACACATGCGTTTTTTGTTCAGACTAGGTTTTATGCACGTGCAATGCACATTGTTAAATATCATGATTTAATATATTTGATTTATTTCCTTACTAGAATTTATTTCTGGGTTCTATTTTGATGGTTTTTGCTCACTTATGTCTCTAAACTTTAGCATTGTGATTATTTATTTTCTTTAATATTTGTTTAAATGAGCCACACCCAATTAAATTTTCATACTGATAATTGAATTGACAGGAAACAAATATAATCCGAAACCAATTTGAATTATCATGTTATTTGGACCGACATAAAACCAAGCTTGACCTGAGAAAGTATAGTGTTGTAAAAGTGAAAAACACTTCAAAAAATAGCGTTATAAAAGGAAAATGAATAATTAAAGCTAATAAGACAAGATGATTGGTTAAAAGTGGGCTAAAACAACACAAAAGAGAATATGAAGTTTGTTCCTAATCCTTTATAGACTTTAAAAATCATAAACTAAAGATTAATGCTAACTTTAGCACACTTTTATATGATGAAAGCATCCACATAAACATATAAAAATACTGAAAAAGTCATGAAAATTTCTTCTAAAGATTCCTAATTTACTCAAAAAATAAACTATTCTATAAAATATTCAGAAAACAATGTCTTTCATTCCTTCGCTTTATTTTTCTTGGTAGACATCTATCCTTCTCCACCTTTATCTTTTTGATAAATTAGACTACTTTTAGATGCTGAAAAAGAATACTAAACCTTAAATTGAAGTAAAATTTATATATCTTAATGAAAGAATATCAAACAACTACTCTTTTCTTTGCTAAAATTTGAAATTTTAGTCTTTTTTGTGATTTTCAATTTTAAGGGTGTGTTTTGCAAATTTTAAAACTTTGAGAGTTTTTTGAAAATTTTAAATTTTAAGTTGAGTGCTTATAATTTTCATGTTTCATGTGTTGGTGATAAGTTTTGAATGTTAAGATATTTCTTGCAACTCTGAAATTTTGAGGGTGTATTTTACAATTATTAAAACTTTGGATTGTTTGTTGTAAAATTTAAATTTTTAGCGGTATGTTGATAATTTTCAGATTTGATATGTAGTGGTTATAAGTTATGAAATTTCATGGTTTTTGTGATTTTTAATTTTGAAGGAGTTTTTTATAATTTTTATAACTTTGAGGTTATTTTTACAAATTTTAAATTTTCGTGTGTCCGATGGTAAGCCCTTGAATTCATCTTTGTTGTTTACAAGTTTTGAAATTTCAGAATTTCAAGGTGCTTTTTATTATTTGAACTTTTGAATGTGTTTCTATAATTTTGAAACGTTGAGGGTGTTAATTGCAAATTTTAAATTCTTTGAAGGTCATTGTTCATTTTAGATTTCATGTTTGTTATTTTAAGTTTTGAAATATCAAGACATTTTGTGTAAATTTAAACTTTTGAGGGTATTTTGTGCAATTTTGAAACTTTTGGGTTTTTGTAATACTTCATATATTATAGTATATTAGTTCTTTACCTTAACAGATCAATACAAAGGAGCAGTTTCATGTATTTTATTAATCTTATTTTTTTAAAATTGTTGAACTGTAGGTAGTTCACATGGGATTAGGATAGGATATAATTATGATTAGGATAGATTAAGATTTAAATAAAATATTTAAAATAGTGAAGGGTAATATTGACTATGGAAAGTTTTTTCCTAACTCGTACTTTTAAAGGGAGTATGATTTAAATAAAATATTTAAAATAGTGAAGGGTAATATTGACTATGGAAAGTTTTTCCCTAACTCGACTTTTAAAGAGAGTATGATATGATATGATTGTGAGACAAATCCCACTAGTAATATCACGAGTTCCCTTCCAAAGAATGCTCTATGCATATGATTAATATGATTGGTAATATGATATGAAAACTAAGAGGAGGACGATAAACAAAGTACCAGAGTAGAGATAACGTATCTTTTACAAAATAAAACTGCAGGTAGATATAACTTAATTCTTCTTACTGTTATTTGGCACAGACATACTATAAAGACAATACAATAGTACCTAAAATACACAACAACAAAACAAATACACTTCCTCTAGTATATTGGGTATTCGGAATATATCCAGATCTCTCCTCTAAAAGCCGTCCATATTTGGATTTAAATTCTCTCTACAATAAAAAAAGTAACGAAGGGATCACTAGTATATCATAACCATTGATTTATCTAGTGGCTGATTGTGAGTTGCATGTAAATTAAGAATAAGAGCAATTCATGCGGTATGATGAGTGCTATTTAGAATGAATCACAATATAATGAATTACAACCACACATTAAATATATTAACAGTTGTGATAAAAAGTAATGGTCTTTCCACTATTTTTGGTAATGGAGAGAATCCAAATCTCTTTCAATATGGGGCTATTTGGTTTGTGGATTAATCTTGATGTATGTAATAGATTTTGAAAAATTCATAACTAAAATCGTGTTTGTTTATGATGAATATTAAAAAGGATTTGCACGAGGGATAAAATCCAATCAAATTTTGTTTGGTTGTATATGAATTTCGTTGAGGATATGTGACTAAAGTCACAAATTGATTAAAATCAACATAATTTTAGGAATTTATATTTGATGCATTTATCCTATGTGGCAACCCCAAATCTATGTATAAAAGATGACAAACAAACAATATATTTGCTAAAAGTTCACGATTTTTCACTTATGGGTTCCATTTTTTAATGTAAGGATGCAAAATGAATGGAAACAAACAACCTCTCTCTCTCTCTCTCTCTCTCTCTAATATATATATATATATATATATATATATATATATATATATATATATATATATATATATATACCCAGACAAGTTAATATTGTTACATATTAAGTCTAAAATAACTCCCACTCACTCCAAAACGACCAAAGTATATAGGGTTTTAAGATATTAGTCTCTTAAATTATTAGTATTTTGATAGTAGTTCAGAATCTTTATATTTTGATATTAGTTCTCTAAATTACCTTAATTTATTGATATTAGTCTTTCCGTCAGCTTAATTGTAATCTAAATCATGATTTAGTTTAGACTAATCATGAACAGTACCCCAGCCCCCTCCCCACCCAAAACCAATCACCTCCATCTCCTTCACCACTATTTCTTTCTCCGCTGATATTCTCATCTCCTCCTCCATCATCGCCATCTCCATTTCCATCACCGCCACCTCCATCTCCGCTACTGCCATATTCATTTCTGTTTGTATTCTCACCACCTCTTCATCTTCACCACCGCCATCTCCACCATCGCCGATATTCTCGCCTCCAACTTTAACTTCTCCACCACCATATTTGTTTCAAATTGTGAAGATATTGGAGCAGGCCCAAAAGAGAAGGGAGAGGGTGAAAAGGGGGCTAGAACGATGGATGAGGACAGAGAAGAGGGAGAGGATGTCGGAGAGGAGGAGAGGGGTATAACTACCTATTCAAGAAAAAGTTAAAAAAATAGAATATTCCTAATCTATTTTAATACTAACTAACTAAAGGGACTAATATCAATGTAAGGTAATTTGGGGGATAAGTATCAAAAAAGGAAGAATTGAGGAGCAAATGTCTAAATAGCTATGATCTAAGGGACTGATATATAAAAAAACCAAGTATATTAACTCCCAAACAAAGAGCAGTAGACGAAAAGTCAGTAGTTGTTGCTTGCAAATCTTGGGCTGGCCCAACTGAGCAAAACCCACCATAATAATCGTAGACTTAGGATAACTTAAATCACAAGAATTGTATAGGCCCAGTCCAATAATAGTTGCAAGAAAGGTTCAAGATTTCAAAAGCCCAAAATTTGCCCCCTTCCTTCGCCTTTGAAATCATGTGGGTTCTTGGATTATTTGAGCTGAAGACGATGCGCGCCCCAAATTCTGCGCAGCGCGGGTACGAGATTAGGTCAAGAATTTAACTACATTTAGAAAAATTTACTCTGTTTGTATTTGATTATTTAGTGATTATGTCTGTAAGTTACAAGTTCCAAGCTTATTTTTACGTAAATTGAGTTGGGCTGAATTGGATTTGGACAACCTTTTTCAAACCCTAACTAACTAATAGAAAGATCACACATTCGTTTTTTTATTTATTTATTTATATAAATTATTGATCGTCAACTTTTCAAAATTGAGCTTATATTGTTTCATTTTAATTTTATGATTTCATAAAAAACATAGAAAGGGACTTTTGTATTGGAGAATTCTTCTTTATTCTCCTTAGAAATTTTGGCATAGGAATTTCTCTGTTGCAAGGTTGCATAAGCATCAAAAACCCTAATGGACTATGAGAGTGCAATACTTTACGAAAATAGGAAATAAGTCGAGTTATTAATTAGCCATAGTCACAAAAAGAGACCAGGTTCCATATCCCCATTGATTGCATGTTTCTTTTCCTATAATTGTGTCTCATCTAATCACACACTTTAAAGTTGGTAAATTTTTTTGGGAGCAACCAAGATAGGACGCAGAAGAAATTTGTAAACAAGACAATTTAAGCTTGTTGAATTGACTCGTACAACTGAATAATCAAGAATTACTGATTTATGTGCATAAATAGATAGTTGGTCATGCACACATGCACGCTTACTTTGTCTAAATGAGGTGAGGTCTACACATCTGATGTGACTAGTAGGGCAGGCCTCATGATTTGTTGGTCATTTAGCAAAATGATCCCCCACCTCATGCACATTTTCTACACACACACGTCTCACTTGTAAAGAGTTGGCCAATTTAGTTAATTCATAATATTCTCTATATTGCTTGAGCTTACTATTGGTAGAGATGAATTGTGTAGTGATTGAACCCAGTTCTTTTTATGTGTATGTTAAAGGTCACCGAGATAAAAGGTGAGGGATTGAGGGAGTTGTTGAAAATCATGGGTCTCTTAAAGGTTCTTTACATTACGAAGAATAAGAAGATTTCATGTGCACAGAGATCGATAAAGCAATAAAAGTTTTGTTTGGTTTGCAATATTAACATGCTCCATTAAGCTTTTCATTCTGTAAAGTTTTATTTATTTTGATTTCATGTTATTTAATTCCAATTTGTCAGCTTGATCCTGCTATGAATGTAGAAGAATGAACGTATTGTTCTCTTAGTTTCTTTAAAATTTTACTTGAAGATACACCATTATTCGACATGATCTACCAGTTCTCATGTTAATTTTATGCATCATGTGGTATTTAGCTGGATGAATAATGTGACAAAAGAAGAAGCTAAGGAGAGCATCCTTATAAGGAAAAGAACAAGTAATATTCCTTGAGATGAGATAAGGTTAGAACAATTTTCAAAGATGATGGAAGAAACTCCTGGTACTGAAAAAGGTCGTAAAGACATGGAGTGGATGATATCCAAAATTCTATCTTTGAGATGAGCATACTTAGAAAATGGGCACAGTGGTGGTTATGCTTTTTTCATGGCCTAGCCATTTTGTATTTATGAATATAAGATTTGAAGGAGTTTGAGAAATTATTAATTTGTTATGAACTTATTATGGTATGGATTGCATTAAGTTTCTTTCGGAGATAAAGTTTAGGTTGGGGAATACTCCCTTTTTATATCATAACGCATTATAGATAAAACAGTCTTAGACCGGATATAATTAAGGTCCAAGTCAAAAGGGGAGATAAATTATAGAAACAGGAAGGAGGATAAGTTGGATAACTAATTGCGCATGATATATCTTGCATGCTTCCAATGTCGAAACTTTCGCTCTATCTAAGCGGCTACATTTGGCAATAGTTTAATGTTGTAGAATGTGTGAAAAGTGTGATGTATTTCTGGATCAAGACATTAAAATTGGTCGATCATTTCAAGCATATCGCTGAGAAATTTTCTTTGGTATTCATGGGGAAAAAATTAGTTCTGTGATGTGTAAAAAGACCAAGTCTTGACCTCTACTGGATCACTGTTAATTTTAGTTGTTATAGAATCACCTTGTTCTCAAAGTTTATTTGGGATGTCCAAGGAAGCCACAAGAATAAATAGTGGAAGCTGCAGGTCAAACATGAGGTTGGTGGTGTGGGAATCATGGTTCTGCTCTAGGAAACTTAGTCAAGCACTTTAACCACTTACTTGCTCCAGATTCCGGTCAGATATCAATTTACAAACCTTGTGTAAGCTGTGTTACTGGTTTCAGTTCGTCGAGGCACGGACAACCTAGAATAAGGGCTCAATGGTTTGATTTTCTTGCGTGAAGCTTACAAGTGTAATCATATAATTCTTTCATAACTGGGTGGATAGCTAACTGGTTGTGCAGACTTGAGGGAAAAGTATGTTTTTTTAGTACCGGGCAAGATGCCTATGGAATTTCTTGATTAGAAAAAAAAAACAGAATATACATGAGATGAAAGGGAGAAATAAGGAGAAGTATAGAAGGTGGAGATAAAAGAGAAAAAAAAAGCTATTAAGGGGGACGATCAAAGATTGTGTCAGTTTTATTTTGGTATTCTGTTCGTTCTTGGTTATAGTGGAACCTTGGTAAGTGTATCAAGTCAGACCTGTTCTTATTGCTAGAGAAATCATAGCCCTCAGCCCTCACTGTGTAACTTTGGAGTTTTAGTGTAGTGGCAGTGTGCTTTGATATGTTACCGGAGTAACCCAAGTTTGAATCTGGCTGGCCACAACTTTCTAAAGTGGATTAAGAAAAAAGACACCACTCCGTGAGTCCAGGTCTCAGCCTGGGGACATGTTAGAGTATAAAATCATAACCCTCAACCGTCGTTAGAACTTCGGAGTTTTGGTGTAGTGGCAGGATCCTTCGACACTTACTATTTTCTTCTCTACAATTTTCGTTATCTTGTATGTATGACGGTATCATCTCGGGGAGACATTTTCGGTCACTTCGACAACACGCCTTCTAGCATCTAAAATGTTCTGTAATAGGAAACAATTTATTCCATCAATTGGGTAACAAGGCAAAACCTTATCTATTACTTTAATCACAAGGTTATATGCCCTTTTGGGAGTTAAAGACAAAGAATTTAAATATGAACATGCTAAATGAAACTGTCATATGCATGCAAACTTTCCTTTTAGCATTTTAGATTCCACGGGATGAGAGACTTGGAACGTTGTTAGAGTACTTTGTGATAGGGACGATCATTATCTTCGAGCAATACATCAATATATTTAAAGTAACTTCTTCCCTTTAACAAGAGGTGGGCGCACTGAGGTACCCACTAAATTCTATAAGAAAAAGATGTATTCTTTTTCTTTACATTTGAAAAAGTAAAACCTAGGTTCTGTAAACTACATGGTTATGTGTCTGGACTACAAGTAACCATGTGTACTAGAGGCACATTGGTTGGGTCCTAATCTAGTTGGATTGCCACTAACTATGATACTAAAGAGAGGGAGGAGGGAGGAGAGGAAGGAGTATTGATAAGATGTGGAGAACTGAGTAAAGAGGAGAGAGCACTATCTCCTGCTCCCACTTTTATCATCCTACTATATCTGAAAAGCATCCTCTTCTGTTGTATGCTTACTTTTACATCCTCCCTATAATCAGTATCAACCTTTTAAGTTCACAACCTCCTTTTCCACCCATTTCAATTCTCTTCTTTTGTTTGTTGGGGAGAAAAAGTAAAGACCTCCAATCTCCTTCGACCGAAAAGATGCCCCAATGCCTTCTTAATTAAGGAAAAATTAGCAAAAAGTTAAAAGTAAGGGAGTCTTCTATGAACATTTCATAGTCATTCACATATTAGGAGATAGATTTAAATCAGATATCCTTTACCGATAATTTTATTTATTCCTTTATAGTGATGGGCACTAGAGAGATGGAAGACGAGAATAGTCCAATTAGGCAGCGAACAAGCCTCTCATTAGCGGCCAAAGTGTCTATTTTATAAACCATCCTAGTAGAATCAACTCTTGGAATAGGAAAGCTTTGTTAGTACTATATTGTTTCTTAGGAGAACTTAGCTGCTCCTGTTTTCGTTTTTATACCCTAATGCTCTTTAGAGACTGAATAGAGTACTACTAGGGGCAAACAACCAAAAGAATCTCTCCTTTTCTCAGCACCTTCTAGGTTTAACTGGGAACTGGTGGAAATCAACATGTAGCTCAGCTATTCCCTTGGGCATTACTAGTGGTGTTATACTGCACATATTGAAAATCAAACGATAAACAATAGTAAACATGAGTTGTCATTAATTGGAGGATAAATGTGCTTAAGTGAGGCACTCTATATGTTGGTTTGAGTTCCTACTTGCTTCTTCTGGCTGGTTTTGACCCTCAAATATGATTTGCTTCTTTCTTGCAGTCCCCTCTTCTATGTTATTTATTGAAGCATTTAGTTCGTATAGACCCTCTGTATTACCGCCAAATTAAACTAACTACTCTTGTAGTTCTATTCTTGCTGATAGACCCCTCGAGTGAAAGCTTTTGACCCTTTTCAGGGGGTCTGCCTGCCAGAATTGAACTACAGGGTTAGTAAGTTCAAATTCACGATAGTACAGAGGGTCCACTTGCAATTAACCCTTTATTTGAAGAGGACTGTATAAATGCTGGTGAAACATGCAATTTCTTCCCTTCACTTCTGAAAATGTAAAAGAGATTATTATTATTATGAATGATCAATTTCATCCAACATGATCTACATGCCCTAAATTGTTTGTTGATGAAAGATCAAGAAGCCTCACCTATGCATCAAATGGTTGTAAACTGAATGATTTCTTCAGAACAAAACAAAAGGACCCTTTGGACGGACAAAAGTTCTTCAAATCCCGTCATTTTTCATCCATAAGTATCTTAGTGGATGTTGATCATAGTGACTGGAGTAGGTCTTCTATCGTAGTCCAGCATGAACTTTCCAAAGTTCAGCATAGCAGTGAAATCTTACGCTCTCGAATATCATATTCTTATCGTTAAAATCCTAATGTCAGATTACTGTTTCGTTTATATTATGTTATTTTATTTTGTCTGTGATATAAGCCATGTTATTATAGTTGAGCTCATTGATCTCGCTCAGCTTAGATGTTCATGATCCAAATTCCAGGGATTCTATGGTTATAAGAGGAGGATCCCAATTAGAGAAGACTCAAATGTGAGCCATGTGGGTTACACCTTTACCCAAATGGGCGTAACTGTAGCATGGCTGAAGTTTTCAGTTGACTTTGCTCAATTTGAGGATGCTTTACTTAGTTGAATCCCAAACAAATAGTATTCTCATGGCATAACACTGAGAAATGCAGGTTAGCACAAAAATGCCTTTTCTTGTAGTGGAGTTTCTTTTCTTGTTCAATAACATTGCGCCATATGGAATTCATAGTACATTTTTATTCTGCCCAATTGTTTTTATGTCCCAAAATTGGGCTGGCACCAGCTAGAGACATGTTTTAACATGAAATTATGCTTACAGATAATTTTTATTAGCTATTTTGAGTAAAAGAAAAATATTTAAACACTCAGATCTTTTGCTTTGCTGGTTGGAGAGGAAACCCCTGAGCTCTTTTATATGTAATTTTGGTTCTCCATAGATTCTTTCTATCCAATTCAGTAGATGGGGCAGACAACTTGAAGGCAACACATGTGAGGAGCTAACCTAATTAATTTTCTGACTTCATAGATCCAAGGCCATTTTTATTAAATTATGTTGGAAAGATAAAGAAAGAGCATTTCTGATTCCACCACTATTTGTCGTTTTCCCTTTTGGTAGTGTTGAAATCTCTATCTTATCCTCTGCAACAGATATGGTTTATCTTGTGTAATTTACGTTAAAATTCAAATTCACACAAAAACTGTTTTAAATATTTTTTTTAATACCAGGATGATCTTTTGTCACTGTCCCTGGCTCGATCTAAAAGAGTTTGGAAATGATTTAGAAAGTCCCAGGTTCACCTTACCTACAATAAGATCAAAGTCATCAAACCTAGCCGAAAATTATCAGGTATGATCAGGTGAAATGTTATTATTATGATTATTATTTTCCTTTTGTTTCCTTCTCTTTCCTTTTATTAAGGATGGTGAGTGCAGGTCTGATTCTTCTTCTGGGCAGATATGCTTAAAAAGTCAAGTATAACTAATTATCAGGTTAGTTGGGTTATATTTTAGGATTAGCCGATAATAAATAATCATGTTAGGTTAGACCTTTTACCTGATTAATAATTGGGTCGGGTTAGCCCGAGTCAGACTCGACTTGTCTGATAATAGATTGATCAGGTTGGTACTGTCTCTTAAAGTTGAGTCAAAATGTACTCTTCATTTTCATGATTCGTAAAGTTAGTTTCTAGGATTACTCATTGGCATCTGAGTTAATGCACCCAGCCTACGTGAAGTTTTCTTTCATGACTTGAATTTGAATTGGACTTTAGGTAAGGATGGACTTCTCATAGTTTTGGGTGGATTTCTCATACATTATGCTCATAGTTTCTCTTAAATAAAAGGCTTTTGATCTTTTTCCCTCATTCTCTTGTGCATTTCTACCTTGCTGTTGATGATTTTCGTCCTCTGCAAATTGTTTCCTGATCATGATAGTACTATGACACCAAAAGAATAATGCTAATTAATTGTACTTAGAATCACAAGTTGAGCCTTGATACCACATCTTAATGGCTTTTGTCTTTCTAAAGTACCAAATCTGGGGAATCAGAGTTTGTAACCAATGCTGTTTGCAAACTACACTTCCCCTATGCCTTCAATCAGGATGATAGATTTCTTAGGCCTCTTTATGAGAAATGTTTCTGATAAAATTAGTATGCAACAAGGATTGATCCATGAAGAACGGGAGCTGCATAGTGCTACATGTAACAGCTGTCCTTATAATTGTAGGTTAGACTTTGGGTGAGACAGCAATCTATCTTGGATGAAGCCCAACACACGGGAATGGGGATTGCCAGAATTCTACAGCTTTGCTTGTTCGTTATTGCCGGTGATTTTTCTATCCTATCCTAATAGCAATTCTACTAAAAGTACCATAACCACTGTCTTTTCATAAACTACTTCGTGCTACCAAGTAACTGACGAACAACTGCCCGAGAATATCTCCATCAAATTGACCCTTACACAGGTTTGTACTTGTTCAGTTTCCTCTTCTTTTTTTCTTGTTTCTTGGGGACAAACATCAGGGATAAACTTCTTTTTAGGCGCATTGCTTAGGGCATCAACAACAAATACCTTTGCAGTGGCAAGTGAATTGAGTAGCGGAGAATATAAATAAGAATTTTGTTGAGGGTCAATGGAAGAACTCGATAAATGTTTGGTAAAGGAATGTGATTTTCTGACAAAAGATCACAAATTAATAGTTGATGAATTTTATGATAAGATTCTTTCTGACGTTTAAGGTTCCTCTTATGATATTAAATGGGTGTGTTACGGGATGGCATGTTATTGTGGGGATATAACTCAAGGTGCATAAAACTAGTGCAAAAATAGCAGTAACCAAAAGAAAATACAAAGGGTTAACAGTAAAATATATATGAACCAGTATTTAACAGAATTTCTAGGAAATTAAAAATAAACATTGGCCAGAAGACATCTTAAACCACCAGGCATCCTATTTTGGTTGATTGCGAGCTTGGGGATGTCAACGTTATCATATGAAATTGAATGGGTTTAGAATAAAAAGAGTAACAAAAATTAACTCTAATACGCATTGAACATGGATCGCATTATCCAATAAGGGAATGTTAATACTACCAGAATACTTGTCGTGATTAAATAGGTAGACGTTGGGATCTAAGAGCTCCAACATTAGATCTAGAACAGGGCCCCGGCACTTTGAAGTGCGAGGATATTTTAAGTTTGTGTACGATGTGTAACTGTTTTAACCAAGAGTTGAAGATTCCATCATAAAGGGAGTTCGGTGCTACAGATGAGTGATGCGATATCCAGATGCCTGTGTAGCACAAATGCTTGGTGATAGTAATGGATGTATATTTCATGGTCCCTCTCATACTATACCATTCGCATCCTCTTTCTTATTGTAATTTTGCATCCTTATCAGCTGGCAGCATCTGATTGGAGAAATTTTGAAATATGATTCGAACGATTTTTTTTTCCTTTATTTTCCCTATAGTCAATAAGAGGTCTAGATCTGTAGAATATTACTGGCCAAATTCTTGTTACTCATTATGGAGCTCTTCTCTCTATTGCATTTTCACCCACAGAACTTGATGCTTAGAGTCAGATATGGTGTTAGGTTTAAGTTAGCAAGTCCTTTTATTAGGACTTCTTGTTTGATTAAATACAAGAATTACAAATGAAAAAAGAGATTACATTATCTATAGCGTTCGAAGGGCTTGTTTGTCTCTGTATCCTTTATCGTCTTGTTTCCATGCATAATATAAAGGGTAAATTTCACAACGAAGTCCAACATAAACTTTGGGCTTCTAGACAAAACTACGGTAAACTTTTTCACTGTAGAAAACTGTAAGTTTTATCGGCTCTGAGATTGCCCTTGTTTATCCTTGTTAGCTGGTAGCATTCGATTGAAGAAGAATTAAAAGAGAAGAGATAGATACTTTTCTCTCTTTTATTTTCACTTCAGTCACTAAGAGCTCAAGATTGGTAGATTGCTGATCAAATTATCGCTACTCCTCACTCGTGATGCCCTTTCTCTATTGCAATTTTCACATACTTAAGTTTGATCCTTTAGATTCAAATACCATGCTATTGCTTGTTAGAGAGTCCTTTTTGAATATCTTCTTGATTGCAAATATTAGAATTACAAAATGAAAAATGAGAGTTTTATAATACATAGTACTTGAAGGGTATGTTTGTCATTGACTTCCAAAAGCTAGAGACTCTCTCATCTTTTCTGCCTGATTCCTTGCAGAGTATAAATCTGAACCCTTACCAGACAACAAGGTATGGACCTTCTTTCAACCCTCTATCTCTTTCCATTTAAAAACTATAATTCCTCCCAACTCACCAAGGGCAATTTTGTCATTCACCAAACTATTCCTCACTATAAAAGCCACCCTCTCCTCCTCAATCAACTTTAGCTCCAAGGCCATCCAATATAAAACACAAAGAGAGAAAGAGAACACTCCCTCCTCCATCTCTCCGGCTGCCGGAATCTCACGACTCCGACCAAATATCTTAATACAAAGCTCTCGATCCATCGATCGATCTGAATAATCTTGGGATTACGGTGGTGGTGGTTCATGATGGGATTTTCCTTGTTTCCGATGAAGACATCCACAAGGCTTCTGTGGAGTACGAGCTTCTTCCGTCACAAGATTTTCTTCTTCTTCTAAGCAAACATCCATTCTCAAATAAAGAGAGTATACATACTTATATATAGCTCTATAAGTTTGTGATACTAAGTTTCGAGAACCAAAGATCTTGCAGTGGTTTGGTCTGGTCTGAGACATAACAAGTCATGGATTCAGGTCGTCTAATTTTCGATTCTTCTTCTTCCCACCATGGTCACATGCTCGTCCTTGGTGGATCGGGGAACTCGATCTTCCGAGGTATTCATTTTTTTTAAAGAAAAGATTTGATCTCGAGTTTATTGATAATAAAGAAAACTAAATGGAAAACTTATGGATTCAAATTGTCTGTAGTGATTTATTAGAGATTGATTTCTTTAATTTCCTGTCTGATTTTTCATGATACTTTAGTATTATATGGATCGATAGATTGTAGAGAGTTTACTGTTCTATTGACATGTGAAAAAATTCTCTTTATTCTATCGATTGAATGGTTAGATATCTTCTCCACTTCTCTCCTATTATGATATATTAACAAAAAGAAACTTGTACACTGTAGACGAATTCTCTATATATGCTTCTTGTACAAGGAATTTTTTGCTTACCAAAAAATATCTGGATTTTGCTCCTCTATACTTTAGAAAAGTGTTTTTTTTTTTTAGTGTGAATTTGTTGTCATATTGATTGCTTTACTTGGAGAGTACTGGTGAAGGGTCGAGATCGTTGCTTGGAATGGAGGATGGTGTCAACAAGCGCCGGCCCTTCTTCACCTCTCCAGAAGAGCTTCTGGAGGAAGAATACTACGATGAGCAACTTCCCGAGAAGAAGCGCCGCCTCACTCCCGAACAGGTATTTAACTTGTAAAAGTTCAGAAAATGTTTAAACTTTTTTACTTGATACTCACCTAATTTAGGAATTACAAAAACATATTTACATATTTATCTATCTAGAACTAATAATATCAATCAGACAATTAGTAACCTGATTCATTGACCCCAAAAAAAAAAACCTGATTGATGTCTTAGTTTCTTAATGATTTTGCGTATGAATTGCGGCAATGAAATTTCAATATATAGTTAGTTCTTTCTCTCCCAAACATGGAGGGTAAAGCTTTATTCCTCCGCGAGATCTCATCTTGGATGTTTTCAACTGATGATTCAGATCTAGAATCCATTTGTTCAATCACAATCGTTTGTTATTTAGCAGATCATTATATTCTTTTCAAATGAATAATTAGAATTAAGATGGTAGGATGAATTATATAATTACTCTAAATATAAATGGGACCATTATGTTGTGAGAAACAGTCCTGCTACTATGACATTTTTTTTAAAAAAATGATGGAATCTTTCATGTGATGGGCGGTGTTGACTTTCAATTTTTTAACTTATCAGGATTAAATATTCCATGACAATTAGTGGAGCATGATTTAGCTTAATTAGACCAAATCACACTGAGATTACTGATGCATGGGAGTGAATGAAATTAGGTACACATGCTGGAGAGGAGTTTTGAGGCGGAGAACAAGCTGGAGCCAGAGCGCAAGAGCGAGCTGGCAAAGAAGCTCGGGCTGCAGCCGAGGCAGGTGGCCGTCTGGTTCCAGAACAGGCGTGCTCGCTGGAAGACCAAGCAGCTTGAGAGGGACTTTGACCGACTGAAAGCGGCCTATGATTCCCTCTTGGCTGATCATGACTCCCTCCTCAAGGACAATGATCGGCTTCGTTCTCAGGTATATCTTTATAGAGCAAGTCCAGATGTTATGTTTTTTTGTTGAACCATTAATAATATAACTTCAAATCTTCAGAAAAATACTATAGACTACCAGAATATCACACTTGAGAAGAGGGGATGAGAGAATAGTCATGTGAAGTATATAAGGACAAATATGTCGAAAACATGTCATCTGCATATCACATGTTAATTTATAGTACTGTTTGTCAGGCATGGTAGTGTAATGAAAATAATGAATGATATTTTTCTAATAAAAGAAGTTCGTGATTTTTTCTTTTTGTATCAAATTGGTAATATTTTACACAATAGTTTCGTGAAACTTATCGATATTTATTAATACCATCTAATTGTAAGTATGCATATGCTCCAAGTCTGAGAATATAGAGCTGGCTGACCCACTTCCACCCTTTAGAAATCAGAGTAGAACTTCTAGGCTAAGACCTTGTGATAGTTAATTGCAATTACATGGCAACTTCCAATAGCTAACTTATAAAAAATTTTAAAATATTTTTCCTATAAACAAAAAGATATTATTCTTGTTTATGCGTAAGTACACTGCAAGTTCTGTACCGAGCCAATATTTACTTCTACTTCCTTTTGACTTATTAGAGGTTCCATAATAAATGGTGAAATTATCCTCCATCTATAGTTGTCTAACACTGGACCACGCTCTGAAGCTCTAATAAAAGGACAGGTCGAGCATACTAATTAAGAGGCCAGACACTGTAAATGTTTAGCATTATATTACAAAAATTCACAAAAGTTAACAGGAAAATTTTAGGGTTAGCTATACCCCATAGCTGCTCTTTAGCAAGTCTCTCTTAAACATGGAAAAGTTCTAGGTGCTTATGACGGATTTGTGCTCCATGGTAGGAGAGAGAAGAGGATAAATACATATGTGGATTCTTTCTACTTTTCCTCCATCAGGTCTTTCTCCCTTCTTAAGTGGCGTACAAAGTCAGGTATTGCATTAGTATTGGATATCATCTCCTCAAACAAGAAAATATTGTTGGAAAGTTGAGATAGCCACCTTATCTACAGTAAATATCTACTGCTACAGTAATCACCAAACACAGACCCACCAACTGTTACTATAGGAACAATGCTCACCCGCCGCTAAATCTTCTATATATAGCCCCCCTCAGCGTTAAGTTGAGATCATCCCAGCGTCTCCAATTAAGAGAGAGAGAGAGAGAGAAAATTTGAGAGAGTTTCTCCTTGTAAAGAGATATTGTAACTCCTAAATTTTTCTCATAGTAGATTCTTCTATTCTTGCCCGTGGTTTTTACCCCAAATTTATTTATGGGGTTTTTCACGTAAAAATCTGTGTGTTCAATTTATTATTTTCGCACTACTATTCGCTACGACCCTGCTCTAGTAGGCCCCGAGTTTGTCCCAACAAGTGGTATTAGAGTCTGGCTTAGGGTACGTGTATCTGGTTATCGTATGCTTTGCGGATGCCACCAAAGGTGGATCCTCTATATAATAAAATAAGTTAGATTATCATTTACCCTTCGAAGGCACTGGGCACTATTCACGAGGATGGTACTATTCGCAAGTACAGTTACTATTCACGAGTACGGTTACATTTCACAACTACGATTACTGTTTACTTGAAATAGTAGAAATTACTGTTCGTGATAGAAGCAATGGCGGCGAAGTTCGAGATTGAGAAATTCAACGGGAGTAATTTCTCACTGTGAAAGTTGAAGATAAAGGTTATTTTGAGAAAAGATAATTATCTAGCGGCCATCGGTGTAAGGCGGAATGACAACACAGATGATAAGAAGTGGAACGAGATGGACGGGAATGCTATTGTAAATCTCCATCTGGCATTAGCAGATGGGGTGCTGTCAAGCATAGAAGAGAAGATGACAGCAAAGGAGATCTAGGATACTCTAACAAAGCTATATGAGGCTAAATCCCTGCACAATAAAATCTTCTTAAAAATGAGACTTTACACTCTGAGGATGGCGGAATCTACATCGATGACCGACCACATAAACACTCTAAATACACTGTTCTCCCAACTCACAACGTTGGGGTATACAATCGGTATGAATGAACGTGCAGAGCTTCTACTTCAGAGTCTTCCTGACTCATATAATCAGCTCATCATCAATCTAACAAACAACGTCCTTACGGACAATCTAGTATTCGACAACGTTGCAGTCGCTGTTCTGGAGGAAAAAAATCGGCGCAAAACAAAGAAGACAGACAGACAATAATAAATTGAACCCGGGGCTTACTAGAGCAGAGTCGCATCGAATAGTAGTGCGGAAATAATAAATTGAACACACAGATTTTTACGTGGAAAAACCCCTAAATAAATTTGGGGTAAAAATCACGAGCAAAAATAGAAGAATCCACTATGAGAAAAATTTAGGAGTTACAATCTCTCTTTACAAGGAGAAATTCTCTCTATTTTTCTCTCTTTCTCTCTCTCCCCTTTTTTTCTTTCTCTCTTAATTGGAGACACTGGGATGATCTAACTTAACGCTGAGGGGGGCTATATATAGGAGATTTTGCGGTAGGTGTGCAATGTTACTACAGTAACAGTTGGTGGGTCTGTAGTTGGCGATTACTATAGATATGGTGGTTGTCTCAACTTTTCAATAATTGCCAGGAGACTGCTGAATCTAGAAAGATTGTAACTCCTAAATTTTTCTCATAGTGGATTCTTCTATTTTTGCCCGTGGTTTGTCCCAACAAATATACCCTTTTCAGAATTTGGATAAATGAATATGATAATCTCTCAATTTCTCTTGAGAAGAATCTTTCCAATTTTAAAGTAGCGGATCCTGGTTTCTGTCCCAATGATATCCCCATTCCCCCCTAACATATTATGATTGATTTTGGATTATATATTGATAGTGTTACAATTTTATTCTCCATAGTGGTGTCCTATCCAATACTAGTGAATATCCTAAGTAGTAAATATTAGAAGTAAATAAATAAAGTAGGTAACTCAGTAGTGCCCCCTAACATCGGTTGACACTATGTAGCTCAACCATTGCCAGTATTAATCTGACAAATGTCTGCAATCGACACTCTGTAGATTACCACAATGAATGAGAAGCTCCAAACCAAGGAGCCCCCGGTGGTGGGGCCCGTGGATGAGTCCACATCAGGCAAGACCACCTCTCCCACCATAAACATGCAAGCTGCCAAGGCAGAGGACCACCTGAGCACTGGGAGCGGAGGGAGCGCAGTTGTTGACACTGACGCCCAGCAGCTTGTCGACAGCAGCGGAGATTCCTACTTCCATGAAACCTTCCACGGCGACTGCATCCTGGGCCCCACTGTCGACGGTGGCGGGGTCCACTCTGAGGAGGACGACAGAAGTGACGATGGCTGTAATTATCTTCCGTTTGGGGAGAACCATCATCATGTAGCTGATAACTGGTGGGGTGTCTGGAACTGAGTTGAGGAAAGTCCTGTTGCATGCAACTTTTCTCCAATCATGTCAATTTCAACTGCTGTTAATGTGTAGGTATGTTGGCTTGTATGTGTATTTTTATGGTATTTGGTGTATGGTAAGGAATAAGTATGTGATGCTTAGAGATGAGACTCTATCTGGGGCGGCCCAATAGATCACATGGCAAAGCCGTGTCGCTCCCTCGTGGGGGGTCTGGGTTCGAATCCCGTGTGCGCCAAAGGCAAAAAGAGATGAGCCTCTATCTAGGCTTCATATGTTGTGATTACTGTTGTTACTACTACAAGCATTCTATCAAATAGAAGAGATTATGGTTATACTTTTGGGAAATTCCTTTCGTATTCACCATTTAAAATTGAGTAATTTTCATATCCATCTAATCTCGTACTAGCTTAAGCTCGCTACGTGCCCACACTTGATCTATCAGTAACATAGATGGAAATTGTGCATTATACTGATAATCAATTTATGTAAGTCCTCACAACTAAAAGAAAGAAAGAAAGAAAGAAAAGAAAAAAGTTATATAAGCCTTACAAAATTATCTTTTGACTAGGCGCAAGACTATATTAAATGTGAATATCTACAGTATTTCTCTAGTTTCTTTAACGTGAGATAAGACTAAAAGACTCGCATCTATATTTAACTTTCTCCCAAAAACAAAACCTCTTCTTGGATGTCAGTACTAGAATTGTTTTTATAAAGATAGTTTTAAGTCTAACAAGTTAGATGTGGCTTATTGTACAAAAAAGGTTTGTATGGATGGATAACAAAGTGATTATCGTATTTTTAGTTTAAAATTACATTATGCACGGTATTTAGACTAGTACCTAAACTATGAGAAATAGGAGAAAGCTCTGAAAATTATAAATAAATAAATTAACCAATTGACTCATCTCTCTTTTATTTTAAAATTAATGCAAAGTCCACCTTGTGTCCCCTTTATTTGAAAATTTTACTCTTGCATCATTCATTGGGCAAGTTACTTATTTATTATTTGAGTCTTTTTCTATGAGCGTGGCATTCCACAGTACTTGAAGGGTTAATTGCAAATAGCCCCTTTATAATATCACCTAAATGCAAAGAGACTCTATATTGTTCTATTTGTTATAAATAAATTCCATGTAGTTCTGCTTGTTTGGAATAGACCCCTTGAGTGATTTTTTTTCACTCTTAACATCATACAAAATGTCTGAGGAGGCGGATAGAGGCCTTTTATAGTCTATTAGTGAAGATAGACACCTAATTGCTAGTTGTTTTTATTTTTAACTTTTAAAGAGTCGAAAAAGTACACTAAAGGGTTGTGATGACACTTGGGCCAATACTATAGGAGGTCTATACGCAACAAGTAGAACTACAGGGGTCTATTCGTAACAAATAAAATTGCACGGGTCTCTTTACAATTGGGTGGTACTACATGGGTCTGTTTGCAGTTAACCCGTACTTGAAACTCTTGTGAAGTTCCTTGTAGTTAGCAATACATCACTGTGGGACTATGTTTTATGTTTAATTACTTACCAATTTGTGCTGATTAATGGTCGGTCTATTGTCATTTAACAAGACTTGTTCTAGTCAATTTAAATTCATTATCAGTTATTGTTAACGGGTCGGTTCAAGAATTGCGAGCCAATGTAAGAACAATATGATAAAAGGACAATTCAGCATATTCCTGATAATCTGATAAATTTTCATGTGTGATGCGTATGTTGTGGTCTTCTTCCCTATTATTAGATTTTTTTATTTTTTATTTTTTTGAAAGGAAAAACCTTTATTATGAAACTAGTTAAGGAGAAATATAGGAAGTAATCTCCTCGGGGATCACTCCTACCCATGAATTACAATTCAGAAGGGTCAAAGCCCTATTATTAGTACTTAAATACCTATCAAACATACTTAAATACCTATTAACTGATGTTTGAGAAATCTAACTATTAACTGATGTTTGAGAAATCTAATAGTTCCTACGTGGAATTGAGCTGGAATTTATTTTTAATATTTCATTTTTACATCCTTCTCATAAACAAAAGCTAGATTACGTTGTCCCTTGGGTGGATAGAACTGGATTCCTTCCTCATTTCTCTGTTGTCAGATATTTTACTCATTTACTCAGATATTTGTCCACTCATGACGAGGTTTGTTGCTTCCTTTGTATATACATATTTTCTTTCTTTATATCCGTATTTTATTTGAGTAAGTGCTATGATTTCCTCCTACTTTTTATTATTGTGCATATACAAATGAAATGGAGAGCATGAATCTTTTTGTTGGTTGCATATGAGATTAGTTTTCTTTTGGATAAATTTTATAAGCCCCCTTAACTTTGGGTGTTTCTCAGATAACTCACATCAACTTTTAAAATATCACAAACCCTCTTATTGAGGAGTAATCGGGTTCAACTTAAAGTTAATGGGCCTTAAACAAAGGCTAGAAATAACTCAAGCTTTTAAATATTGGTCCTAACTCTTATTTAAACTCACCACTTTTTCTCATCTTTTTCAACGTGGGACTATATTCACACGTGAAATATCCAACACCACCCCTCCCCTTCTCCTGGACCTCCCCTCTTAAGTTTTTAGGATTCTCGAGAACCTTCTTCAAGTTTCATTGTCTTTCGAAACATCACGTAAAAATGTGAACTACATATTTCACTATAAAAAATATCTCTTTGTGCAATTTTATCCACCCTTATGAAAATTGTCTTTAACACCGATAAGGGAGCTTTTTGAAAAATCTTGAAAGTTGAAAGGGGTTTTCTAAGAACCCCATAACTTAAGGGGGTTTTGTGTCATCTTGAAAGTTAAGGGGGTTATTTGAGAAATGCCCAAACTTAAGGGGTTTATTTTGAAATTTACCCTTATCTTCTTTCTGAAATAAGAGATAAGTTAGTCTATCGTGATATCATCATAAGTGGTCTTTTCTTCCGGACTAATCTTGATAAAAATAAAAACAATTACTTTAAACCCTTTGTACATAAAAAATAAGGGGTTTTTGCTTCTAGGCCCACTTGTTTACCATGATTTATCTATAAACCCAATAAGTTATATTTGTATCCTTGAACCCAAATAACTTTGTGTATTTATCTCTAAACCCAACTTCTAAAATACAATACATACATATGTGGGCCCCCCATAAATTTTTTTAAAAAATCCAAATTTACCCCTCTCTCATACCTCCTGGGTTCTTATTTATGTGGGGCCCTTAAAAAAATTTGAAAATTTATATTAATTGATTTATAAAATGGGAGAGAGAAGGGAACTATTCCTTCTCTCTCTCTCTCTCTCTCTCTCTCTTAATTTCCCAATTACTTCCTCTCTCCCTCTCTCTCTCTCTTAATTTCCCAATTACTTCCTCTCTCTCTCTCTCTCTCTCTCTCTCTCTCTCTCTCTCTCTTAATTTCCCAATTACTTCCTCTCTCCCTCTCTCTCTCTCTCTCTTAATTCCTCAATTAATTCCCCTCTCTCAACCATTATTTCATTCATCCACTCTTCTAAACCCATCAATGAATTCTCAACCACTCTTCTAAACCCATTAATGCGTGGAGATTCATCACTTTGATTGAAGGTATAATTTGTTATCTTTGATGAAATTTTAGTTAAATTTGATTTTAGCCAACCACTCATTAATTTCACATAATTTCACATTATTATTTCACATTAATTTCTCATTTTATTCACGAAAATTATTTCTCAACCACTTATTAATTGCACATTATTATTTCACATTAGTAATCTCACATTATTATTTCACATTAATTTCTCATTTTATTCACGAAAATTATTTCTCAACCACTTATTAATTGCACATTATTATTTCACATTAGTAATCTCACATTATTATTTCACATTAATTTCTCATTTTATTCATGAAAACTATTTCTCAACCACTCATTTTATTGTTAGTTAAATTTGATTTTAGTTGTCTATCTTTGATGAAATTATCCATAAATTTATTTTTTTTTTTTTGTGACAAATATAGATGGATGAAGAATTGTACTGTGCATTGACGGATTTTAGAGGAAATAATCACTTTTTGAAATTAAATGTCAATGGAAGTTACAATGATTTAGCGGTTGCGGTGCAAAGTCTAATTGCTTGTAGTGCAAACACGATGCGCTTGACTTACAAAGTCCCATACACAAGAAGTTTTTGTGCGTGTATGTGATGATGATGATGTCTTGATAATGTTCAATATACATCGAAGTTGCAAGGAGAATATAGTAATTATGAAAGTTGAGATGAATCGAGATGTATTATTTGGGCAACAATCTAATACCGTCCATATAAGGTAACTTACACTTTTGATACACTTTTATATTTTTACCGTCAATTCTAAGGTTCTAACTTTATTTAACTCTTATACAATTTTCTATGTAAACTGCACATCCCTCTATTGAAGAACCAGCTTCTAATTCACAAAATCCTTCATCTTCACAAAACATGCCTCGGGAAGTTGGGAGCTCTAGTATGATTCCTATTGCATGGCACAATGCAATTAGAAGTGTTGGTCAAGAATTTGATGATGTTGAGCATTGTCGACGGAGTTTAAGTAATTACTCTATTGCACGAGGTTTTAACTTTGTGTTTGTAAAAAATGAACCCAAAAGAGTAACAGTAAAATGCAAGGCCGCAAACTGTGAATGGATGGTTCATTGCACCCGTCGTAGAGATAGTGATCGATTCTATGTAAAAGAAATTCGTTGTTCTCATAGTTGTTTGGGAGGAGGCATAGGAGAGGAAGGATATAGACGGGCATCTCAGAAATGGAATGCTAATCATCTCAAATCCATCTTGAAGGAACAACCTACTTATCGCAAGAATTGATTTTCGTAAGAAGCTTAAAATGGAATTTGGTTTGGACATCCCTTATCATAGAATTTGGTGGGGAAAAGAGCTAGCTCAACGTGAATTGTATGGTGATACTAAATATTCATATGACCAACTCGATGGTACAAGGATAAAGTTATGGAAACTAATCCGGGATCAATTGTTCACTTAGATCATGAAGATGGAAGATTTACAAGAATATTTGTGTCTTATTATGCTTGTTGGAAGGGGTTTATGGAGGGATGCAGGCCAATGTTGTTCTTGGATGGTACACATCTTTTTGATAGGTATAGTAAATGTCGATCTAATCAAAAATTACATTAATGTCTTATTCTTTATAATAACATGCTATTATTTCATTTTTTTATAGGTATAAAGGAACCTTACTTGCCGCAACTGCTCTTAATGGAGATGGGGGAACGTTTCCTGTAGCAATTTGCATATGCGGGACGGAGAATGAGAGTAATTGGGAATGGTTTTTGGAATGCATTCGAGACATTCTCTTCAATGATGAAGATCCATATACTCCAGATGATGAGTTGGTTTTGATCTCTGACAGGGACAAAGGACTTCAGAACTCCGTGAAGAAATGTTTTCCTTGGTCACATCACTCTTATTGTATTCGTCATCTTTTAGCTAATTTCAAGAATAACTTATCAAAAAAAGGCATTACACCACCTTTACGAGATGAATGTGTGCAAACTATGAAGAGAGCTGCTTATGCATACACTTCTCATTCATATAACAATGAATGCAACGAGCTACGGAACAAATCAGAGATTGCCTATAATGAAATGTTGAGGATGAGTCCAGAAAATTGGGCTAATTGCTACTTTCAAGGGAAAAGGTTAATATTTTAGTTTATGCAAACTTTATATATATGTATCACTATACTGACTATTTATTGATATGCGTGTAGATATGGATGGTTGACATCAAACCTAGCGGAGTCATGCGGAGTCATTCAATTCTTGGATTAAAGAAGCTCGTTACTTGCCAATTACCCAAACAATTGATAATATTCGCAAGAAAATGATGAAGATGAGTTTTGAAAGGCGGGAGGCATCCCAAAAGTGGAACACAACATTTGTTCCTACTGTGGAAGAGCACCTCATTCATATCAATGAGCAATCACGTTGTCTTTCTGCTACTCCTTCTACTACAGGAAGGTATGAGGTATATGATTTCCCCACTGTGGAAGTAAATTTGAACGATCGCACATGCACTTGTCGGGAATGGCAAGTAGTCGGATTACCTTGCAAACATGCTGCTACAGTAATTCGACAAAATAAAGATGTTCTTTACTCCTATATTTCAGACTACTTTAGTGTTGAGACATATCGCAAATGCTACTCATTTCCTATATACCCAATTCCTGATGATGACAAGCCACATATAGATGATGAAAGTATGGTGATTCGGCCGCCAACAACAACAATTCTTCGTGGAAGACCAAGAACAAAGCGCATTCCTTCAGGATTGAATCCCCATAAAGAGTTAAAGTGTAGTAGATGTCAACAATACGGTCACAATCGTAGAACATGTAGACAACCGATTGCAGACTAAATTGGCTTTATATTTCATATTTTTTGTAACTTGTAAGTATCATACTTTTGTAGTACACGCTATACTTTTGTAGTACACGCTATACTTTTGTGTAAGTGGCATACTTTTGTAATACACGCCATACTTTTGTGTAAGTGTCATACTTTTGTAATACACACCATACTTTTGTAGTATATGCCATACTTTTGGATCTACATGTCATAAATATGTTTGTTATGTGTTTTGTATACTTTCAGTTTATCCCGCTATACTTACATATTATCCCATTATACTTACATATTATCCCATTATACTTACATATTATCCCATTATACTTACATATTATCCGCTATACTTTCAGATTTTCCCGCTATACTTTCAGATTTTCCCGCTATACTTACATATTATCCCGCTATACTTTCAGTTTATCCCGCTATACTTTCAGATTTTCCCGCTATACTTACATATTATCCCGCTATACTTTCAGTTTATCCCGCTATACTTTCAGATTTTCCCGCTATACTTACATATTATCCCGCTATACTTACATATTATCCCGCTATACTTTCAGATTTTCCCGCTATACTTTCAGATTTTCCCGCTATACTTACATATTATCCCATTATACTTACATATTATCCCGCTATACTTTTATATTTTTCCGCTATACTTACATATTATCCCGCTTATACTTTCAGTTTATCCCGCTTATACTTTTATATTTTTCCGCTATACTTACATATTATCCCGCTATACTTACATATTATCCCGCTATACTTTTATATTTTTCCGCTATACTTACATATTACCTGCAAAGTATACCTTTGTATGCATTCACAAAAAGATTCACACAACCTGAACAACTTTCTAAACTAATAACTGAAACCACAAAAACATTCACACAACAAAAATTAGTTGAAACGATACAAAAAATGCCTTAAATGAATTAACTTGAAGCCATACAAGTAAGATGAATAACCTGAAGTATATCTTCTCGATATATACATTTCTCAAACCCTGACAATATAAGATGAATAACCTGAAGCCATTCAAGTAAGATGAATAACCAGAATTAACTTGAAGCGTAATTGATTCACACAACCTGACAATATAGAATTAACTTGAAGCGTAGTTGATTCACACAACCTGACAATATATACATTTCTCAAACCCTGACAATATAAGATGAATAACCTGAAGCCATACAAGTAAGATGAATAACCTGAATTAACTTGAAGCGTAATTGATTCACACAACCTGACAATATATACATTTCTCAAACCCTTCAAGTAAGATGAATAACCTGAAGCCTGAAGCCATACAATATATTCCCCACTGATATCATACAAGCTGAACCTAAACAAACTATACAACATTTATCGAAGTATATCAAAAAAGGCCATTTTTCTTCGAAGTTCTCGATGGCTTTCTCCTCACGATAAGTGCATTGGCTCCCCATGCATCAATTACGCTTTTAGTCGCACATTTTGGATATAGACTTTTTCTCGCTCAGGCTCGCAAGGATATCAAAACAAATATAATGGTCAACGTGATGACAAATACGCTGTTTCACTGGATCTTGAGAAATAGAATTGTCAATTACACCCTTAACAATAGCTAAAATACATAAAGTCAAGTTGGTAATGTGCAAATCTTCAAATAAAAGCCTCCTGCCAAACTAAACAAGATACATACAGTTCATGGCATCAAATAAAAGCCTCCTGCCAATGCTTTCCACCTGAATTGTGAATTGTGAATTTGTGAACAGGAAAAAAACATAGGATTAAAGGGCTTTAGACTTACGAGCTCCTCAACAACAACAAAGACAACTGCAAGATTTCTTCGAAGTTCTCAGAACAATGAAAACCTTTTGAAGCTTCACATTCTAAGAAGATGATCTCCCTTCAGATAAAAATAGAGCTACAATACGAGCTCTATGTCTCGCACAATCCTTTTGGTCTATTGAAATTGGTTGATAGGAGACGATGCTAAACATGTATGACATCAAAAAAACACCGCAATCTAGACTACTGCAAGTACAGATATAAAAGGTTTTTTAGATTCAATATATAATTTCTATGTGTCAACCCATACATAAAAACAACAACATACTAACAATGAAATTATACTAACCCACGTTGGCAAGGGACATCAACACTTTCTATCTCATGACAAGAACGATATCCAAATTCCATTCATCTGAATGGAGGACATCGATTTCACTCTAAAATCGATAGCGTCGGACATATATCCGCCAAGAGAGGAGTAATGATAAAATCTTTTGTCCTTTACAGATAATACCAACATGTGCCAGTGAAATGAAGTTAAAAGTGGAAAAATAATCTTATCAAGTTCAAGGAAACGTATAGTCGTTATTGACTTAAACACACGCTCTACACTTGACGGATTATTTTCATTAATGCATCTCTACAAAACAAAGATAAGATGATTTTTAGTATTTAAGACAACATTTGAATACTACTTATAAGCTAGTCGGATTTGTACTTACGGTTACCCATGGACTACAGATATGTATGTCCTTTGCATAGTTTAGCTTCTCCTCCATCAACCTATTTAGAAGCACCACATATGAGGCTATGACCTGAAATGTACATAATAAAATTATAATAATTAGACTTATATACTACAAATGTGTATCGTATGAAGCATGAAAAAAATGGGTACTTACATCACAACTAATTGCATCTCCTTTAAGTAATTCTAATGCATCTTTGCGGGTTAACCAAGCATCATTAGATGTCCACACAAATGTCTCCCTACATATGAAATAACTTAGTAAATGTGTTAATAAAAAAAATGATATACAAGTGATAAAATTGGTTTTTCGAATTCCTTACATGGGCATATTTTTGTCCTTACAAAAGTCATCGAGGAGTTCTCTCTCATTATCCTTTACTTGCTTCCTTCCCGGATAAATTGGTACTCCTTTTCGATTAGTAAGTGGGACAAAAGGTGAACGCAAAGATGGTCCATCAAGCCGAGATCTCGAGAGGACTGTTCTTTTGATGGAAGGGGTTTTACGGTTGCCTTGAATCACCGGAATATCGCGTGGGCTAAGAACAAAGGCATCATCATCCACTTCCATTGAAACCATGGACATTTCGTCAATAGCACCATCTCCACCATCATCTTGATCTACATTCATTGCATCACCATCTCCATCTCCGTCATTTCCCTCATCTCCATCACCATCAACCTTCGCGTCTCCACCAACATCCTCATCTACATCGCCACCATCCCCCTCATCTCCGACTCCGCCATCATTTTCACCTTCTCCTACATCTCTATCATCATCCTCATCATTGTCATCCTCCTCATCTCCGTCATCACTATCAACATCCTCATGCTTTCCACCAAAGATTTCTCTCTTCATCTTCAAGAGAAGGTCTAATTCCACTTTTTTATCGTGTATAAGCTTATCCAAATCGCTTCAGTGATTACCTACATGTAAATAAGCCAAGTCCAGTTAAATCCATTGATGAATATCAAATATAAATTATTTTCTAAAAGCTACCCATGTCAAACAAGTTTATAAAGTATAAGTCATGGAGCTATTAGCTATAGCTAACAGAGAATAAATATATGCAGAAACTTTTTTTTGTAGGCAACAATTCTCATGACTTGAATCAACTAAACACATACACAGAGGAAACACAATGATCCAACAATAAGTTCAATTTTAGAGAAAACACATTAAAAATTAAATAAATCAACCATTATACCTTTCCCTTGAATTCTCAGAGTGGCAACTTTTGTAGTGGCGGTAAGCCTCTCATGAAATTCCTGGCCCTTGGGTTATTAGCACACATATTAATTGTAGCCGGTCTCTAACTAAACTCGTGTCGCATTCCTTCAGAAGTTTTCTGACACTTGTCAAGCTTAGCATGGGTGGTAGTGATTCACTCCCATGCTAACGCCAATGCCCGACAAGCTCATAAAACCAAATCTGTCAAAATATGGAAATTTTAGCGAACAATATATATAACTAAATGTCATAAATATATAAAATGGAAAATGACATAAATATATAAAATGTTAACTTACCACCAAAACCGAGGCAAAACCGCCCATATAACCACCTTTAGATCGGTTTCCCGTGGACCTCTTAGTGACCCAACTCTTAGCCTTTTTCATCTCAGTCCGCAACACATTATATACTACTTCAGCCCAATTATACTCCTTAAGAGCATCTAATTTCAAAGATATCTAAATGCAAATAAAGGACAACCCCAATTACTTTGAGGGCATAATATAAAGCCTATAATGAAAGCCACAAGCATATGTGATAACATAGGATCTCTACGCTCAGCCATCTCCTCAATAAGTTCACCCATCCTATCTCGTCTAGTACACACAACCTTCTTCTTTCCCTCATCAATATTTTTCTTTCCTCTTCTAGTCCTACGCTTCCCATCCTCCTCAATTTCTGCCTTTGTCCTAAATGAAAGTACGAGTTTGTAGAGTGTCTCACGATCACTTCTACGGAACCTCGTATCTATTATTGATCCTTCCATCTAAGACCCGTAATCCGCCCAACATCTTCAACACCAAAGTAGGTCCATTTTCCTTCAATTTTGAATCTACTTTTTTCAACATCAAACACTTCTAATAGGCAATCAACTAGAAGTGGCTGCATTGGAACATTGGGAACATCAAGATATCCATAGAATGGGGTATCAAAAAGGGTCGTCCGATAATCCTCCAACAATGTGGACGGAATACGGTTTTGAATTAAGTCCCGGAAGTAGACCACATTGGATGGTATTCTGACTACTTCCGTAGCCATAGGTTTACTGCAAACAATGTACAACATAAACCAACTTTAGTATTATATCAAGGTTATACTTATTCATGGCAATAAAGAGCAAAGCTAACAAATACTTGTGCATTTCAGATTACACAGAAGTGAAGTTAAACAGAAACAAGATTCTGACTTATGACGATAGTTACAGAGACAAGAAACAAAAAATCATTTCTTTAAATATTGCCATATAAAGTTGAACTTATACAGAACTTATACATTAGAACTTAAACTCCATTTGCAAAAACATAAACAAACTTTAGTATTATATCAATGTTATGGTACTTATTTTACTAAACGAGCTACCATGAAGATCAAACACTCTTTGAATTGAAAATTGAGAAGACAAGGTCAAAATTGATCTAAGCATAAGTAAGAGAAACAAGTAAATAAGTTATCGTAATAATGAATAAACAAACAATTGTGATTCTTAGTTTAGCTCAACTTTTGGCATAAGATTAAGATTATTAACAACAACTTGAAGGAAGATTTGATGTTTAATCTAATACTAATGCCAATAGCAATACCAGTATACATGAAACTTGGACATATAACTCTAATCCACAATATGATTTATAAAATAATCCAAACCAAGTAGTCAATTTAAAAGAAAAAAATGGTCTTAGAAGTAGCATCCCTAGATTACTTGCATATAGCTAGCTAGCTGGAAGACTAATTTAACATTAAATCCAAAGCCTTAATGGTTGAAGCAGCAGAAGCAGAACTAGCAGCAGCCTCGGAGGCCTTTGCCGCATCATAAGATGCGTGCAGATCAAAATACTGAACACATTTTCAACATTTTATGATGCGTACAGATCAAAATACTGAACACATTTTCAACATTGAACAAGACTACTGCATACAAAATTTAAAAAAATTCCCTTGATTAACACAAATCTAGAAATGATTGCATGTTCGTGAAATTTTACAGAAATAAGATGAAAAGTTCCACTTGAACTTGGAAGAAATCATAGCCAAGACCACCAACCATATTCGCTAAAAATTCCGATTTCTAAAACTAAAAGCATCAATTTCTAGCAAAGACCAAAGAACCGGATCAATAAAATATGCCATCTTTACCAAAATAAAGCCACTAATCGAATCTTTGAAAAGAAGAAATTTAACAAATTTATTACCGCCATCTGCAGGAGAGCCACCGGAGAAGGCGGTGGTCGGCTAGGAGAGGCACCGAGGGGGTGGCGGCAAGCCGAACACGGAGAAGGCGGCAACTGTGAAAGTGAAGAACCGATGGAGGACGCCAAAGCCAAAGCGGCAATGGATGGAGAACGCAATGCCGCCACGCCGCACCAATTGAGGGAATTATTGGGGGAAATATTGGGGAGAGGAGAGGAGATGAGAACGGAGAAGAGAGATGAGAAGAGAGGAGAGAGATTTTTGGGGCGGTTTCGGTTAGGGCAGAGAGATGAGAACGGAGAAGAGAGGAGAAAGATTTATTGGGGGTTTTTTTGTTAGGGCAAAGAGATGAGAATGGAGAAGAGAGGAGAGAGATTTTTTTTGGGGGTTTCGGTTAGAGGCAGAGAGATGAGAACGGAGAAGAGAGGAGAGAGATTTTGATTGTGGGGGCGTTGAAAGGGGTATTTTAGGGTTTTTAACGTGTAAATGTATAAATACAAGATACTCTACTTCTAAATTATAGAATTTGGGTTTAAAGATAAATACAAAAAACTGATTGGGTTCAATGATACAAGTAAAAGATGTTGGGTTTATCCATAAATCAGGGTAAACCTTTGGGGCTAGAAACAAAAACCCCAAAAAATAATTACTTTCAACCCTTTGTACGTACAATAATTACTTTAAACCCTTTGTACATACAAAATTTTACCCTTTGTACTTTAAACCCTTTGTATAAAAATAACTACTTTAAACCGTTTGTACATACAAAATAATTACTTTAAACCCTTTGTACATACAAGTTTGAATAGTCGTCATTTGTGGATTCTAAAGTGTAGGCTCCCATTCAAACTTATTTCCGAATTCACATCTATCCAAACGTACGTCTTATGAACAAAATTCCATGACAAAACTAATAGTTTTATTAACTCTCGCATGTGAAGATTTTCTCCTTAAACTAATTATTACAATTTGCAAAAATATAATAACGCTCATATGACAAGGATATTCATTAGCAAATGATTTGTTCTCTGTGATTTTATGTCATGGCTAATTCAAAAAAGAAGGACAAGACCAAATTTGATGTTTATTCTCCATGAGGAGAATACTTTGTTCCTTAATCCGAAGCTAAACATTATAGATTAGGCTTTTTGCAAGCATCATCAGAGAGTGAAAGACCACATAAGGTGTGAGAGAGAACGCACTAAGAAGGTGTTTGGGAATGTTTAGTTTTTAAAGCTTATAGATTATGCTAGCTTTTAGTAGCTTTTGACTTTTATAATAAAAATATTATAAAAATTATTTGGATAGTATAGTAATTTGTTTGGTTAAATCTAGCTTATTTAGGTGAACTTATAAGTTAGTTTTTCAAAAGCTGGGGTATACCAGCTTTTTAAAATGTGACTTATAAACTAACTTATTTAATATTTTATCAAACAGGTAGAAATAAAAAAAATAGCTTAAAAGCTAGTTTGATAAAAAAAAATATAAACCGCCCCAAACACCCTCTAAACCATGGGGTGGGGTCATGGGGGGTTGTCATGTGAGGGATTATTAATATCCTTTTTTAATCTTGTCATTCGTTGTATTTTGTGGTCTTGGAACAAAAACCATGTCAAGATGCAAAGAATGGCTCAGTGCTTGGGTGGGGACGAGAGAGACATCATGGTCCATTTTCTTAAGTTATTAGATAAAGACTCGTCCTCTTTTGTCCTCCCCTTTGTCCTCCTATCTCTTGAGTTTGCTTTCTCAAAACACGTCCCCTTGGGCCTTAATTAAAGGGTTATTTGCATATATATCCCTTAACTTATAGGTATTTGGAAAGCTATCCCTATTGGGCCAGATTTTGTGTTGTTTCTTGTTTGTCAAATTTTTAGGCTAGATCTGGCCCCATTTTTTAAGCCCAAATAGTGAGACTACACTAGTTTTCATTTGGACCAAGGGGCTTGGTCCAAATGAAACGATTATATAGCTGGGCCGGGATGATCTGGCCAGTTTTGTCTGAATTCTGTGACCCTAAATCTCAATATTTGAAAAACTACCCCTCAGATCATTAATTTGGAAGAAAAAAAAGCCCAAATCAATCAATCACCAATTTTGGTAGGCAATTTGTAACTCTAATATAAAATTATTAGCAAAATAGTAAAAGTTTTATTCATCAAGTTCATGATTTGTTGATTTTAGAGCACGCTTTACCAAAGTTAGATGATTTGAAGAGTAGTTTTGCAAATATGATTTAAGAGGTATATATGCAAATAACCCTTAATTAAATTAGCTCCTAATATAATGTTCCTTTAAATCTCTTAGTTGCCTTTGTTGGTAACAAGATTTGCATGAGAGATTAAACGGTCGGTTCGATTAGTTTTAATTATTTTGAGTCAAATTGAATCTAATCAAAGTGAAGGCTCATGAATCAAGCCGGTGAAGTCAAATTTTTAATTCGGTTTAGTTATTTCATTATAGGTCGATTTCGTTAATTTATACTCGAAAGATATATAAGTTGCAAATTAATAGGAGAAAAAATGTAACCAAGAGAGGAATACGATAAGAGAGAAAAGCATTCAATTTTTCAGGTGATGCACACTTAGAAAGGCTATGTCCATTACCAAGGCGATCAGAAACATTCAACCCATAGAGGATCATCTCAATAACTCACTAACCTCTCCGGAAATAGTTGGAAATAAGAAATCCTTTGGGCCTTATGATTATATAATTCTTTGGTACTTCGTTCTCTGTTTATGCACGTGGGCCTAATGATTTACACGGTGCTAATGAGTTGTAGCCCATCAATATATTGAAAGGATGCAGATAGTTTTGCCAAACGTAATTTTAGCTAGATCACAGGCACGTGCATTATCCCATGCGAGGGCTGATGTGCATTATCACGTCCCAAGAATATGAATTTTATTTTAACAAGATCACAGGCACGTGCATCACGCACGTGTAAGAAAGCAATTTATCAAAATTAATTCAATATTTGAAAACTACCCCTCGGATCATTAATTTGGAAGAAAAAAAAGCCCAAATCAATCAATCACCAATTTTGGTAGACGAATTTGTAACTCTAATATAAAAATTATTAGCAAAATAGTAAAAGTTTTATTCATCAAGTTCATGATTTGTTGATTTTAGAGCACGCTTTACCAAAGTTAGATGATTTGAAGAGTAGTTTTGCAAATATGATTTAAGAGGTATATATGCAAATAACCCTTAATTAAATTAGCTCCTAATATAATGTTCCTTTAAATCTCTTAGTTGCCTTTGTTGGTAACAAGATTTGCATGAGAGATTAAACGGTCGGTTCGATTAGTTTTTAATTATTTTGAGTCAAATTGAATCTAATCAAAGTGAAGGCTCATGAATCAAGCCGGTGAAGTCAAATTTTTTTAATTCGGTTTAGTTATTTCATTATAGGTCGATTTCGTTAATTTATACTCGAAAGATATATAAGTTGCAAATTAATAGGAGAAAAAAATGTAACCAAGAGAGGAATACGATAAGAGAGAAAAGCATTCAATTTTTCAGGTGATGCACACTTAGAAAGGCTATGTCCATTACCAAGGCGATCAGAAACATTCAACCCATAGAGGATCATCTCAATAACTCACTAACCTCTCCGGAAATAGTTGGAAATAAGAAATCCTTTGGGCCTTATGATTATATAATTCTTTGGTACTTCGTTCTCTGTTTATGCACGTGGGCCTAATGATTTACACGGTGCTAATGAGTTGTAGCCCATCAATATATTGAAAGGATGCAGATAGTTTTTGCCAAACGTAATTTTAGCTAGATCACAGGCACGTGCATTATCCCATGCGAGGGCTGATGTGCATTATCACGTCCCAAGAATATGAATTTTATTTTAACAAGATCACAGGCACGTGCATCACGCACGTGTAAGAAAGCAATTTATCAAAATTAATTCAATATTGATAATGACATTCTTTTCTGTGTAGCTCAAAGGAAATTATTGCTTTATACGTTTATTCATGGAAATTAATTTAGTGAAAAGAGTAAAGTTTTATTTAACAGATGCAATTGAAATAAATATTTTTATTTTTGAGATGAATAGTGTAGAGATATGAATTGTGATTATCTATAATCCACCTTAAATCATTTACCATTTGAGTCATATTTAATGGCCACAATCTTTCTTAAATATTAGTTTTGATTCATTATTTTTATTTGTATCTTGATTTGATTAATTAAACTTTATATAATTATATAGACTATTGTTTATAAAAAATTTATATAGACTTTATCTATATTTATGGAAAAATATTGATTAAAATGTTCTAGAAACAACAAAGAGAAAAAATAAATATACTTTATCTATGTTTATGGTAAAATATGGATAAAATGTTCTAGAATAAAGGGACAAAATCTCTTTTATTAAATTACCTTTTAACCCTTTCAACCATAGTAGGAAAGAGGGCATGTCCACCACTCATCCATTTTTGGATTACCCTTACTTGGATCATTATATATATATATATATATATATATATATATATATATATATATATATATATATATATATATATATATATATATATATATATATATATATATATATATATATATATATATATATATATATATATATATATATATATATATATATATATATATATATATATATATATATATATATATATATATATATATATATATATATATATATATATATATATATATATATATATATATATATATATATATATATATATATATATATATATATATATATATATATATACCATGTATTCTTACAATTAATTTTGGCCTCCATAATTTCAAAATTTTTGCATCCCAAACCTTGTATTATCACTAACAAGTTAGTAGACCATTTGAATTTAGCTCATCTAAGTAGGTGAATTTAGCCTATTGTAGAATACTTTAACTAGCAAGTATATATATCTTTCAATTTCATTAATTGATATAAACCAGTAGTGAAACTTGCTTTTGTTTCTCTGCCTTGTGTACTAAGTTGGACTCCTATTACTATAAATTTATAATATCATATTTTTATTTTTAAATAAATAGATAATTGTCATCCGTCCCTCTAAAAAAGTTTTTCTGGATCCACCGCTGACTCACTGTGTGAACTAACACTCATAGAGGAGGAACAACTTAGGCGAAGAAGAGTAAGCTAACGTCTCGTTTGATAAGAGAAAATGAGTGAACATGGAATGCCAACTCTCACTTCTCATCCGTTCGTATAAAACACGACGTGTTTTTTAAAGCTAAAAATTTTATTATTGCTTCTCATCGATTTCCACTTTACATGGAAGTGACCAGTGACCATTCCCAATGAGATGTTAAGAAATGAAAATAAAAAAATTAAAATAAATTCCAAATATACCATGAATGCATCCTTATTCAGAAATATTATTTATATGACACAAATCATGATATCTTCTTTCTAAAAATGTGAAAGTCCCGCTACGCTACACTATAATGAGTGGATCTAAGATTTTGTTCTAGTGGTGTCATAGAACATTATTGGATAAATTTATAATTAAAAAGTGTCAATCAAGTGATGCCCTGTGACAACACTAGGCACTGTATAGATACGCCACTTTCCAGGCTTCCAGCTATATCGAAAACATTTCATCTAGTGCTATTTAAAAAAAAAAAAAAATTCATGTTATTGCTGTTGGTGCTGCAAATGGTTGAATTGTGAGACCAAAAGGCCAAATGTAGAAAGAAAGAGCCCACTGAAGTACATATATACCTATGATTTTAAGTGGTTAATGGACCACAAAAACGCCTAGCCTCCTAATTACAAAGAGAAAGAGAAGCATCCTTGTTTGGACGCGGGCTGGGCCTAAATCCAACTAACATAGCCCACCACCCGTACCATTACCTATTAGTTACCTACGCTCCTGCAAGTACATCAGCTTTCGTTGATTCTCTGTTCGTTTTTTCCCCCTTTTAATATTGGGGTTTTAAATTCTATTTTAATTGAATTTAAAACCGAGTTAAAAGTAATGAATCTATTTTGGGCTCGGTCTCCTCCCTCCCTTTTCTCTCCTCTCCTCTTTCCTTTCTATTCCTCCCCTTCATCTCCATAAAAATTTAAGAGACGCGATATTAAAATAGGGAAAAAGGGAAAATTTTAAAGAAAAGAGAGGGGAAAAAAATCCCTTTTTTTTTTTTTTTTGAGAAGAAATGTTTCCTAAGGATTGGACTCCCCCTTGTGGAAGCTGCTGCACCAAGAAATATGCCACATTGATGCAGATTCCATGTTCGTATCTCTCTCTCTCTCTCTCTCTCTCTCTCTCTCTAGAGAAAAGTTTAGGTTTTGATTTCTATTAGCTCTCTTAAATTAGGTCTTTTTTCATTTAATTTCACCTTCAAATAGGTTAATTGTTTTTCTTTTATACCAAGAAAAGTTAAAAAATTGAACATGTTGTGTAATGGTATTGTTCTATTTGGGGATAATTGAAATTATGACATTTTGATGGCTATTTGCAGGGAGAGTTTTCTGCAAGAAGGGATGCAATGCTGATGGGGACACTATGGAGGATTGTAAGCTTTGCCCCTTTTTTTTTGTGGACTTCCTTTTTTGTAAAAAATGTTGCCTTTTGTTATTTGATGCTTACAATGTGAATATTATTTTCTAGTCATCTCTATATGTGTAACTTTGGGTTCATAATTTGGTAGTTTTGATTTATGCTTAAACAATAATGACAGATATATCGTGATGATCCATTTTTTTCACCTCGACCTACCCACCTCAATTAGTCTGAGAATGGAGAATGGAGTGCTTTGACTAATTTTTATTATCTATGCATCAAGTGGTATCATTTTTATAACACTGATTTGTCTGTACTTTTAGTTTTATTAGTTAGGCACGCACAATTTGTATCGTAGAATTTCAGGATGTTGCGAAACTGTCCTAAGAAAGAAAAGGGGAAAAATATGAAAGTTTTATTTGTAATTTGCGCAGTATGGTGAGTTTTTCTCTTTTGATAAATGCTTTCAGATGATAATCTTCATTGAGATATGTGTCAATTTCCTAAATATGAAGCTCCAACGTCCTCTTTTAGATGTAATTGATGAATATAGACTCTTTGAACATCTCTTCTTGGGATGATATCACTTGCATGACGGAAACAAGTTCGAGTCTTAACATTTCACTATAGCATAGATATTTTGCAGACTTCGGGACAGTCATTAATTAGACATGATTAATCTTTTTCTTTGATTGTTTAGTTAGTTGAGTTAATTTCCATCTTTTATTTGTTAGATTTTATCTTTACTTGGAGTCAGTTAATCCTCTTTATCCTTGTCCTTTTCCTAGATTTATATATATTGCTCTTGTGCACAAGAAAGACTATTATTTTGATTATGAAGATTAATTATTGATATTACCATGGTCTGACCTCTTTTTCCTATATTCCTCTTGCTGTCCTGCATTGCTGTGCCCTGCATTTGCAATTTAAAAAAAAATTCACTTTTTTGAGTAAATGTTTTTAAACCAAAGATTTCTATATATAAACTCTACTTCTAAACACTAGCCATCAGCAGGAATCTGAGCCAATATATCATGTTTATTGAACTTTGTTTATTGTCTAAACATATACATCTTTAGAACAGATGTTCTTGAATCCTTAAATCTCTTTATTTGAATTCGTTATGTAGGATCGTGATATGTATTTTCAGTCCATTGATCTGTCATTTATTTCATGCCATGATCTTTGAACAACTTTATTGAGCAATTAAGTTTATCTCCATTCAGGATTTTCACTTCATGCGCACTTGTTATTCTTTTACTTAATCTGTTCTCATTTTTATGTTGGCTTGTAGAAATACGCATTGACCTTTCAGAAAAATGTCTACTTATGAATGGGGTTCCTGATAACCTAGTTGGTTATTATTTTTAATTTAGGTATTGGAGAATGTGAAGAGATATGTTATAAAGACCCAGTCTTCAAGGATCAGCAGTGGAGCGCTTACATAGACAGATCTCCAGGAGATACCAATTATTCTTTGGTTGGTCTTGCGACCTCCCTTGTGAATGGGAATTCTATTCTTATGATATAATTTAATATGAGATATTGAATTTTAAACTCTTTTAGGAGCTAGAGTAATTTTATACTAAATGCAACCCACTGTCATGTACATTTCCTCTTTCTCAACTTTCAAAGTGTTTTAACTACATCCATAAGCAAAATTCAGATATATAATATAGTTAACTATACATATGATATGGATGAATGGTTGCTTGGCCGTCCATGTTTGGTTAGCTGAATGCCACAATGCATGTCTACACTTTAGTGCATCTGGTGAGTCAAGTTGGTTTTTGTGGGCTGCTTCAGGTTCTTCTGTGTCGGGTCTAATTTATGAGATAATTCATATTATATGATCCATCACACCATGAATATATGTTTCTACAATAATATCTACAATGCTCATTTACACATCTGATCTATTATACGACTTTACGTCATGACACCCATCAATTGGGGTTTATAAACACCTACATGAGCTGTGACCTTGGTTCACTAAGCCTAGTCCGGAAGGATACTCTCAGTGAGTTAGGATATCCCGTCTTTTAACAGACTGTAGAATGTTGAATTTGGTTGACACTTTAAAGTTCAAACTGTTAAGAGTAGTTTGACATTGGTTCTGCATACAATGTAGAAGTGGTTACAGGATACTCCTCTCCTTTAATACTGCCAACAACACTGGATCTAGAATCTTTTTTTCTTTTTTTTCTTTTTCATGGTCTTGTCTATCGTCAAAGAAAATAAAAAAATTTATGTCATCGTACCAAGAATCTCCACTTTCACTGAAGTTCGCCACATCCAACACTCAGAACACGACACACCACTTGGAGACCTATGTTCTATTACTTAGACATCTTTCATGCAATGATAGAAAGATAAATAGGATATGATTGTATTTAAAGAACTGGAAGCTTTAGAAAGATATCCAGACTAAATAATTGAGCGAAGAAGTATTGACAAGCATATTACTCTGTCTCCTAACATGTGTCATTCTTTTCTGAACAGTGAGGTAGGAAATAATTGGTGCTAAATAGAGTCTGTTGTTCCTAGTATGAGGTGAATAGTTTATATATTTGTAGTATCGATGTCTTTGCATGCTCCAGTTAAAAAATTGTCATGTTGGACACTTTAGGTACTCAAAACATATAAAATCAGTGTTTTTGTACAGTTAGTACTGCTTTTCATACTAAAAACGTTTTGAATTTAGTTTATTCATTTTGGATGATGCAGATTACTGTGTGCTCGAGCAACATTACCAATTTCCATCATCCACTATACTTCATATTACTCAATGTCCTTATTAAAATATACATCAATCTGTTGATATGAGAAAACATCGTTTTAGTAGATAACTGGTTAATCGGTGTATTATTGGATTTCCTGCTGTAATAGATAACTAGCTAATAATTATACTAGAAAAATCACAACAAATGATTTCTGCTGTTTCTTTCTTATATCTACCTTGGATATGCTGTCAAGTATTATAACTTGTTCTATCCATGCAGGAGTGTTTTCATGCTTGTGTTTCTGGCTGCGGTTTCAAGGTTAGCAGTCTTAGAGTCTTGATTTTTGGTTTTCGTATTACTAGTTTTCTTACTAGCATTTACTTTCTTAATTGAGTGAGATGTCAGAAGATATTCATGGGATCATTATAATCTACAAATCTACATATTACTGTTCTCATCTATGATGATTATATTTGATTAAATCGCAGTATCTGCATAATCTAAATTGATGATTTGCTTGGGCATATCACTGGAATGAGATTGGTCTGCTACTCATCTTTTTTCTGATATGGTCAACTTGACAATCGGAGCAATATATTGTATAGTTTGGGAAGCTAAGCTCCCTCATCTCTCTGTCAGTCATTTCAAGCATGTCGCCAGTCACAAAAGTCGAGATAAAGGCTTTCTTATTGTTATGGTAAAAGTAAATCTACATAGCAACTTCAAAATTTATTATAGTTTAAAAAATGAGGAGTTTTCTACTATCCTGTATCATGTTTTGTGTGTGACAATTGTAAGTGGTAGTTTGTCCATGAAGATGAAACTACGACCATGTCTCCCGTTAACTCTGCATTGACCATCCATTCGTTTTGTTAAAGAAAAGCCCTTGATATTGACTTATGCTAAGTTGCAACATGATACTCTCCCCCAACAGCTGCAGATACACAGGCACCGCCGAACCACCACCACCACCCAAAAGAAAAAAAACAACTACCCCAAACACACCCACACCTCAAACACACAGACAGACACCATGACACCAATCATATATCATTGTAGGAAGATAAATATTCTGCACTAAATGGTCTAGTTAAAAAGGTATAAGGCCGACATTGCTACAGAAATAAAGAATGTTACGTCTAGGAAAGTGACAGGCTAGAGCAGGATATCTCTGCAATATTGGATTAACTTGTTCCTGGATAATTCAAGTGTTCTCGATTAAGATGAGTGGGGGCAAATTTTCATTTAAACTGACTGATTGTGATTTGTAGAAGTCTGCCAGTACAAAGTATCAGATTCATTCTATCGAAGATGCCAATTCTTCTCTCCTTTTCTTACAGCAAGGTATATATGTGGATGTAAGCCATACACATTACTTCCATGCTGGATTAGGGCTAATCTGACACTGTTTCAATAGTTTTGATGCCACTCTTCTTTCAGTGATACGTCATTTCTTTACCACCCACTCTTCATTATAATAAGACCAGAATTTTGTTTTCCTTCTCAATTTTGCAGTAACTTTGCACGAATATGGCCATCTCGCCTAGAAGTGAAATAATAAAAAATTGTTAATTTTTTTAATAAAAGAAAAAAAAAGATTAAATCGTATCCAACCATGTTTTATTTTGCTATGAAACTGCACCAAAGTAATTTTCCATTCTTACACTGTCCATGTTTCTTTACATATTTTCGATAGAATTATGTTGTTTTTCTTTCTTATTGATCAAGTGAATTTATAATATTATCTTATTAAATAATGCAGTTTGAAGTTCCGCCAGAAAAAGCTGAGCAGGTTCAACCAAACAGGCCACCCCCACCTGTTGTGACGAAATCTTCTCCAAAATTGGATACTAATCCAACTCCAACCAGTGAAGAGTTACCTGGTACATCAGCATAGAAATTTCCACAATACCCTATCACGAAAATAAATATATTTTGAAGTTCAGAAGAAGCTCTTTACCGGATGTATCTTACAATGTTTTTTGCAATTTTATACCTGTATTAGGTTTTCAGGATGGCTCGTTGACTTTATTTTTTATTTTATTTTTCTTAATTAGCTCAGGCTTCTTATTACTCTCTCTCCCCTACTTTGAAACGCACAAATTTTGATGGTATCAATAATACATGATTTTGAAGCTCTTATGTGCAAGATGTCAAGCCCAGATTTTTTTTTCCTGCTTAATTTTCATGTATTGTGCTGCACAGAAACAGTGACAATGATACTCTCAAAGATATGAACTTGTTTGCTGATGCATTCATTTTGATTTCTTTTCAAGCTTAAATCTGGATGATGTGTCATTCTGACTCCCGATTTATGTAACATTTTCTCTCATATATCCCCTATATGTGCTCGTCCTTGGACCTTGAAGAAGTATGGTATCTGGAGAGCTTTTTCGCGCTGTATAACTCAAGACAGACGCGGGACGAGCTGAGGATGATGTGTCACACCATGTGGGGTTTTTTTTCTCTTTTTTCTCTTTATGGGAGAAAATTGGTTTATGCTCTTAGATTTTAGTTTTCACATCTGTGAACTTGTCTTGATGCCATGTTTTCTTTTGTAGATTCTATTAGTTTTTAATTATTTTACCTTTATTTCTTAACATTTTGACTTTGGATGATTTTGTAATTATAATTCAATATAAAATTATTAACCATTTAAATAATGTAATTTTCCATTTATTCAGATACATTGGATGCAGAAGGTATATATTTTACAATGCAAAAGAGTAGTATCAAATAAATTTGGTGAATAATTTTTTTGGTTGAACTAGATAAATAAAGGCTAAATTATTAATATGGTCCTTGTAGTTGGGATTCATACTCAAATTGGTTCCCGTACTTTATTTTTCCTTAATGTAGTCCTCGTACCACACCTCACTCAGTTACAAACTACGTTATTTTTTTTAACATATATTAAATTTTGGGTGTTAACTTTTTTATTTATGACCATATTACCCTCAACCCTATACTTATGATTTCTATAAGAAAATTTGTTCATCTTTTTAACTTCTGTTGGAAGTTGTTTATCTTGTTCATCATACGCCAGTTACTCCCCTTCTCTTCTCCTTCAACATATATGCTCTACACTAAAAGTCAGAGGCATGCTTACATTTCAGGAAATTGCTCGAATAATAGTTCTAGCCGAAAATGAAATCCAATTATAGTTATGGGGCAGTTGATGGAGGGAAAACTTAATTGCTAAACTCATAGATTAACTGATGTCAAAATGATATCTCAGTTCACAATTGTTTCCTTTGAGTAATTAATTTTCACACAACTCACATATCATATGATTCATATCCATACTGATATCTTTTTATAAGTCACCGTAGCTAAATGTATCCTTAAAGAGAACTCTCATCATTCCAATCATCAACTTCTCCATCAGTAATTTTCATCTTTATTTTTATTTTTATAAGTTACCATGAACTATGTAAAAGAGTACTTTCATCTTTCCAATTAAAAGGGGAACAAGTCTTAGTATATGCAAAACTTGAAATCCTAACCCTGCATCTGTACTTCCACCTCTTTAAACCCATTCCCTGTTGTGTGCTTTCCCTCCCTCTTCCTTCATCCTCCTAGCTTGGATCCGTTGCTTGAGTTCAGAGAGAGAGAGAGAGAGAGAGAGAGAGGGGTGAAAGTTCTAATACTTTTGAAAATGTGTGTGTTTTGTTTTTTTTTTTTTTTTGACTCTACGAAATAGTGATAAGCTCTATGACATCTGGGATTAGGCCTGCCAGCTTTCTCGTTCCACCTTGATTTCTATGGTTAGTTTAACAGGGAATGTATAGTCAGTCGTTGAGGCATTTTTATATAATCAGCTTTTTGACGTCTTTTTATTTAATCAGATTTTTTTAATGGTTTAATTGGTTTTTGAGGTATTTTATAGGGCAATTTTGTCCTTCTAGTTTTTTATTTAACAGAATTTTTAACGGGTGTTCAAAAAAGGCTAAGTTTATATCTAGGGTTTTCGCTTTGAAAACCAAACTTTTACCTTGATTTATTTTTAAACCCACCAACTTTCAACTGTAATCTTAAACCCAAAATACCCAAATGAATTTATCTTCAAACCCAAGTAGTGAATTTATACGGAACATACACATTTTAAAGCTGAAATACCAACTCTACCCTCATCTTCATCCTCCATCTCTCTGCTTTCGACAAATCCATTGCTCCTAACCTACGGCTACTCACCTGCGTAATTTTCTGAACAACTCTCATCTGGACGAGCAAGATTCGATCTTTCTCCTCTCGATGAAGTATTTGTCCTTGTTCTCAATTAGGTATTCCTGAAAATTGCGCCTTCCAGAGTAGCAGCCAACATTGGGTTCACGGAGGTCCGCCGACATTGCTATTACCTGAAGAGCATCACTGCTCTCCTTGTTCTTAACAGAATTCAATAAAATTGGGGTATCTATGCTCCTGTTAATGGGTTGATTCTCATTGGAGAGCCAAGAATTGGGCTCATACTCGGTGTCGGTGGAATCGGGGAAGGAGGGAATTGAGGGACTCCGGTGATGCTTTGAATGGTGACGATGATCGAAGAGAGAGGATGATGAATAGGAAGGAGAAGAGGAGGTTGATGATGGCAATGGCGACGAGTCGGAGTTGATAAGTATCGAGAGCTCACTTCTCTTGCTTTCCATCGGGGTTTCTTTGTTGTTATCGGAAGAGGAGGAGGAGGAGGAGAGGCTTCGCTTGTAAACATTCACTAGTCCTCACTTTTCCCCATTTAGAGTACAGAGAGATGGAGGATGAAGATGAGGGCATATTTGGTACTTCAGCTTTAAAGAGTATATTTTCTGTATAAATTCACTACTTGGGTTTAAAGATAAATCCATTTGGGTGTTTTGGGTTCTAAAGTACAGTTAAAAGTTGGTGGGTTTAAAAATAAAACAAGGTAAACCATTGGGTTTCAAAGCAAAACCCCTTATATCTAATGAGGAGTATAAGGACTAAACTGTAAAAAAAAAGTTGAGGGGACCAATTTGAGTATGAAGCCCTAGTACATGGACTGACTTTTAATAAAAGAAGGATTTTGGCTCTTTTAAAATTTTAAAAACAGTAAAAGCTTATACATATCACTCAAAATAATACCAATAATTTCATACTCCATCCACGCATTCTGATAAATTGAGAAAGTTGGGATTGATTATTTTCTAAACGTTTAATATGCAATGGTTGTGTTAAAATTATAAGAAATTCTATAACTGTTCTTTTAAGTAAGTGTTGGGTATTCATAAAAAATTGCTGGATATGTTTAGACAAGAAAAAAAAAAAAAAAAAAAAAAACCCCCCACATGAAGCTTTGGACCAAAGGAAAATTTTCAAATTGATATTTTCATCTCAATTGGGGAGAGGAATCGATGGGATAGTTTTGTAAATAAAAATTAACACCAAAAAATTTCAACCAAAGTTTTTCAAAACTGGTTTTTGTTTATTTAGATAATTGATATATAATAACTTGTTTGTTAGGTTTTAGTTACGACCAAAATTTACGAGGGAATATTTGTAAAGACTATTTAAACACATAAAAGAAAAGCCAAACACCATTAGAATTGCGTGTATATTCCATAATGTTATCGTAGAGTTTGATTTTACAATATTCTTATTTTCACAGTTTATTTTGGAATGCCTAAATCACTTTCTTCTGGAACGAATTGTTATTCTTTTGCTGTCATATAATTTATTCCCGCAATAAACAAGATAGATAGCCCTTTATACGTATCATTTTATTTCCACAATAGTTAGTTTCCAGATTATTAGAATACGTAATTCACATGGCATGTCTTAATGTAAATAGCAAGCAATAAATTATGAATCAACACGACAACTATACATGCATTCTCCAAATCAAATTACACCAAAAATTAAATGCACAAGAGATTTCCACGTTTTATGCACTGTATTTAAAAATCTTTCTCTTTTTACACCCCCTCAAACTCTATATATAATTGATTTCACATCCTCTCCACTAACCAAAAAACACTCTTAAAAAAATAAATAAAATCATGGGTTCAAATTCTCCTCTCCCTCACATTGCAATCATCCCCTTCATGTCCAAGGCCACACAGTCCCCCTCATCCACCTCGCCCACCTCATCGCCGACCGCCGCCTCGCCACCTTCACGTTCTTTACAACTCCCTTAAACGCTCCCTTCATTCGTAAATCCCTTTCGTCGATCAAGGCCGACGTCGTCGAGCTCCCGTTCCCTCAGAACGCCGCCGACATCCCGCCCAACGTCGAGAGCACCGACGGGCTCTCGTCGATGGACCAATTCCTCCCTTTCGTCGGCTTAGTCAGCCAACTCCAAGCCCACTTTGAGCAAGCACTGCAGGCTTTGCCGACGGTCAGCTTCATTATCTCCGACGGATTTCTCACCTGGACTGCGGAGTCCGCGGAAAAATTCGGACTGCGGAGGATTGTCTTTTACGGGATGGGTAATTTTTCGTGGACGGTTCAGCATGTTTTAGACCGAGATCGACCGTTTGAGGGCCTTAGTGGGCCTGAGAATTGCATTATAGTCCCTGATTTTCCTCATATTAGGCTGAGCACACACGATTTGTGCTCGCCATTGGACGTAGCGGAGCCTGAAGGCCCTTTTTATGAGTTCATAAAAGCGTCGATGGAGGCCTTGAAACGTAGCCACGGAATTATAGTAAATAGCTTTTACGAGCTGGAGGCTATTTATTTCGACTACTGGAATGAAGCTATCGGGCCGAAAGCGTGGTGTATCGGCCCATTATGCCTATCAAAGGCCAAATCAAATGACCGGTCCGCGATTATCGATTGGCTCGATGCCAAGTCAGCAGCAGGTCGACCTGTAATCTACGTGGCGTTCGGAACTCAGGCGGAAGTCTCAGAAGTGCAGCTACAAGAAATTGCAACTGGACTCGAACTCTCCGGTCTAGACTTCATATGGGTGGTTCGGTCAAAAACAGCTGATCTCGGCCACGGGTTCGAGTCAAGAGTAGCCGAAAGAGGCAAAGTGGTTCGAGACTGGGTCGACCAGTACGAAATTTTGCGACATGAGAATGTTAAAGGGTTCGTTAGTCATTGCGGATGGAACTCGGTGTTGGAGGCACTATGCTCGGGGGTGAGGATTCTGGCTTGGCCGATGATGGCAGAGCAGCATTTGAATGCAAAGTTTGTGGTGGATGAGTTGAGGGCTGGGATTAGGGTAAGGGCTAGTGATGGGAGTAAGTTTGGGTTGGTTAAGGGTGAGGATTTGGCGAGGTTTGTTAAGGAGCTGATGGAGGGGGAGGGAGGGGAGGAGATGGAGGAGAGAGTTCGGGTTTTGGCTGGAGAGGCGAAGAGGGCGGTGGAGAGTGGAGGGTCGTCGTGGAGGATGATTGAATCCATGATTGATGAGGCTAGTAGGGAATGATGTTTGAAACCTATTACGTTAAATTTTACTAGGCGTGGGAAGTATTGGACACTTGGACTAGTCACGAAGAATAATTTTGCGTTTGTGTAACTTTTCTTACCTATTAGCATATGTTATTCCCAAATCAAGTTGTATGCGTAGGGACTACAATAAAAGTTGTGTGTCCACACTTATTTTATGACACATATAAAAGTGTTATTTTATTTGCAAAGGATTAAACAATAGTGTCATAAATAAAAAGTGTAGCAAATCACGATACATATTTGTGTCATTAGATATACAATTAAATATAATTGCAAAAGGCTAATAGTCCAACATATATTGTGAGAGAACCTATTAATGTGTTTAAATAATAAAGCATAGATTTTAATTATGATGATGATTAAACATTTATGATAGTGTATAAGCTTAAAAATTCCATAGTTAAGTGTGCTTTAGTGAGAGTAATCCTAGGATGGGTGACATTCTGGGAAGTTATAGTGTTGAATGATGATGATGATATTCTTTATATTTTTATGGTCTAGACACGACTATGTGTCACCACTCTTGACACATATATGTGTCACGAGTTTTGTGACTCATGTATGTGTCACCACTCTTGACATATATATGTGTCGTGAGTTTTGTGACACATTCTCACATGTGTAGAAAGACGCTCTCCACACATGCTCTAACCATACTTTTGGTATGTGTCACACTCTATTTTTGTAACACAAAAATATGTCGCGTAGAGACAAAAAAATGTATCATAATTTACAACTTTTATTGTAGTGATGGTTTGATTGCATAGGCAGCCAAGCAAGCTAATTTTGCTGTCTTAGTTGCAAAATTAATTTGTGTTTTAAATTTACATTGCACCTCTGTTTAGCTGTTTTATCCATATGCATGTGTAATCAAAATACTGAATAATTTGTTTCTTATTTACATATTTGCCACACACAAGCAAGATAGGTTTTTTTAATAACCCAATCTAGAATGGAACCCAAGACTACGGGAGTCATATTGGAACCTAGGATAGTTTTTCTAGAGAAACTATGAAGCATACATCTTTTGATATTTCATTCGAAAACTTATTGTTAAAAAACTTTTTAAAACAAAAGGATAAAAATAAAAATAAAAAGGGAAGAAACACAAAAATTAAAAGAACATCTAAATAGTCTAATATAATAAATGAGCTCTGGACGCAACAAAATACGCCCTATGTTAAAATAAGGTAAATTACATTAAAACCCCATGAACTTTCAGCATTTTGTAGTAAACCCCTATGAAATTTCAAAATCGCACTAGACCCCCAATAATTTTTTGCAGAAATCCCCCCAATATCTTTTGGGTAAAGTACACTAAACCCCCAATAGCTTTCAAAATACCTTTTTATATTGTTTTCGTGTTCTAATTTATGGGATAATCTGAAAAATGGAGAAACTTATTGGGGGTTTTCTGCAAAAAAGAAATTTATTGGGGTTTAGTGTGATTTTGAAAGTTCATAGGGGTTTAGTGCAAAACACTGAAAGTTCATGAGCGGTTTAGTGTAATTTACCCTTAAAATAACGACTCTATGAATAACACCAGCTTTTCTATGCTTCAACATGAGCTATGCTCTTATTTTTCCCAAAAACAGGGCAGTATGTTTAACTGACATAGAGCTTATATTAAGAGCGTAAACAACGTGTGGGTTAGGATTTCAAAGTAGGAAGACGTTACAGTAGTCGGTCATGACTGTTTACGACTTCAGTTAAAGGCATATGTCAGCAGGTTTACAGTAGCCAATCATGATAATGTAAAGAAAACCGTAACAATAGGGACTGTTATGGATCGGTTTTAGAGGTCTACGCGTCTTAACTCACGAGATGCGTATGATAAATGGGCATGGAATTAGTTTGACAATACGTTTTTGGTAACAAAAAAAGTAAGTTGGAAGTGAATTTATTTTAACTTTCTCACTACTTTCTATTTCAAAATTAGTTTTTTTCCTTGACGAATAGAAAGTTATTAAAAGTAATAACAGCTATAACATAAAAATCCCGAGCCAGGCTGCGGCCGCCTATAGCTAAGTGGACTGGGACCATTTCTCTGATCTCCGGTTTAGATCTTAGCCTAGCTCGACCCGCAGACCGAATAGGGCCTGAGCTAGGCCAAGTTCCACCCGCTTCGGGGTGGGCCAGATCTGGGTGTGGCATCGTTTCACTTTTTATTTTAAAATACTATAGTAATTAATCATATTTAATTTACTGTTTAGCTCTTGTAAACTCTAATTAAAAACAATTTGATAGATTATAAGAAATGAGTACTTTTTTCTTGAAAATATAAGAAATGAAATACTAATAATATATTAAATTAAATATGTATATTTGTAAGCTGTAACACATAACACAGAAAAGCATTCATTATCTAACATCAACAAACTTTTGAAAAATAAAACGACCAATGAACATCAAACACGTAGTTAACTCGGTTTAAGACTTGTCACGTACAAATGTTCTTCTCATTAAAAAAAACACATTTTCGTTATTAAGAACAAAGTTATATACACATTAAAATTATTCTCTTAATATAAATTAATCAGATTCTACATAACTCCTTGGCCTATGGGCTATGAGTCTATGACACTGATGCTGCCTCATAATCCATGATGGCTAAACCATCATTATATTGAATAAACACAAAAAATACTAAGCTCGCTTACATATCGTCTCTAACTGGTTGTGCTTCTGAAACTCTTTTAGAACTTACATATATACTTCATTGATTTCAAAAAAAAGAAGGTTTATAGGGCTCGGGCGGGCTGAGCCATAAGCGAGCCAGGCCATGGCCTGCCCAAGCCTGAGTGGGCTAGCACCACATCGAGTCTCGGGCTTAGGCCTGAACACGAACATATTCAATTTCTTCGTTTGGGTCATGAAAATAATTAATTTCTCTCTCCTTGCGTTTCACAGTAATCTGCTTACTACTAACAAAAATAAAAGGGAAGAACTACATTTCCAATAAGACCACCGTCTACTTTATATTTACTTTCTAATTATTTTTCACCAGCCAAACAAGAAAAAAAACTGAGAAATTGAAGTTACTCATCCATATATTAAATTTCAAATTTTGATTCACTTTCCATTCAGTTTCGATAGCTGAACATAAAATAGAAAGTTCTTGGGAGTCTAACAATTTATCCAAGGAAAATTCAAAATTTGATGAAAATTTACATTTCCACCCACATTCTGTTGGTAATTATTATAACTAGTAAAGATATTGATATTAAGCGAAAAAATGTCATATTTAACCAAAACACATCGTACCTAACTAAGCATGTTTTTTTAGGGCAGTACACCATGACCAATTTTCTCCTATTGCCAAAAAAATCAAAAATAAAATAAAAGTATAATATAATAATAATAATGATAATGATAATAATAATAATAATAATAATAATAAAACCAAAAATTGATATTTTTTTTGGGAAACAGAATGTTTTAACTCGCGATTCTCTTCTTTTCAATTGGCCGGCAATTGTCCAGATTTGTGTTCAGTCCAAAACCCTCGCCCTCTGACGATGCTTCCAAATTCTGCTCCCTCAATCATTCAAAACCCGAGAGAGAGAGGAAAAGACAGAACTATTTCCAAATCCTCTGGCAAAGATATCAATACCCTTTTAAGGTATGCTCCCTTCATTGTTTTGTTTTTAATCCTTGGTTGATTATAAGTAGCTAGATGCAATACAGTGGAATATGGCAAAATCTCTCTTTTCTATGTATAAAGTTGTTCTCATTTGTATCATAAATCATGCTAATTTAAGAGAGCATAAACGTTCCTAAAATGGGTGTGTTGGATTTTCTTGCATCCTGCTTTTTGTTAAAGAATAGGGGTTTACTGAGTAATGTTCGTGTTGAAATGAAGGTGAAGTTGGTTAAATGAGGAGAATTCATACAGTAAGAAATCATATATAAGTAGGATTAAATTAACACTGATGTGCATTCCATGAATCAGAAGCAAACATTATCCTCCCTCTAGACTTCAATTTTTTTGCAGTAAATGGCAATTCGAGTTTCAATTTTGAAATTTGGAATTTTAGGGTTTTTTGTGTAAACCCACCAATGTTAAACTAGATGTTATGTGATTACTCTTTCTAGAGTTCATTCCTTTCTTTTATGGCAAATGCCAAATAATATGATTCTCAGTACCCTACTTCTATCCATCGAAGCTGAGATAACTATTGGGAATATTGAATGTAGGGTATATTGTGATAATAATACTATTACTATAATTTTCCATGTTCCGTCGATTCTCAATAGAGGTAGGATAGTCGAAGAGAGTGAATGCAACAATTTTTCCTGTATTACTGTTATTGACAATTGGCGGTCCTGGAAATAGATGAAACTTCACGTTTATGATCTTGAGAGATATTGATTGTGCAGTAGCACTTGAGCTTTTGTCTTTTCTCATGAAAGTAAACTTATTGTGTTCTTCAATCTACCTTCTGTTTGTACTTGCATCTTTATCTGCTATTTAGATTTCTCCCAATGGATCTTTGACCAAATGTCACTTTGATCCAACAACAGATTGTTTAGAGATAAAAATTCCTCAAGAATCCTCTCTAATGTACAGATCAACATGAGGTGATCGTCGTAGATACACTATCGTTTTAGAAGGTCAAAATACCTCCATGTTTCAATTATAATCCAGCCTTTATTTTCCATCTTTTCCATTTCTTATAACAAACGTTTACGAATGTTCAATGGAGCAGAAACATGGGTACTGATTGGGATCTTTGGTGCTGTTTCAATTCTAATACTTGTCACATTATGGTACCCGCTTAAAAGAAGATCTACAGATTCTAGACCGAAGGAGTTAAAGATAGATGAAGGTATTTTTTTGTATTGATCAGCAGTGACCTTTTCTCATATCTAAATCGTGGGATAGAGTTCTAATGCAGACTTTTATTTTAACATCCATGCAGTTTCCCAAGATTTTGTACTCGAGGAGACTGATTGCAAGGAAATCCCGCTAAAAGAGATCTATGCTGCTACAAACAGCTTAAGTTCTTCGAACTCTATTTGGCCAGGGAAGTGCTGGTGAGTTCTTACTTCAGGTTCAATGAGTGGAAGAATATGAGATATTGAATGTAGGGTATATTGTGATAATAATACTATTACTATAATTTTCCATGTTCGTCGATTCTCAATAGAGGTAGGATAGTCAAGAGAGTGAATGCAACAATTTTTCCTGTATTACTGTTATTGACAATTGGCGGTCCTGGAAATAGATGAAACTTCACGTTTATGATCTTGAGAGATATTGATTGTGCAGTAGCACTTGAGCTTTTGTCTTTTCTCATGAAAGTAAACTTATTGTGTTCTTCAATCTACCTTCTGTTTGTACTTGCATCTTTATCTGCTATTTAGATTTCTCCCAATGGATCTTTGACCAAATGTCACTTTGATCCAACAACAGATTGTTTAGAGATAAAAATTCCTCAAGAATCCTCTCTAATGTACAGATCAACATGAGGTGATCGTCGTAGATACACTATCGTTTTAGAAGGTCAAAATACCTCCATGTTTCAATTATAATCCAGCCTTTATTTTCCATCTTTTCCATTTCTTATAACAAACGCTACTTAATGTTCAATGGAGCAGAAACATGGGTACTGATTGGGATCTTTGGTGCTGTTTCAATTCTAATACTTGTCACATTATGGTACCCGCTTAAAAGAAGATCTACAGATTCTAGACCGAAGGAGTTAAAGATAGATGAAGGTATTTTTTTGTATTGATCAGCAGTGACCTTTTCTCATATCTAAATCGTGGGATAGAGTTCTAATGCAGACTTTTATTTTAACATCCATGCAGTTTCCCAAGATTTTGTACTCGAGGAGACTGATTGCAAGGAAATCCCGCTAAAAGAGATCTATGCTGCTACAAACAGCTTAAGTTCTTCGAACTCTATTTGGCCAGGGAAGTGCTGGTGAGTTCTTACTTCAGGTTCAATGAGTGGAAGAATATGAGATCTTGAATAAGGACGTTTAAGATGCATTTCCATCTGATAAGTTAGTAGTTTAGTACCAGCAACCTGGCTATAACCCAAAACTGCTTATAAAGAGCTGAACATGCCATAGAGTTTGATGTATTTTCTTCTCTTATAACATAGTTTTAAGATGTAATTCAAGGTCTTACATGTCAAAAAGCCAAACATAAACTCATTCCAATATCTATTAAAGATATCCTATAGATGTGTCAATCACAAAGAATATAAATGGTTTTTTATTTAAAGAGAATTAGATAAATATAAGTTAAGAATTCATGCAGAAAAATTTAGCATCCTCAACTCGTGATATGTACATTTAACCTTTGTTTTAGATGAAGGTTTAAGCCTTTTTTTTAATGACATTGCAAGCATTCCGCACTACAGTCAATTGTGCAGATTTTCAACCTTAATCCAATTTGATGTAATTTCAAATAACATACAGCCTTGAAGATGTATATGTGATATCTAGACAGATGAATCTTACACGAAACATATGATGGAGTAACACATGAGTGGATATATAGGAACCTAAACCCGCCAAATCACTCTTGTATCATCTTCATAACACTTCACGTAATGGGTACATATACAGATGATTTGAAATCTTATAAAAAAATGAGTTGTTTCCCTTTAGTATTGCCAGAACCGTAATTTCAGTTTGTAGAGGCATTAGGAGACGGCACAAAATTTTCTACTATATTTTACTACTTATTTTTTATGGATAATAATACGGAATGACTGTCCTTTATCTGTAGGTTCTTCAGATAAGTTGTGTTGTATATATATACATTATAGTCATATTTCTTGAGAAAATTTATTTGTATTATTATATTTTATAGTTTTTATGTAGACACTTTTTTTTTTCTTTCTAATTACTTTGGGGGAATCAGGGGAGGTGTGCTTTCAAATGGTTGGCATGTTGCAGTGAAGCAGATAATAAAAGATGGACATGCTGAGACATTTGTCAGGGAAGTTACCAGCCTCTCACATATCAGACACCCAAACCTTGTGACTTGATGAAGCAAATGATTGTTTTATTGTCTACGAGCTTTGCCCCAATGGCAATTTATCAGATTGGATATTTGGTAAAACTTTCATATACAAGCCTTTGATTAGAGTTATTATTGAAGTTAGGTAGCTTATTGCCACTTAATAGGTAAGTAAGGGCAGAAAACTCTCATGGATCCAAAGACTCGAAATTGCCATTGGTTGTGCTCGTGGGCTTTGGTATCTTCACACATTTTCTGGAGGGTGCATTGTCCACCGAGATATCAAGGTAGGCTGAAAATTCTACCAGATTTATGATACATTCAAAATTTAACTTTCAATTATCTCTGTCTGACTTTAATTTGCAAGGTGAAATCCTTTCTCATGCGTTCTATGGACTTTAATTCACTCTCTCTTATCATATCAATAAGTGATGATGTATTCTTTCTGTTTGGTCTTTTAAAGCACGTGTTTTCAGATTTTAGGACTTACTGGGTGTGGCTGTTCTTTGAATTGGGTAGACTCATAACCTATGTAGTATCCTCACTCTATTCCCTGTTCAGGTTTTGCTCCTTTAACCTCATATATGAGTATTTTTGGAACTTAAATTTTCCTTCGCTATGTAATAATGCCCTCTTGTTTCTTCTGCAGAATTGTCCCTCTTTCATGTCAAATCATTTATTTTTCACTGCATCCTTAGTTACCTTGTCACTCATAGTGCAATCTCTTTTGGCTTTGATTAAAGGTAGTGTGCAGAGATAATCCTTGGTTCTTTTTTCATATATGTCTTGAGCTGAGTCTATGAGTACAGGGCAATGCGCACATGTGCATCATCAACCACATTTAGCAGATTTATATTTCATATAGTTATATCAGCGTTAAACATTATATGTACTGGGTATGTACCAATTATTATTAGTTTCCTGACTAGGATATGGTTATTACGATAAAAATCAAATTTGATTTTAGTCCTATGAAAATAAATATTTACGATTTAACTCCTCACAAACAATCCCAGTTCCTTTAAGAAAAGTTTTTTTCTATTAGAATAAAGGACAAATACTATTTAGGTTCTGTTTATTTCTTGGGCCAATAATTTTGTGTTCATGTAATTTTAAATTAATTCAACTAAGAGGAAGTTACGGCCCCTCAAATTCTCCTATTTGGAAAGGGTTATTTGGTTGCATACACCCCGACCCCCAAATCTTCCATAATTCCATATTTACCCCTCAAATCTTCATAACTGCTAATATGCCCTCAAAATATTCCATAATTGCATGTTTACCCTCCAAAAATTCATGATTACTAATATAGCCCCGATTCTTCCATAATTGGTCATTTACCCCCCAAATCTTCATAATTACCCTTCTTTTTTGTTTGTCTTTTATTTTTAAACTCCTGTTTAGACTTTGATTTCATATTTATTCCCCATTTTCATTAATTAATTTTTACCTACTCCCTCTTTCTCCTGGTTACATGAGATTTGGGTGGTAAATATGCAATTATGGAAGTTTTTGTGTGTGTGTGTGTCGGGGTAAATATGCAGTTTTGACAGGTTTGGGGTTATATTGCAATTATTGAGATTTGGGGTAAATATGCAGTTATGACAGGTTTGGGGTTATATTGCAATTATTGAGATTTGGGGTGTACATATGCAATTATGGAAGATTTGGGGGGATATATCGTCAAATAATCCAAATTTTTAATGATGAGGTTTTATATAGCCTATACTGAATCTCTTTTTCCTGGTGCAAAATATGACTTATAGTCGAGGGGGATCACACACTCCTGTAACTCTATTCTCTATATAATCTATAGAGCAATCTGACAATAGAACGTTCTCAGATGCTAAAAAAGCATTACTACGGTGCAAGAGGCAAACAGTTCTGAAATTTAGCTATTTCAGCTCCTATGTTATGGTTTTGAATTTTAAGGAGTCTTAAAAGAGATTGACCAGGAGAATGCACTACACATGATGTAGTATATTACTGTTTCCTTCAGGAGAAAGAAATGCAGATATCTGTAATTTGGACTTCTGAATTTTTTTCTCAACTGCTCTATAACTAAATTTCTGCAGCCAACCAATATTCTTCTAGGAGATGATTTTGAAGCAAAATTATCAGACTTTGGCTTGTCTAAAGTAATGGACCTCGACCTCGACGTTTCAAATGTAAGCTCTGAAGTGAGAGGCACATTTGGGTATGTAGATCCTGAATATCGTCAAGACCACCATGTGAATGCTGCTGGTGATGTGTACAGCTTCGGTATAGTACTGTTACAAATTATTTCAGGCAAGCGAAGTTGTTAACTTAAATGTTTTGAAGCCTGTATCTCGATAAAATGGTGAGCTAGTAACTAACCCTTTTAAATCTTGGCCTTGATTACTGTCAAATATTTCTCAACTATTGGTGTATATGTTCCTTTGTTAGGCTAAACTGCTTACAAGAGGTGGTAATATTTCTGAATTGCTCCCTTCACGAAAAAGATCCTATACCCCTCTCTCAAGCAAACATCAATAAAAACAAACAAATTCCAAATGCCCAATCCAAACTAAAAGAATTTGCTGTCACTTGTTGATATATCTAGTTAGTCGAAGGTGAGGGTCTGATGGTGCATTTTAGCGGGCGATTTTTCCTCTGCTAACTTGCACCTCCGCCTAGATTCAAATGGGGAAGAAGAAGAAAAATAGCAACAAGAGAGTTCCAATTCGTGAATTAAGGGAATCCCTATTTGTTTATCCTTCTCCGCCTAACTTTGAAGCTGGCGTAGAGGAATTAGGGGATCTTTTGAGCTCAGAAGTAATGGAGAGCACTGGACCTAAAGGAGCTAAGAGGAAAGTGCAAATGGATGAAATCATCGCAAGAACCAACCCTCTGTCCCCCAATTTCCTCAACTGCAATCTGGTCTTCCGATTACTCGGCAGCTAAGTAAGTCCCCTAACTCTATCTCATGGGCGGATGAAGTAGAAGAGGATTTAGAGTTTGGATTGATTGATAATAGCTCTTTGGGTGATGAGATCTCATCCATAAATCTAGATGAGAATAACAATGCTTCAGTGATTTCCCCTAATCTGGATAATGTCAGCTATGAAGACTTAGGAAATGAAAATTTGGCAAAAGGAATGGAACAAGATAAAAGTGAACCCATAGCATTGAAATCATTTGCTAGTCTCTTTGCTGATAATAGAAAATTTGGAAATGGTATACATCTAAATTTTGTTCCACCCACTCAAAATCATATCACTGCATTCTCTCGGAAGAGTGGAAGGAAGGTGAGTATTTTGGAACTTAAATTTTCCTTCGCTATGTAATAATGCCCTCTTGTTTCTTCTGCAGAATTGTCCCTCTTTCATGTCAAATCATTTATTTTTCACTGCATCCTTAGTTACCTTGTCACTCATAGTGCAATCTCTTTTGGCTTTGATTAAAGGTAGTGTGCAGAGATAATCCTTGGTTCTTTTTTCATATATGTCTTGAGCTGAGTCTATGAGTACAGGGCAATGCGCACATGTGCATCATCAACCACATTTAGCAGATTTATATTTCATATAGTTATATCAGCGTTAAACATTATATGTACTGGGTATGTACCAATTATTATTAGTTTCCTGACTAGGATATGGTTATTACGATAAAAATCAAATTTGATTTTAGTCCTATGAAAATAAATATTTACGATTTAACTCCTCGTCAAACAATCCCAGTTCCTTTAAGAAAAGTTTTTTCTATTAGAATAAAGGACAAATACTATTTAGGTTCTGTTTATTTCTTGGGCCAATAATTTTGTGTTCATGTAATTTTAAATTAATTCAACTAAGAGGTTCTGACCCTCAAATTCTCCTATTTGGAAAGGGTTATTTGGTTGCATACACCCCACCCCCAAATCTTCCATAATTCCATATTTACCCCTCAAATCTTCATAACTGCTAATATGCCCTCAAAATATTCCATAATTGCATGTTTACCCTCCAAAAATTCATGATTACTAATATAGCCCCGATTCTTCCATAATTGGTCATTTACCCCCCAAATCTTCATAATTACCCTTCTTTTTTGTTTGTCTTTTATTTTTTAAACTCCTGTTTAGACTTTGATTTCATATTTATTCCCCATTTTCATTAATTAATTTTTACCTACTCCCTCTTTCTCCTGGTTACATGAGATTTGGGTGGTAAATATGCAATTATGGAAGTTTTTGTGTGTGTGTGTCGTGGTAAATATGCAGTTATGACAGGTTTGGGGTTATATTGCAATTATTGAGATTTGGGGGGGGGGGGGTAAATATGCAGTTATGACAGGTTTGGGGGTTATATTGCAATTATTGAGATTTGGGGGTGTACATATGCAATTATGGAAGATTTGGGGATATATCACAAATAATCCAAATTTTTAATGATGAGGTTTTATATAGCCTATACTGAATCTCTTTTCCTGGTGCAAAATATGACTTATAGTCGAGGGGGATCACACACTCCTGTAACTCTATTCTCTATATAATCTATAGAGCAATCTGACAATAGAACGTTCTCAGATGCTAAAAAAGCATTACTACGGTGCAAGAGGCAAACAGTTCTGAAATTTAGCTATTTCAGCTCCTATGTTATGGTTTTGAATTTTAAGGAGTCTTAAAAGAGATTGACCAGGGAGAATGCACTACACATGATGTAGTATATTACTGTTTCCTTCAGGAGAAAGAAATGCAGATATCTGTAATTTGGACTTCTGAATTTTTTTCTCAACTGCTCTATAACTAAATTTCTGCAGCCAACCAATATTCTTCTAGGAGATGATTTTGAAGCAAAATTATCAGACTTTGGCTTGTCTAAAGTAATGGACCTCGACCTCGACGTTTCAAATGTAAGCTCTGAAGTGAGAGGCACATTTGGGTATGTAGATCCTGAATATCGTCAAGACCACCATGTGAATGCTGCTGGTGATGTGTACAGCTTCGGTATAGTACTGTTACAAATTATTTCAGGCAAGCGAGTTGTTAACTTAAATGTTTTGAAGCCTGTATCTCGATAAAATGGTGAGCTAGTAACTAACCCTTTTAAATCTTGGCCTTGATTACTGTCAAATATTTCTCAACTATTGGTGTATATGTTCCTTTGTTAGGCTAAACTGCTTACAAGAGGTGGTAATATTTCTGAATTGCTCCCTTCACGAAAAAGATCCTATACCCCTCTCTCAAGCAAACATCAATAAAAACAAACAAATTCCAAATGCCCAATCCAAACTAAAAGAATTTGCTGTCACTTGTTGATATATCTAGTTAGTCGAAGGTGAGGGTCTGATGGTGCATTTTAGCGGGCGATTTTTCCTCTGCTAACTTGCACCTCCGCCTAGATTCAAATGGGGAAGAAGAAGAAAAATAGCAACAAGAGAGTTCCAATTCGTGAATTAAGGGAATCCCTATTTGTTTATCCTTCTCCGCCTAACTTTGAAGCTGGCGTAGAGGAATTAGGGGATCTTTTGAGCTCAGAAGTAATGGAGAGCACTGGACCTAAAGGAGCTAAGAGGAAAGTGCAAATGGATGAAATCATCGCAAGAACCAACCCTCTGTCCCCCAATTTCCTCAACTGCAATCTGGTCTTCCGATTACTCGGCAGCTAAGTAAGTCCCCTAACTCTATCTCATGGGCGGATGAAGTAGAAGAGGATTTAGAGTTTGGATTGATTGATAATAGCTCTTTGGGTGATGAGATCTCATCCATAAATCTAGATGAGAATAACAATGCTTCAGTGATTTCCCCTAATCTGGATAATGTCAGCTATGAAGACTTAGGAAATGAAAATTTGGCAAAAGGAATGGAACAAGATAAAAGTGAACCCATAGCATTGAAATCATTTGCTAGTCTCTTTGCTGATAATAGAAAATTTGGAAATGGTATACATCTAAATTTTGTTCCACCCACTCAAAATCATACTGCTGCATTCTCTGCGGAAGAGTGGAAGGAAGGTGAGGATTTGTGGAAATTTGCCTTGATAGGACATGTAATTGGGCTAAATGTGAAGTTCAAATCTATGGAAGCATAAGTCAACAAACTGTGGAGTAAAATTTCTATTCCTAAAATCTCTCTTATAAAGCAAGGGGTCTTCCTGTTTGATTTTCACTCAGAAAAGCAAATGAGAGATGTTCTGGAGGCAGGACCATGGTTCTTTGGTTCAATGCCATTGGTTCTGAAGCCATGGTCAATTGATGAAGATATGGAGAAAATTCAAGACTACAGCTATCCAATGTGGGTTCAATTCCCTAACCTTCGACTGAATCGATGGAGTCCTACTGGTATTAGTAAAGTTGCTAGTCTAATTGGCAATCTGATAGCCACTGACAAACTCACAGCTACTAGGCAGCGACTATCCTATGCAAGAGTTTTACTGGAAATCAAATTACCTCTAAAGAATCCATTGCCTGATCAACTCATTATTCAAGGACCTGATGGCAAGTGTTATACTCAAAAAGTTTTGTATGAGCTGAAGCCAAGATGGTGCTCTTCATGTAATACAATTGGTCATGAAACTGAAAATTGTAGAAGACATCCTATGAGGAAGAGATGGGTTCCTGTCAATACGCAAGTAGAAAAGGATAGTCAAGCTACTAAGGACCCTGTTCAACAAGAGGCTTTAGAGGAGATATCAAATGCAAAGGATACTGAGAATGCAGCTAAGAAGAGCACTCCACAATTTTCTTCACCTATTGTGAATGCTACTGGATTTACAAGTGTTACTAGAGCAAATATAGCAAGGAAAGCAGATATGAGAGGTAATATAACTGAACTCAGAGCTTCTTATGTTCAAATGTCACATTTCTCTCCCTTGGATCATCAAGTGCATGACTTAGACCCCTCTAGCATTGATAGAGGAGGTATTCAGTTATGAATTTAGCTATCTGGAATATTAGAGGGTTTAATAAATCCTCTAAGCATCAAATTGTAAAGCAGTTTATACATGACTACAATCTTTCCTTTTTAGCTCTTTTAGAAACTAAAGTAATTGGTAGCAAGCAACAGCTCATAGCAAAGAAAATTGCAAAAGACTAGAAATGGTTATCAATTGTTCAAGAGGCAAACTCTGAAAGAATTTGGATATTCTGGGATAGTGAAGTTCTAACTATTCAAAGCATTTGCTCTTCTGCTCAATATATGACATGCTCCGTAGCGTCAAAGGATGGTAGCTTATCATGCTTAATAACAATAGTCTATGCTTTCAATGATATGGAAGGGAGAAAAGCACTTTGGCATGACCTTTCAAGCAAAATGTTGTCTGTCCCTGGATTGTAGGAGGAGATTTCAATGCTATCATCAATAATGAGGAAAAATTAGGTGGAGCACTGGTAACAAATTCAGACACTGAAGATTTTCAGAATTTCATCAGTTCTAGCCAATTACTATATCTCAAATCAACTGGTTGTTACTTTATTTGGTGTAACAAGCAAGATTTTGACACAAGAATATGGAGCAAGCTAGATAGAGTGTTGGTAAATGAAGAATGGATTCATCAATATACTTCTAGCCAAGTAGATTACCTCTTACCAAACTGCTCAAATCACTCTCCAGCTTTGATTACAATTGGTGAAAGTAACTTTGGGGGGGAAAAGGCCTTTCAAATTTTTCAGTATGTGGATAAAACACCCAGACTTTATTCTAGTAGTTGAATCAAAATAGGGACAAGAAATCGAGATACAAAATGTTCAGACTTTCTACAAAGCTCAAAAATCTCAAACCTGTTCTTAAGGATTTGAATAAAAAATATTTTACGAATATCAGTGAGCATGTCTTAAGGGCAAAGGGGGAACTAGCTAACATCCAGAAGCAACTTCAAAATGATCTTTTCAATGCTGATCTTATAAGAAAAGAGAAAGAGAGCACTAACAAATACATCAAGCTTATTGATTGTGAGCTATCTTTTTACAAGCAGAAAGCCAACATAAACTGGAGTCTTAATGGGGATAAATGTTCTGACATCTTTCACTCTATTATGAAGGCTAAAAGACATCAAAATAGAGTGCTTTCTTTATATTCTGAGAGAGGGATGAGAATTACTGAAATGACTGATATTTTAGCTGAATTTATAGCATATTAGAAGAAGCTCCTGCGAACTGCAGTTGACACTACAAGTCCAGACCCTGCTGTGATTTCTAATGGACCTCTTCTCACTCCTACTCAAAGCACTACACTAGCACTTCCAGTCACTAGAGAGGAGATTAAGCAAGTTGTCTTCTCTATGGCAGATGGTAAAGCCCCTGGACCAGATGGTTATAGTGCATCCTTCTTCAAAGCTGCCTGGGATGTCATCAATGAAGATCTCTTCCTTGCCATTGAGGAATTCTTCTGCTCAGGAAAGCTATTAGGTATATTTAATTCAACTTCTCTCACTCTGGTACCTAAAGTTCTCAATCCCCAGTCAACATCAGATTTTAGACCAATTGCTTGTTGTAATTGTGTCTATAAGATCATTACAAAAATCATTGCAAATAGAATTCAAGAAGTTATGGGATACCTGATTAGTGAAGCTCAAAGTGCTTTTGTTAAGGGTAAAATTATCTCTAACAACATCTTTCTTGCCCATGAACTCATTAAACACTATGGTAGGAAGCAAATTTCTCCAAGAGCTATTCAGAATATTGATTTGAGGAAAGCATTTGACACAATAAACTAGAATTTTATAAGATCTATGCTTATAGGATTGCGGTTCCCTAGCAAAATGATCATGTGGATTATGGAATGTATCACCACTCCTAAATATTCCCTATCACTAAATGGAGCTCTTCATGGTTACTTTCGCTAGAGGCTTAAGACAAGGTGATCCCCTCTCCCCCTACTTGTTTGTGATTGGAATGGAATACCTGTCAAGGAAGTTGAACACACTCAAAAATGATAATTCTTTCAAGTTCCATCCAAAATGTGCAAGTATGAACATCACACACTTGGTTTTTGCTGATGACCTCCTCCTTTTTAGTAGAGCTGACACACAATCAGTAACAAAACTGAATAATTGTCTCCATGAATTCAGTCAAGTGTCAGGACTGGAAGCTAATCCAAACAAGTGTTCCATCCATATTGGTGGTGTAGATGAAAGCCTTAAAAATCAGATTTGTGATTTGCTAAATTTTTCAGAGGGTTCACTGCCTGTGCGCTACCTGGGAATGCTACTTATATCAAATAGGCTATCATTTCTAGATTGTTCCCCTCTAATCAGTAAAATTTCTGAACAATTTCAAAGCTGGCAGAAAAGAAAAAATCTATCTTATGCTGGGAGGATGCAACTTATTAAATCAGTGATACTGGGTGTCCAAATTTTCTGGACTAGCAACTACATTTTGCCAATTAAAATTCTAGAGAAGATTGATAGCTTGTGTTCTGCTTTCCTATGGGGCAACAAAACTCCATTTATATCTTGGAAAACTATCTGCTACAACAAAGAGCAAGGTGGTCTGGGGATATTTTCTGCAAAATTCTGGAATTATGCAACAGCCAGTAAACTTCTGTGGATGATACATCTTAAAAAGGATCTACTTTGGATTAAATGGATACATGATAACTACCTGAGGCAAGCAAATATATGGCAAGTTAATATGAGAGTTAATGATTCATGGATGTGGAAACAACTACTTAAAGTCAGGGATATTGTGATAGAGCAGCTAGGCAGTGTTGACAACCTGGTTTCGCCCATCAGCAAATGTTACAGTGATGGTAAAATTCAGCTATCCTCTGTTTATAATACTCTGCTACAACCAGCGAACAAAGTTAGTTGGTACAAAACAGTTTTTGGGGGTTACACTATCCTAAGCACTCCTTTATATTATGGCTAGCCATTCATTCTAGACTTCTCACCCAGGATAGATTATGCCGCATGAGAATACTTGACACAAATCAATGTGTCTTGTGTTCAAATCAGCAACTTGAAACTCACTGTAGGCAATAAAAATTGCCTTAATCCCTACACAGCAACTCGGAATGAGCAAAAGAGCTTAAGGGTCCATCTGAGTGAAGTCAGGCCCGCCTAAAGGTTAAGTTCACCTGAATGCTTGACTTTACAAAATAGACAAAAGTGTCGATATCTCCCAAACCGGAAGGAATTTGGCAAAATGACCGGAGCAAACCGAACCCTTCGGGTGGGTTTGGTTGGCTCCGTCTCGTCGAGATGGTCGATTTTCATATATAATTCGTCCAATTCCGACATACGGTTTGAAAGTTACGACCCGTTCTTCGTAGCATGTTCTGAAGCTCGCCCGTAAAGCAAGCTCGCCTGCAAAGGAGCTTAGCTCGCCTCAAGCACAAGCTCGCGATGAAGACTTGAGCTCGCTCGCGCTTGAAGCTCGCCTCGCATAGGCCAAAATCGCCCACAACCTCAAAGTTTGACGAGGCTCGCCTACAACGGTGGTCTGCCGAGGCTCGCCCACAACGTCGAAGTTTGACGAGGCTCGCCCACAACGTCGAAGTTCGACGAGGATCGCCTACAACAGTAGTTTGACGAGGCTCGCCCGCAGCATCAAAGTCGAACGAGGATAGCCAAGCAATGAGGCTCGACATTCAACCGAGGTTAGCTGCCCGTGAACCTCGACATTCAACCGAGGTTCACCTACAGCAGTGAATCTCAACACTCAACCGAGGTTCGCCTACAGCAGTGAATCTCGGCATTCAACCTCAACATTCAACCGAGGTTCGCCTATAGCAGTGAACCTCGACATTCAACCGAGGTTCGCCTACAGCAGTGATCCTCGACATTCAACCTCGACATTCAATACGAGGTTCGCACGTGAAACGAAGCTCAACAGTCATATGACGAGTGGTTTGACGAGGCTCGCCCACAACAGTGGTTTGACGAGGCTCGCCTGCAGCATCAAAGTTTGACGAGGCTCGCCCGCAGCATCAAAGTTCGACGAGGCTCGCCCACAGCGTCAACGTCTGACGAGGTTCGCCACCCGCGCTATCGCAGTTATTCTATCAGAGTGCCCACGCATCAGAAGCCGGCATCAGAGCAACCTCACCATCGCAGCGGCCCGCCATCAGAAGCCCCTCGCTCATCAGAAGGCCGGGCTTTCACCGTAGCGAACACAAAGGCCACGAAGCCACAATACCACGCTGGCTAAGTAGTGGGCATCAGTTATGCCCACGTCCATTAACCCACGTTTCCACAATTCCAGCATGATAGCTACATGCTAAAAAAACCCTATAAATAGCCGTGAGCAGCTATGGAAAGGGGGCTTTTGGAATTTGGAGAGATCAATACTTGTGCACGAGAAAGAGATCAAACTCTTCATCAGCAATCTCAAGATCATCTGCAACTCTGTTCTGATCGTCAACGGGAAGCAATCTCGACGTGAGCATCGAGAGAAGCATCCTATCGCTGCCGAGAACCCACCTTAAAAGAGGAGTCAAATCAATCTCCTCTTCCTCTGTAATCGAGAGAATTTGATTGTAACCCTTTCATTCAATCAATAAACATTTTTTCGACCCTAAAGAAGATGGCGACCACAGTGGGAGCAACCATTCATTCCGATGAACTGGTGGTGGCGCAGTCAGACAAGGTTGCAGTTGGAACCGAGGTTCAAACCTTGGTCCTTGAGTTTGATCAGAGTAAGTATGAGGAGTTCCTCTCCTCTGGGGCATCTAGCCCAGTGAAGACACGCGAGTGTCGACGAGTCTCGTATGAGGCCTTAGCCCCCGTGGCTCGTGTTGAATCTTCTCGAGCGAATCTCGAGAACCAGCCTATGTCTCTCGACAAGGCTCCAAAAGCTAGCCAACAGGCTAAGAAGTGGGTGGTTAAGCAGCCCAACCCAACCTCGGAGGCCATTAGCCAAACTTTGGCTTCTGCGGGTGAACCTCGCCGTCAATGTGAGGTCCCTCCAAAGGCAATCTCGTCCAAGTGGTGAACCTGCGCCGTCAATGTGAGGTCCCTCCAAAGAGGCGAACCTCGTCCAAGTGGTGAACCTCGCCGTCAATGTGAGGTCCCTCCAAAGAGCGAACCTGTCCCAAGTGGTGAACCTCGCCGTCAATGTGAGGTCCCTCCAAAGGGGTGAGCCTCGTCCAAGTGGCGAACCTCGACAACGTGCAGTCCGCTTGAAACATGGCGAACCTCGTCCAAGTGGCGAACCTGCGCCAACAATGTGAGGTCCCTTGAAAAGAGATGAGCCTCGTGCAGTGGCGAATCTCGCTCTGATGGCGAACCGTCATAGCAAGCATCAAAATGATGAACCTCGTCATCATGAACCTCTACATGGGTGGCATCAAATCAAACGGCTTCATCGATGGGCGAATCTCGTCGTTAGGAGGCGTCGGAATGGCGAACCTCGTCATTATGAACCTACCCAACAACATGAGGTCCATTCTAAACAAGATGAACCTCGTTCAAACAACGAACCTCGTCATAGCAAGCATCAAAATGACGAACCTCGCCCAAGTGGCGAACCTCGCCAACAATGTGAGGTCCCTCCAAAGAGACGAACCTCGCCCAAGTGGCGAACCTCGCCAACAATGTGAGGTCCCTCCAAAGAGACGAACCTCGCCCAAGTGGTGAACCTCGCCAATGTGAGGTCCCTCCAAAGGGGTGAGCCTCGCCCAAGTGGCGAACCTCGACAACGACACGAAGTCCGCTTGAAACATGACGAACTCGCCCAAGTGGCGAACCTCGCCAACAATGTGAGGTCCCTTGAAAAGAGATGAGCCTCGCTCGAGTGGCGATCTCGCCTCGCTGATCTAACCTCGCCATAGCAAGCATCAAAATGACGAACCTCGCCATTATGAACCTCGACATGGGGTGTCATCAAAGCAAGACGGCTCGCCTGCTGATCTAACCTCGCCATAGCAAGCATCAAAATGACGAACCTCGCCATTATGAACCTACCCAACAACATGAGGTCCATTCTAAACAAGATGAACCTCGCTCAAACAACGAACCTCGCCATCATCGGGGTTCATTTGAAACAAGGCTAACGTCGCCCCAGCACCGCCTAATCAGAAACTCGCCCAAGTGGCGAACCTCGCCAACAATATGAGGTCCTCTTGAAAAGAGATGAGCCTAGTCCGAGTGGCAAATTTCTCCGACAACATGAGGTTCCATCAAAACCGCATCGAACATCGCCTGCTGATCTAACCTCGCCATAGCAAGCATCAAAATGACGAACCTCGCCATCATGAACCTCTACATGGGTGGCATCAAATCAAGACGAAGCTCGCTCTGATCTAACCTCGCCATAGCAAGCATCAAAATGATGAACCTCGTCATTATGAACCTACCCAACAACATGAGGTCCATTCTAAACAAGATGAACCTCGCTCAAACAACGAACCTCGTCATAGCAAGCATCAAAATGATGAACCTCGCCATTTTGAACCTACCCAACAACATGAGGTCCATTCTAAACAAGATGAACCTCGCTCAAACAACGAACCTCGTCATAGCAAGCATCAAAATGACGAACCTCGCCCAAGTGGCTAACCTCGCCACAATGTGAGGTCCCTCCAAAAGAGACGAACCTCGCCCAAGTGGCGAACCTCGTCATAGCAAGCATCAAAATGACGAACCTCGCCCAAGTGGCGAACCTCGCCAACAATGTGAGGTCCCTCCAAAAGAGACGAACCTCGCCCAAGTGGCTAACCTCGCCACAATGTGAGGTCCCTCCAAAAGAGACGAACCTCGCCCAAGTGGTGAACCTCGCCGCCAGAACCAAAGGAAACGGCAACCTCGCCATGTTCGCCAAACTCGACTCAGGGAGCCTCTCTCATATGAGGCTCGTTTGTCAGAATCAAATGGGGGTACACCCACTTCTGATCTCCGTGATCACCCCACTCGCAAGCGTGATGCTAGTCATATGCAATCTCATTGCTGCTGTGAGAAGCTTATCTCTGCGATGCGTGCCCAATGTTCATCGGCACACCAGCCTTCAGCATTTGAGCGATTATCTGACCCGTCAACTAGACGAAGGCGGTTTCGCCATAAGAAACAAGCGGCCCGCGGTGGTCATTCCCCTGGAGTGACTATTAACATGGTTGGGAGAAGTGGGAGCAAGACCCCAACAGCCGCCTCCCGAATCGTCGACCTCGAGTACTCCCTGTGGTTACGAGGCGATTAATCAATAGTCAAAGCGCTATCGGCAACTTCGCCTTTCGCAGAGCGCAATCCCGCTTGACTATAGCCAATTGGTCGGGGTACCCGTGAAGAATCCGAGAACTCTGGCATGGCCACATCTCAACCTTCAAACACTGATATAAGTGATCAAGCCAGCGTCCTCATGGCTGATAAAGAGGAAGAGATGGCAAAGAAGATCGAAGAGCAACAAGCTCTCATTGTTGCTCAACAAGAGTCTATCAGACGCTTAGAAGTAATGATGGAGAAGCTCGTCGGAGGTTCCAAATCGAAGCGAGAAGGCTATGAGGGGGATCATGATGTCCACTCAGTGTCATCTGAAGCGGAATCGAATCCGCGTATGAAAGAGCAAGATCATACGTTGCAGGATTTCCAAAAGCAGTTGGATGCTCTCAAACTCCAATGGCGATCAAAAGAGCTGGGGGTGGCCAGGCCATATCCTACAGAGTGGGATGATGTCCCATATCCTCCGAAATTCAAGCCGCTCAATCTAGTGCAGTTTGATGGGAAAAGCTCTCCCTCACAACATATTTATTATTTCCAAGCGCAAACCGGGCATATAACGGGTAACGATCCTATCATGACCCGATTGTTCATTAGCACTCTTAAGGGAGTTGCTTTCGAGTGGTTTCGCAGATTAGAACCTGAGTCCATCACCTGCTGGAAGGACATGGAAAGGCTCTTCATGGCCAGATTTTTCGACGATGACACAGGAGTATCTATGGCAACCCTGCTAGCTCTAAAGCAGAGGAAGAAAGAGTCCGTAGCAACTTTGTCAAGAGATTCGTGAACCGATCAGGTGTCCCCGCGGATCGATTTCCGAGGCCACTCTCATCGAGATGTGCCTAATAATCTCCATCAACATTCGTCTAATATGGGCTGCCGTAGCTCGCCGTGGAAAGACTTAACCCGCCAAGGAGAACAAGTCGAGAGCGTGCTCGCGCATGGAGGTTGAAGAGTTATTTGAATTTCGAGAAGGTGACGACCAAGATACCTTGGTGGTGGCGACCGCTTCCTCATCAAAACTCTTTTCAAGTAAGCCCCTGATGGCATCTGCCGGGCTCGCCAACGCGGAACCAAGCTATGGGACCGACTGTGAAGACTTGGCTACAAACGGCCAAAGATAATCGTTGATGCTTACATGCATCAATCGCCAGAGGACCAGCATCCGACGGTAAATTTTTAAAGAAGTACTACCCGTAGTCTTCTTTCAAACTCCCACTAAGTTATCATGTTAACAAATACCTCGATAACTAATTTTCTCTAAATTCCTCCGCCAATCCTCGGCAATAGGATGGTGGGTTTCCAAAATTATCATGTTAACAATCACCTCTGATAATTCCCTCAAGATTTCCTCCGCCAATCCTCGGCAATAGGATGGTGGGTTTCCAAAATTATCATGTTAACAATCACCTCTGATAATTCCCTCAAGATTTCCTCCGTCAATCCTCTCAAATAGGATGACGGGACCACTCCCACTGTCATGTTAATATTACACCTCTGACAAATCAACTTACCAATCCTCTTCAATGGGATGGTAAGTCCTCAATGTCGCTCCGTCGCGACAATCTTGTCATGTTAACATTTTACCTCTGGCAAATTAACTTACTAATCCTCTTCAATGGGATGGTGAGTCCTCAAAGTTGCCCCAATCGCAATAAATTCTTGTCGGGTTAACAATCACCTTTGACAAACTCCCCTTCCAATCCTCGTCAATAGGTTGGTGGGTCCACATAACTGCCATGTTAACAATCACCTCTGATAGTCCGCACCGTCATTCCCGCAAATGACGTTGTCCAATCAAGTCGTCGTACCCCTATTCCCATCATAGTTGTTATACTTCCGAGTCACTGAACAACTTGATTGTTTTTGATCGCGATCGTTATACTTTTATGTCACTGAACGATTCGATCATTTCCGAATAGTGGCCTACCATGCGATGTGCCTCTATTTTAGCCATAGTCGTTATACTCTTATGTCACTGAACGACTCAGCTACCCTCCCCACGAAGTCATTTCCTAAATGACTTTGTTCGTAATCACCGTTGTTACACTCTCACGTCACTGAACAACTTGATTGCTTTTTGATCACGATCGTTATACTTTTATGTCACTGAACGATTCGATCATTTCCGAATAGTGGCCTACCATGCGATGTGCCTCTATTTTAGCCATAGTCGTTATACTCCCATGTCACTGAACGACTCAGCTACCCCCGCAGAGTCATTTCCTAAATGACTTTGTTCGTAATCACTGTTGTTATACTCTCACGTCACTGAACAACTTGATTGCTTTTTGATCACGATCGTTATACTTTTATGTCACTGAACGATTCGATCATTTCCGAATAGTGGCCTACCATGCGATGTGCCTCTATTTTAGCCATAGTCGTTATACTCCCATGTCACTGAACGACTCATCTACCCCCGCAGAGTCATTTCCTAAATGACTTTGTTCGTAATCACCGTTGTTATACTCTCACGTCACTGAACAACTTGATTGCTTTTTGATCACGATCGTTATACTTTTATGTCACTGAACGATTCGATCATTTCCGAATAGTGGCCTACCATGCGATGTGCCTCTATTTTAGCCATAGTCGTTATACTCCCATGTCACTGAACGACTCAGCTACCCCCGAACGATTCGATCATTTCCGAATAGTGGCCTACCATGCGATGTGCCTCTATTTCAACCATAGTCGTTATACTCCCGTGTCACTGAACGACTTGACTACTCCCACATGATCATTCCTCTAAATGATTTTGTTCGTAATCACTGTTGTTATACTCTCACGCCATCGAACAACTTGATTACTTTTGATCGCGATCGTTATACTTTTATGTCATCGAACGATTCGATCATTTCCACATGATGGCCTACCGTGCTATTTGCCCTTATCTTTTAATCCAACGCCTTGAACGGCTAAGGATAGAGGGAGATTTTAGCATTAAGCCTAAAAGAAACTCCTCGCAAACTCACCATACCGAGGGAAAAGTATGGCTAGCCCTGCTCAAACCAGAATCCCAGAAGGCACATCAAACTGCTGATAGTCGGGGTTTGCTAAAAATCCTAGAGGGCTTATCACGCAAGTGAAGAATTCAAATTTACCGTGTTCGTTAGAAGGTTCTCGCCCGTCAAGACGCCACCATTTTACAAGTCTTCATATCCAAAGTGTTCCGCACTCCATTCAACCACATTCAAGTCCAACACTTTGAGGGGTTTTGTAGGCAATAAAATTGCCTTAATCCCTACACGAGAACTCTGAATGAGCAAAAGAGCTTAAGGGTCCATCTCGAGTGAAGTCGCCCGCCTAAAGGTTAAGTTCACCAATGCTTGACTTTACAAAATAGACAAAAGTGTCGATATCTCCCAAACCGAAGGAATTTGGCAAAATGACCGAGAAACCGAACCCTTCGGTGGGTTTGGTTGGTTCGCCTCGCCGAGATGGTCGATTTTCATATATAATTCGGCCCAATTCGACATACGGTTTGAAAGTTACGACCGTTCTTCGTAGCATGTTAGGCTTCGCCCGTAAAGCAAGCTCGCTGCAAAGGAGCTTAGCTCGCCTCAAGCACAAGCTCGCGATGAAGACTTGAGTCAGCCTGCTCGCTCCGCGATAGGCCAAAATCGCCCACAACCTCAAAGTTTGACGAGGCTCGCCCACAACGCCGGTTCGACGAGGCTCGCCCACAACGCCGAAGTTTGACGAGGCTCGCCCACAACGCCGGTTCGACGAGGCTCGCCCGCAAAGATCAAAGTTTGACGAGGCTCGCCCGCAAAGATCAAAGTCGAACGAGGATCGCCAAGCAAGGCTCGACATTCAACCGAGGTTCGCCACGCATGAACCTCGACATTCAACCGAGGTTCACCTACAGCGGTGAATCTCAACACTCAACCGAGGTTCGCCTACGGCGGTGAATCTCGGCATTCAACCTCAACATTCAACCGAGGTTCGCCTATAGCGATGAACCTCGACATTCAACCGAGGTTCACCTACGCCAGCGAACCTCGACATTCAACCTCGACATTCAATACGAGGTTCGCACGCGAAACGAAGCTCAACATCATATGACGAGTGGTTTGACGAGGCTCGCCCACAACGCCGAAGTTTGACGAGGCTCGCCGCAAAGATCAAAGTTTGACGAGGCTCGCCGCAAAGATCAAAGTTCGACGAGGCTCGCCCACGATCAACGCCCGACGAGGTTCACCACCCGCTATCGCGCAGCCCGCTGCACATCGTAGCGCTCCACGCATCGTAGCGCCCGCTATCGTAGCGGCATCACATCGCAATGTTCGCCATCAGAGCTCGCTCATCGAAGCGCCGGCGCCACCGAAGCGAACACAAAGGCCACGAAAGCCACAACAGCCTACGTGGCTAAGTAGTGGGCATCGCTATGCCCACGCCCATTAACCCACGCTTCACAATTCCAAAGATGATAGCTACATGCTAAAAACCTATATAGTCAGCCTATGGAAAGGGGCTTTGGAATTTGGAGAGATCAACACTTGTGCACGAAAGAGATCAAACTCTTCATCGCAATCTCAAGATCATCTCAAAATCCTTCGATCGTCAACGGGAAGCAATCTCGACGTGAGCATCGAGAGAAGCATCCTATCGCTGCCGAGAACCCACCTTAAAAGAGGAGTCAAATCAATCTCCTCTTCCTCTGTAATCGAGAGAATTTGATTGTAACCCGTTCATTCAATCAATAAATATTTTTTCGACCCTACACTCACAAGCACCTGTTCTTTGAATGTCAATACTCTATAAATGCATAGAATAAGGTGATGGATTGGTTGGGATTTATCTGGAAGTCTTGCAGCTGGGATCAAGTGGTTAATTGGTTTAGCTTCAAGCTGAAAGGTGATAGCTTCATGCATAAACTGAAAAGAATGGCATTTTCTGTCACAACCTATATGCTCGGCAGAGAGGAATCGAGAATTTTCCAAAGACAAAGCTCGTCACCGAACTGTTATTTGCAAAGAAGATTTATATATACACTATTATCTTGAATGTAAAATTCTGATTATATTCAAGAGAGAATAGAGAGACTGTAATGAGAGGTTTTTCTTTTAGTTGATTACCAGATTTGCTATCTGGAATTTCTTGATGTACTATAAAATCAAAATTGGAAAATGAAATAAAATTACTTTCATTGACCCCAAAAAAAAAATTCTGAATTTGCCTATCCCAGACTCGATGAAGAATTCGCAGTAAAGGCTTTTGAGCTTGTTTTCAAGCTAGCTCAGCAACGCCCCTCAATAGAGCAGTTGATCTCAAGGTTAGAAAATGCACTCGACATTCAACCGAGGTTCGCCTATAGCGGTGAACCTCGACATTCAACCGAGGTTCGCCTATAGCGGTGAACCTCGACATTCAACCTCGACATTCAACCTCGACATTCAACCTCGACATTCAACCTCGACATTCAACCGAGGTTCGCCTATAGCGGTGAACCTCGACATTCAACCGAGGTTCGCCTATAGCGGTGAACCTCGACATTCAACCTCGACATTCAATACGAGGTTCGCGACGCGAAACGGCTCAACAAATATATGACGAGTGGTTTGACGAGGCTCGCCGCAAAGATCAAAGTTTGACGAGGCTCGCCGCAAAGATCAAAGTTTGACGAGGCTCGCCGCAAAGATCAAAGTTCGACGAGGCTCGCCCACGGCATCAACGCCCGACGAGGTTCACCACCAGCATCGCAGCAGCTCCAGCATCGTAGCAGCCTATCGCATCAGCAAGCGCGGCATCAGAAGCAAAGATCACACCATCGGCTGGGCCCATCAGAGTACCTCGCTCATCGTGAAGGCCGGCGCTTTCATCGTAGCGAACACAAAGGCCACGAAAGCCACAGCGACTCGTGGGCTAAGTAGTGGGCATCGCTATGCCCACGCCCATTAACCCACGCTTCCACAATTCCAAAGATGATAGCTACATGCTAAAACCCTATAAATAGCGGTGGCGGCTATGGAAAGGGGCTTTGGAATTTGGAGAGATCAACACTTGTGCACGAGAAAGAGATCAAACTCTTCATCAGCAATCTCAAGATCATCTGCAACTCTGTTCTGATCGTCAACGGGAAGCAATCTCGACGTGAGCATCGAGAGAAGCATCCTATCGCTGCCGAGAACCCACCTTAAAAGAGGAGTCAAATCAATCTCCTCTTCCTCTGTAATCGAGAGAATTTGATTGTAACCCGTTCATTCAATCAATAAATATTTTTTCGACCCTACACTCACAAGCACCTGTTCTTTGAATGTCAATACTCTATAAATGCATAGAATAAGGTGATGGATTGGTTGGGATTTATCTGGAAGTCTTGCAGCTGGGATCAAGTGGTTAATTGGTTTAGCTTCAAGCTGAAAGGTGATAGCTTCATGCATAAACTGAAAAGAATGGCATTTTCTGTCACAACCTATATGCTCTGGCAGGAGAGGAATCTGAGAATTTTCCAGCACAAAGCTCGTCAGCCTGAACTGTTATTTCGTGCAGTGAAGATTTATATATACACTATTATCTTGAATGTAAAAATTCCTGATTATATTCAAGAGAGAATAGAGAGACTGTAATGAGAGGTTTTTCTTTTAGTTGATTACCAGATTTGCTATCTGGAATTTCTTGATGTACTATAAAATCAAAATTGGAAAATGAAATAAAATTACTTTCATTGACCCCAAAAAAAAAAATTCTGAATTTGCCTATCCCAGACTCGATGAAGAATTCGCAGTAAAGGCTTTTGAGCTTGTTTTCAAGCTAGCTCAGCAACGCCCCTCAATAGAGCAGTTGATCTCAAGGTTAGAAAATGCACTCGAAATCTCAACCAGAGAGAATGAAACATATCACATTAGAATTCCTTTATCTGAAACTGAATGAATATGTCAAACAGTCTTTAATTATTACGTATATATATAAAAAAAAATTCGCAATCCTTACATTTTGTACATATATACACTCTTGTATGTCTATATCACACTATATATATCTCAGCTCTGTGTAAAAATTTCGGCTGAGATCACAAAAAAGTAGACCAAATTTACATATACAGACTAGAGAGCATGAACCATTTGATCATGCAATGGCGAAGTGAGCGCAGAAATGGAGTGATCTTGATCTTGATCTTGATCATAAATCCGATGAATGTGGTTGATCAGCGTTCTCGCCTTCTTCGAAGCATGTGGTGGCCCTCCAGCGATGATAGAATACAGCGAAGGCATCAACAGTGGCAAGCTGTCTAACTGCTTGATTACCTTTTGACCACCATTGACACATAGAAACAGCATCAAAGAAACTGAGTACTCTTTTCCAGAGCGAGATGAAGCTGATTGAAGCACCTGAACAAGCTTTTGAAGTACATCGGAAGACGATCTTAATATCGTCTTGGTTCCTTCTCTTCTCTCTGCAATCTTTGCAAGAACCCCGACACAATCATTAACAAGATCTTCCCTTTCATCGGTCAGCAGATCGATGAGGACTGGTACAATTCCTGTAGCCAAAACCCTAGGATGGTTGCCAGGGAACAATAGAAGGCCAAAAAGCGCGACAATGGCGTTCTTCTTGCCTCTGTAAGTTCCTTTCTTCAGCAAGTTTATTAATGCTGGTATGGCTCCAGGGACTTCCCCGATCTCCTGGCGATACTCCCGGACAGAAGAGAGATAAAAGAGAATTGCAGCCGCATTTTGCTGTACCTCAACCTTGAGGCCATCAGTTATGGCGTCAACAATGAGACTGGCACCGCCGACCTCAAAGATGGCGGTTCTACCACTGGGGTGTTTGGAGATGTTCAGCAGAGCGGCAACGACATTGTCTTGTGTTGAAGGGTCTGATGAAGAAACTAGATGTAGGAGCCATGGGACACAATCTGCTTCTACTAAGCAAATTCTATGGAAGAGGCTCGATTTTGCGAGCAATCGGATCTCGTAAGCAGCCCTGTTCTTCCCTTCTCCGGTGCCAGCGGACAGTTTTCCAGCGAGGAATACCGCAGTCATTCTTGTTGCTTCAACCGCTGCTAAGCTCTGAGGGTGCAGAGTCTTCGCCAGATCGCGCTTCTTGTTGTTGCTTGGCTCGGCGATGGGGATCTTCTTGAGGATGCAGAAGTCTCTGACGAGCTTTTGGAGACTCGAATTGGGGACGATATCTGTATGCTTCACCTTCTCTCCAGTCACCGGACAGGTGTCCAGCCCATCCTTGAACCATCGGAGGATGGATTCTCGGCCATAGGTCTGTCCGGTCGAAATTGTCACAGGATCGAGCATCAGATCAAGAGAGATCGGGCACCGGAGGCTGTCGGGGTTGAGGAAATGTAAGCTGCGTTCGTCATTAAATTGACAATCTTTTCTCCGGTCGCACTTCTTCGGGTTGATATTAGCGTCGACGTTGAACAGAACAGCTCGGCAATAGATCAGCAACCCAAGCAAGCTACCCAAGAGGCCAGCGTCGACATTGTTGTCCTCGTCATTAGAATGCTCGAAGATTTCTTCTTCCATGAATGTAATCGCCTCATTGCAGTCGGCCCAATCCATTACGCCCAAGTATGAGAGGAGTCGACGGAGATCAGTTGGGTCAGGGCTTACGCCACTCTTGAACTGATCAAGGATCGATCGTGTGGCTCTGATTGCCCGATCATCCTCCCGGTCGATCCTGATCTTCACTTTCCATGACTGCCGAGTAAGCATCCGGATCATCTCCTTCATCTCCCCGTCGGCATCGACGGAATCAAGGGGAAGTATGTCGAGGGCCGTCGATATCGCCCGAATTTGAGCCCTGAACTCCGATAAAACACGGTCAGCATTCATCAGGATCCACAACCGGGCGTCTCTCTCAGCGCAATCTTGTACCAGGCACCGGAGCTTCTGGAGAGCCATGTGGAGCTCCGCGAAGCCGACGGCGACAGAGTGCGGTACCTGGGACCCACGGTCCCGGACGTCGGTCAAGAAGGCGATGATGATGCCGACTTCCCGCAGGGCCTCTCGGACGCATCGCCGGAGGACGGGGAAACGGTGGGGCCCACGGAAGGAGTCGATGTCAGCGGCGAGTGAGATGAGGGCGGCGAGGAGGGCGGCGGGAGAGGCCGAAGGGCAAGGCTGCACCGCCGGACACGTCAGCACCCGGCGGCGCTCGGGTGGAGGGCCGGTGAACATTTTGAGATGGATGATGTAAACTGGATAAAAAGAGGCGTGAATCTCTATACAAAGCAGTTGCCTTTTCGTTCAAGGATGTTGGCGGAGGTTATATATATATATATATATATAGAAACCGAGAAGGTTGAGACGTGGCGTGATCTTATTCGCAGGAAGCAGGTTCGAGGATGGCGGCTGGAGGAGGATAATCCAGTACGGGCACTTGAAACCCGAACTCTGAGAGTGGGTCCCACGAACCGCCCATGACACGTGGCGGGGGGCGAGCTTCGTGCTACCGTTGGGGCGGGAGTAGACTTGTCACGGCCGACATCGGATTGGATCCTGTACTTTGGATGGAACAGCAAACAGCTCCTCTTTGGATTGGCAAGTAACAGGAGAAGGGGTGCAGAACCTCACGTGCATATAGTAATGGCAGAGAGGTGTTTCGTTTTTTTTATTATTAATCTTGGCTCTTATCGAGATTTAGGTTGGTGGTGTCAGATATAACTACAGTTCGAGTACTTAGAATAATGGAGTGCACGTGGCAGAGGCTAAGTGCCAACTTATTAGAGTAAACAGTAGTTAATTGGTAATTGATTTAATAATTAACCGTGTACGGCACACTTGATGTTTAGATAGTTATATTTTACTCTTAGGGGGTGTTTGGCAACTTGAAAGTCAATTGAAATGGTGAAAGTCACTTTTTTTGAAAGTGACAAAATGTATCCACGTTAGCATACAAGTGAAATACATTGTTTGTTTGCAAAACAAATTATTGTTGAAACTAGAAAAATAAAAGATGATGTGACAATATCCTTTTATTTTTGGGAAGAGGCGGTAGCAAATAAAGAATATCCGATTAAAGAGGTTTGAAAATATTAATAAATACGGTATTTTAATTAGCGTGGTCCCCACTTTTCTCACTTTCACCTGACTTCGGAACTTTTTTTGGGCAACTAAAATATGTATTAAATCTGACGTGGATTCAATTTATCATTTCACTTTCAAAATCACTTTCAATTAAACAAACACCTAAAGTGCTAAATACATCTCACTTTCACACTTTCACCTTTCACTTTCGTAGAAACAAACACCCCCTTAAATTATGATTTATCAGTTGATTTTCTTTCTGAGGTGGCATTTTTGAGTTTGACTGAGAATGCAACAACAAGCCACCACGCATTGATTTGTCTGTATCATGAAAACGTATGCAAGAAATCTTTCGGAAAGTTTGGAGCTCCACGTAATAATCTTTGTCACTATCGGATGTAAAATTTGATTACGTGGCGGAGATAGAGGAGTTTGAAGATGACAAGATAACCAATTTTGCGGAAAGCAAAAGCTTAGGTTGTTTCTTTGTACATGTGGCTTTCTATTAAGCTCCATTATCACAAAAGCTTTATTAGTTCCGTGTAACATCGTCAGATGATCCTCCTTTAGGTTACACGTCAATGTGTATGAAAATAAGGTTACAGGTAAAGAAACAAATATGCACGGATACTAGGTCTATCTCCTTTTTAAGATACAAATGCTAGGACCGTATTCGTACAATTGACTTAGTTTGATTAATAACAAACCTTCATATTGGTCTAATATGTGTTTGAGATGATTTATGTAGGTTTATACAGGCGAGAATTGATATTGAGAACAAATTACGGCAGAAGTTTCAGCTCAACAGAGTGTTTTTCAGCTCTTTGTCCATCAATGAACATTTGATCATCGATGAAGCTAGAGCTGATTCATCGATAAACAGCTTGGCATTGATGGCAAAATTTTACAAAGAGACCTCATCCATCGATGAGCATATCACTCATCGAGAGCACTACTTGGTCATCATTTACGAGTCCCCATCGATTCAGAATATCTATAGAGAGCAAATAAATGAGTTAATCGCAGCTAATTCTGGAAAAATATCAGAAGTAAAAAAATCATGTTTGAGCATAAGGGAGTGTCTGTCGTATTGTCACGAATCTACAAAAATAAACGGAGCTCAATTCGGATATGTATCACTCGAGATATGAATATTTTAGCTAGACAAAATCAAAACAATCAGCAGGAGGCTAGAAACATATGCGGAGGCTGAAACTTGCACAGGCCGTATCTTTGACTCAGTTATCGGAATCGTTATTGTAATAGCTTTTTGGAGATCTCTCGACTTGATCTACAAGTCCAGAGACCTCTTGCCCATCAATGAGTAAACTTGTCCATCAATGAGTGGTTGCTAGATTTTAGAATTCTAATTTGATTTGGATTTGATTTGAGCCGTTCATTGCTAGGGATATATAGGCTCTTTCCTCACATTTTTCGTCAAAGATTCCTGACCTAATTTAGAGGAAAAAAGAAAGAGGAAGAAAGAGAGAGATAGAGTTTTAACCTAGAAGAAAGGTGTAGGTCAGAAAAAATTATCAAGACAATATATCCATTTAAACAATGTCGACAAAGGTTACAAGCTGACGACTTTCACGACAATAAAGGAGAATCAGAAGCTAATGTCTCCAGAGTACAAGTATTACAAGTTGACAATCCTTATGAAAAGAGATTACAAGTATTGATCTCTTTCAATCAAAACGCTGGCTCATGGCCGCTGCTCAAAGCTCAAAACGCTGATCTCACCACCGCTGCTCAAAGCTCAAAACGCTGATCTCACCACCGCTCAAAGCCCAAAACGCGAAGCTCATGGCCGCGCTCAAAGCCCAAAACGCGAAGCTCATGGCCGCTGCTCAAAGCTCAAAACGCTGATCTCACCACCGCTCAAAGCCCAAAACGCGAAGCTCATGGCCGCTGCTCAAAGCTCAAAACGCTGATCTCACCACCGCTCAAAGCCCAAAACGCTGAGATCCACTCGCTTCGCTTCTAAAATGCGACGCTGAGGTCATTCATAAAGCGAATTGGCGTTTTGACTCGTTCAAACACGAGTTAAACGGTTTCTAAACCGTTTGAGAGATTTAAGGGGGGGCGGTTACACCCCACTAAACCCTCATCAAGGAGAATTTTAAGGAGTTGGTTACACCCCTTTAATCCTGATAAATGGGGGATTTTCACAGCCAAAGAGAGGGCTGGTTGAAAAAGGTTGGCCGGAGAACTAAAAAAAAAGGAGAGAAAGAGGGAGAAAAGAAAAGTTACTTTTACGCAGCTGTGATCGGCGTGACGATCGGACCTTCATCTGTATCGGCGTGAAACTTAGAGGGAAGCTTCAACACCCGTAGTTCCTAATTCTGAACGGTGAAGATTGATTTCTACTGATTGGATTTGGAGATATTGAGGTTTTACCGAAGCCGGTCTTTCCAGGAGTGCAGAGAACGGTTTCTTCTGCGCTATTCTGATCGGCGTGACGATCGAACCTTCATCCATGGTCTGATCGGTGTGAAACTTGGAGGGCAGCTTCAACACCCGTCGTTCCTAATTCTGAACGGTGGAGATTGATTTTTACCGGTTGGATTTAGAGATATTGAGGTTTGACCAAAGATGTGCGTCTCTTTTTAAAGAAAGAATCAAACCTCCTTTGCTGGCATCAACTCTCCTAGAGAGTTCAACTCGATTACATTTTTTAAACTTGCACAGCAAGTTCTTCTCTGCCATTCTTGGGTAAACGGATTACTAATCCTTTTCTAAAATTAACTCTTCCAAAGAGTTATTATAACTCGACAGAGTTTGAAACTTGTTTAGCAAGTTCTGTTCAACTCTATCAAAGAGTTCTTAACTCGACCAGAGTTCTAAACTTGCTCTTGCGAGATATTTTTCAACCTCGTCCCACGAGTCAAGACGGTCGGATCGTCCACGGGATACAAGATTCAAGCTCCCACCGCTACCGCGAAGAACCCGACATTAAACAAAGGGAAAGATCTCCTTTGATCTTTCTCTCTTTTGTAAATCGGGCAACCGATCGAGGAATTTATAATTTCTTTTTATCTAAGTCAGTTAGAGAGAGAGAGAGATTGCATTTGAGAGATTATACTCATTCTTTCTTTAAAGTAAATAAGAAGGAATAGCATCGATTTATATTTTCTCAATTTTTCCTCGCGAACAAAAGGATCTTGCTCAGGCTTCTCAGAAAGTATCCTTGACGTCGTTCTTCATCACCCGATCGTCAACCTTCAATAAGTGCTACCCTTGGACTTCCTCATCATCATTGTTCTTCTCAGAGCTTCGCTATTATAATCAAGGAGAATGATTTGCATAATCAAAGGGTTATAAGATCATCCTAGTTGTGCTTAATTGATATTTTTTAATGGAAGTGCTTAATTGATATTTGATGCTTTGTATTAAACTTTTTTTAAAGGCATACTCAAGCTAGTGTGAATTGAGGGTTTACAGCACACTTAAGCAAGGGCGAATTGAGGGTTTACAACATACTCAAGTTGCGGTTAATTGAGGAATTGGTCACTAGCTAGTGCTAGGGATACTCGTGTGTGAAGAGTTTAGGTTAAACAATTAGTTTGGGAGAAACTAGGGTTTCGGTCTTGTAAACCAACTAAATTGGGTGTGTGATTCAAAGAACTTTCACATAGTGAGGAAGTCTCTATGTGGGAAGGAATAGTAGATGTAGGATTATTTATCCTAACCACTATAAAAATCTCGTGTGGTCTGGTTGTGTTTATCTATGATTTGATTGTTGCTTATTGTTTTATCAATATTGTTTTATTTTCGCTGCATATTATCCGTGATATCAAAAAACAGTAGGCAATTCTATTCAACCCGCTCTATGCTTGCATCCAAGATCCAACAACAAATACAACATTGGCAAATAAAATTAAAAATCTTATCAAAACATGTTTTGAACGATAAAAAGATGTCTTTTTTTTGCAAGAAGCATAAAAGATGACAATTAAAAATTTTTAATTGTGATCTCCCTATTCTCTTCGTGAATGATTCAGAACATTCTGCTTGTATGTAGATGTTTTGATAAAATTTATATGATATTTTATGATTATACATAATTGACGATTATGAGGTAGCGGCTCATTTAGTAAAATGAATTACTAATAGATAGTGGTGAGATCCACACCTTTTAATGTGAGAAGTAGGATATACTTCAGATCACATGACTATCTCCTAGTAGTTCATTTTGCTAAATGAGCTTATATAGCCATTTTTCCTAAATATATATTATTCTTTTCCTCTTTTAGTTAAAGGCAATTGTCTGAAATGTCTTATTAATCTAATTTCTAATGTATGTATTACCTTCATATAAAACAAGTCAAGCTATGGCATCACACACATTCTTCTACATTTTCACATGATACAAAGATATTAGAACTAATAACTTATTTCAATTTTCTCCAAGTTTTTTCCTATCTCAAAATAGCCGGCTAGTCTACATTAAATATTTGTGTTAGGGCCATAATCTAAATTTGTTTCCACCACTAAATATAGATATGTGAGGTTAATTTATATTCCCACGCAGCTACGTCTGCCTAGAAATAGTTCGAAGTATGACGCATACCCAAATGTGCGAAGATAATCTTTGGTGGTTTTAGTAACTTAAAATCGCATATATACGAGAAGTAATTAGTACTATTATTATTATTATTAGTATCAATTTTGATGAAAAATTAGTATTAGTATCACGTGACAATATAGATATGTAAAAGCGTATAAAATTTACACAAACTAATCGTCCACGTTAAGTATTCTAAAGTTATTTAATCATTTATCAATTTACGCTACTCTTGCAATTAGAACCGAATACATAAATTTAAAAAAATTTACACATTGAATTCATATGGAGTAATAAATATGGGAGGGGACAACAAAAATTACAAATCGAGTTGGAGATTGGATAATTGGTGCGGTTCAAGGCCATTGTCACGTTCCTCGCTGTGTGGAGGAAGGGACATAGGTGGGCCACACCAAACCGCCCAATATTAATTTTAGGTTAGGGTTTTTAGGATATTGTTGCCCTCAAAAGATTAAATTTGCTCAGTCAACTATCCAGATAATATTTCAATATCATATATAATATTTCAATATCATATATAAGTTAAATTATTAGCAACTAATACCTACGACATTCTACATTGATTAAACTTGAGACAAAAGCTTAGTGTCAAATTTAGTGAAAATTTTGTCTAGGGAGTGATAGCTTAGGACTTCCAATTTTATAGTGTTAAGAGCAGATCAAATCAGGAGAAAATAATATCTTTCTTCATTGATATTGTAGTCTATATATACAATGTAAATAGAATTGTTCTGCTACTCTACCCAATGTGGGACTAAACAAGGACTGTATATACAATATTTAACACCCCCCCTCAAACTGCAATTGGGTTGACCAATGGTAGTTTACCAAGAAGAAATAAATATCGATGTATGGTATGAGCTTTGGTGAACAAATCTGCTAGTTGAAGATTAGTATTCACATAGGGAAGTGAGATTGTGCCAGCTAGGAAATGATGACGAGTGAAGTGACAATCGATCTCAATATGCTTCATTCGTTCATGAAATACAGAATTGCTAGCGATTTTGATTGCGCTCATGTTGTCGTAATGAAGAGGAGTTGCCATTATGGAAGACACGCCCATGTCAAGAAGGAGCCGTCATAGCCAAACGATCTCTGCGGTGGTGGACGCCATGGCGCGATATTCTGATTCCGCACTGGTGCGAGAGACAATATCTTGTTTCTTGAATTTTCAAGAGATGAGGGAGTCACCCAGGAATATACAATAGCCGGTGGTAGATCGTCGATCTGTAGTGTCGCCTGCCCAGTCTGCATCACTATAGGCGCGAAGGATGAGTGATGATGACGCTGAGAAGAATAGTGCTCTACTTGGTGACTCACAAAGGTAGCATAGGACACGAAGTAGTGCTGATTGATGAGAAGAGTGAGGCCCGACAACAAATTGATTGAGAACATGAATTGCATTGGAGATGTCAGGTCTGGTGATGGTAAGATATACCAGGCTCCCTACAAAATGTCAATATTGAGTTGCATCAGGCAGTGGATCACCATCGGTAGCTTTGAGTTTGACATTCAATTCAAGAGGCGTCCGAGGTAGTTTAGGATCTGTTAGTCCCGCACGATTGATGATGTCTGTGGCAAACTTCTGTAGAGATAGATGATAGCCACGTGGTGTTTGATTGATCTCCAGTCGGAGAAAGTAATGTAGGTTGCCTAGATCTTTCATTTCAAACTCTCGTTAGAGATGAGATTTGATTTGGTTGATGGTTGATGGATTGTCACCGGTGATGATCATGTCATCAACATATAGAAGAAGGATGGTGCAGTGGCCGGTAGAGGAAGAGATGAACATGGCTGGATCATTTTCACTCGGAAGAATACCAGCTGGTTGCATAACCTGTGTGAATTGAGCAAACCACATACGGGGTGCCTGTTTGAGGCCATAGAGAGCTCGTCGAAGGTGACATGCAAGACCTTTAGAGTGAGGAAGTCCATGTGGTCAAGTCATGTAGATGTCCTCAGTGAGATTTCCGTGCAGGAAGGTATTTTTGACATCCGTTTGGTACAATGGCCATTGTCGGGCAGCAGCAACGACGAGTAGTGTTCGAATAGTGATCATTTTAGCAACTGTGTAAAGGTCTCATCATAGTCCACTCCATATTATTGTGTAAAATCTCGAGCGACTAACCGAGCCTTGTGTCACTCGATTATACCATCTGTTCTAGTCTTGACTTTGTAAGTCCACTTGCAGCTGATGGGAGTCTTTCCCGGAGGAAGAGTTGTGAGATTCCATGTGTGAGTTTGTTGAAGAGCTGTGAGTTCATCATTCATTGCATGTTGCCACTCAGGATATTTAATTGCATCATGGTGAGAATTGGATTCCACATAATCTGACAGCATCATGTTTGTTGTGTGAAAGGCAATGGAGGTGAAGTTGGGGTCACGATATTTGGCAGGTGGCTGGCGGTATACAACGTAAATAGAATTGTTCTGCTACTCTACCCAATGTGAGACTAAACAAGGACTGTATATACAATATTTAACATGTAGCAAATCTCTTCTCACATATTATAGACGAGAACCCATTAAAGTGTTAGCTGCCTTAATTTGCGAGGAGGCAGAGGGAAAGTGTTGGAAATTCATACATGAGTGTACTTATTTATTAGTAATGTTTGAAAGATGATATGGAGGCAATATCTAATCATTTTAAGGAGAATTAAATAGGATCCGGCTGAAAAAGCAAAAATTTTCAGTTAGATTTTGACGCGCAATTTTGTAGGACCGTATCATTTGACTCGTGAAGGCAATTTTGTTTGGGGTGGAGATGATTGGTTGAAGCAGCCTCTACATACAGGTTTATCTTTCTTGGAGTATAAAAATCAGTGAAAAAGAAAACACACTGCTGAACATAATATCTTAAAAAACCTATACAATATCATTTTGTTTATTAGTATTTGGATTATTCTTGTGTATAAATATTTATGAAGCTGATCATAATTGAGCGAGCGCGTAGAAATAATGGAGAATGTAAGGCCTGAATGAAACAGCTCTTCAGAGCGACGAACCCGCGGACAGGGTGCTGTACTTATTATAGACAATGTCGATTAATTTGTTGGGATTTTATTTGCAAGTCAATCCCAACACCAAAGGCTATTTATTAATTTCTCGAAATTAAATAGAAGAGCTTACGTTAAATCCATACTGCACAATTGAAGGAGTTGGGGTTTGCAAGACACACAGGATAGAACCATAGAAAATGATGTCTAAGATTTTCTATTAGAGGACCAAAGTTTTGACTGAGATTATATTTACAAATGAAAGAGGAGGTTAATTTGTATAAACTACAAATATGTAGGAGTTGTTTGATACTACCGCATTGATTTTTTTTAAATTTATTTTAAACAGTAATCAAGTTAAAGAGAAAGAGCTAGAGTCATTAATCAACATTATTTTGCAAAATCACAGTAACTCTCTAACACGTTAGATCACAAGAGGATATGCCAACTTATTAATGGTACTGGAGTACTTCTCAGTTAACTCGCATTTTACACCGCTAGTGAAATCATTCACTCAGGTTCACCCCTTTTTGTCTTGGGCGCCTCTCAAATGTAGAAAAGTTAGTGAAGCATGGAGTGCATGTTCCTCGGTTTTGTCTCCTTTGTGACTGTCAAGCCCCGCGTCTCAGAAGCACCTGAGAAGCACCTGACGGGTTCATGGTTAGGCTAGACAACATATATAATTGGGCCAAACACCATCCAAAAGTATATATTTAAGCCTATATTAATGATGGGTACATACATTTGATTCACCATATACAGAACAGAATCACAGAATCATACATAAAATAAATACAAGGAACTGAAATACGGCATAAGCAAGTATTCAATACAAATATATACTAGAAATAATACACTCAATAAATATCAACAAGTCCCGCAGATAACCAATAACATAAAAGATATCACGAGTCTGAAACCGATACCTACAACTCAGATACATAAAAGCCAGACCACATGCCCTCATAGGTCTGAAGCAACTACTATAACTATCTACAGACATCAGAGTTACTACATAGCAGCGAAAAGATAAGCATAAACATCAAATTATGGTAAAAAGGCTGAATCAGAACTAAGCAAATATATAGACAAGCTGGTCGTTAGGAACTCCATCTATGACAGATCACTAGACTCTGGTGTGCCTAAAAGCAAGGGTGGGAGATCCGGGTTCACCACTAGTGTTCAAACCAGGACGATCAGAAAACCATCTAGCAAGTGGTAAAATAAAGGAGTGATTTGTGTCTATGTAACATGTATCATGAATGCATGACTGCTTAAGCATAAGATAGGCTGTATAACTGTAACACTTTACTTGATTTCATAAAAGGAACATGCATCTCAAAAATTTAGAACATAGAACAGATAGAAACATATAACCATAACAACATCAACACAGAGATAATAACGAGAGTGCACCTAGCTCCCGAAGTGTGATGTAAAGGTAGTATGTGTATCTAACTAACATCAGCTTTTACTTAATCTTGTTTAGAAAAATCTTTCACGAGATAATATGTGTTTGGTGTACCCGCTGGGAACATTTCCTAGATTCTTATTTTACTTGGTTTTATGTGCACAGACTCATCTGGCATTAGCGCTCAAACACAACCCCGGGTCACACGTTATGTATGAGATGTCCAAATCCCTTCCGTTAATTAACCTACATGAATATTTTTATCACTTGGTTATACATGATATGTTATGCACTAGGCCCGAATAACTCAATCTATAGAGAACATCCATCTTGTAGGTGCCCTCTCCGACTGGGTTTTCAAAGCAAAAGAAACATGCTTGTCAAATATGAAAATAAGTCATCATGACTTGATACACATGGATACTTGATCTCTTTCTAAGTTTTGTTTCTTGGTTTATCATGTTTTATACTTGAGCAAGTTTTTGGTGGTGGAGAATCACGAGCCTCCACTCACAGTCGCAATGTATCCCAAACCGAGAACTTTCTTAATTTTAAAATAAAGAACGTTCTTGATTTAGTGCCATGAAGGACACGCTCAATATTTAAATATAGGCAATCATCGTCATTATGTATATACCACATAATGGTGTCTAATCATGCATACCCCTAGGGCCAAGTCTCATGATAGTGTACCAAACAAAAAAGGTCCAAGATATAACATAGGCCAATATGCATATTGTCCGTGAATTTTAGGTCAGAGCATACCATAGCATAACATGGCAAAACATACGATAGTTGTTGGAAAATTTATTTCCTTAATAAAAGATTGAGTTTCTTTATTGATTTTAATATAATTATATAGTCCTCCTAATTTATTGCCTTTATTTACTCACATTAATTTTCATGAATATTGGTTATTATGAACCAATTTATTTTATTCCTTTATTAAACCTATTAAATTACATTAAATGTGTTATTAAACATAAGAGCTCTCTCACGCTTTAAATACATGTTATTTCTTGAAAGGCTTTGTAGAGAAGAAGAAGGAAACTATATACATATATGAAAATACAAAGCTTCGACTTCATCCTCTTGTATATTTTCCCATTTTATTTTATGGTTTTGGGCAAGCATCTATTGAGCAAAGAGGCTTGAGATTAGCGATAACCTCAAGTCCGGCCACCTCGGGGGACTTTTACGCTAGTTCCGCGGTTGCATTATACGTCTCTGCTTGAAGGCAATTTGTTGTTCTAGAAGCGATAACATCCGTTGCCCCCCTCTGAGGCCTGCAAATTCTTTCTCTATTTTCTATTTAAAATTATTATTTGTATTCTTTATTTTATTTTGATACAAAATATCCAACAATCTAGAACAAATGCTTTTTTCAAAGTTATTTTGTCTTGCTATGCATATGGACTGAGATGTTGATTATGTAATTCATAGTAAGTTTGCTCCCTGAAAAACCGGTAGCAAATCATGGCCAACAATCAAATTTTTTTGCAAACTCTATTTTATGTTAAGTGTATGCTTTGGTAAATTCCTTCACATGCATGCATTAGTACATAATTCATAGCAAGTATTCTGGAAGTATTATAGTATTATAAGCCTTATTGATCAACTGGATTATATGAATTTTTTTTTACTTAGATCTAACATGTTTATGTGTAAGTAGTTATCTTTTAATGACGTTTGAAACAGCCATATCAATAATTAAATCGATAGTCTGTACTTTCTATAATTATTGCTCATGTGATGAAATTGTAAGTTATAGCTCCTTGTAAAGATTTCTCCCTTGATCCGTTAAACCGTAGATAAACATTTGTATTGTCACATATTCAAAACATTGAGGTAATTCTATTATGAAATCTCTAACTGTTTATAGAAAAGTAATTTTGGTTTGCACTGCCGCTTGCAATCTTTTTCAAATACAATTTTGGCCAAATTGTCTATTATACCCTATGTGTGGAGGATTTTTTTAATCAGCATGTACCTTGATTGTTCATATAGTTGATTCATTAATATTGTTTGAGAGTTACTCAAAGAATTAAACGCTCAAAGAACTAAATGATATCAATTTGTTCTAGTAATTTTATTTTAAACGTAAGTATGTTAAACAAGAAATATTAGCTAAAAAAAATTATCTATTTGAAAGAAAATTTTAATCCTACATTTTGTGGATCTATTAGTGGAAAATATATTTATCATGTGTTTATCCATTTTATTATTTGTCATGTGATAGCTTTGTAAGGAAAGTTCTTATTTGGTAGAATTGTTTTAGTACTTTAATTTTAGCCTAATTATGTCAATATTTGACTTTGACAGCCAAATAAGTGAGGCCTCTTGTTTACTAATTATATCATTTGCCGTTTGTAGGCGTTGAAAAATACTTACAAGATCCCGAAACCAACTTCGTGGCGAGTCGTGATGACAACCCATCGAATGATCAGGGCGTCGGATCGTTAAGGCGAACTTCGGCGAACCAGCGTCTAAGCGGTTTAAGCGACTTGAATGGGCGATCGGTTGAGACCGTTGAGCGGAGCGAACCAAGAATTAGTCCGGAATCAAATCTGAGGCGGAATCTAAGTCCCGAGAAAGCCAAGAGTCGAGGAAAGCGGCGAAGCGGCGGAAAAAGCGGCGGCGCCTCGGCCAACTTGCGGAGTTACCTCGACCAAGTGGCGAGGTGGCTCGACCACAATGGCGTGACCACCTCGGCCAACAGGAGTGGCTCGGCTATCAAACCGAGCACCACCTCGGCCAACTTGGCAGGTGCCTCGACAAGTGGTAGGGGTGGCTCGACCACCATGGTAGAGCCACCTCGACCAACTTAGTAGGGTGGCTCGACCAAGTGGCCCGGCCTTCACCCTATGCTATAAATAGGGGTTCTCTCCTCGAGGCTTCGGTTTTTAGCGGGCTTTGGTGGGATTTTTGGGATTTGAGGATTTGGCTTTGGCTTTGAGGCGGATTTTCGAGGAGTTTCAAGAATTCTCACGAGATCCGCAAGATCAGCGTTAGAACGGCAGTACAAGTCGGTCGGCGTCGAGATCCACAAATCGCGGGGTAAGAAAACTTCGGGTCGAACTCTGAGATACCCTCTAGGTTAAGCTTCGTCTTAATCTCGTGGATAGCTGATTTCTCCTTGTAGATCTCACCGCTCGGCGATCCTCTCCTTCGTGAGTGTGATCCCAGGCGATCCTCTCGCCGTGAGTGTGATCCCCTCGGTAACCGTTTCCTTCATGAAGCGAGCCCCTCGTCTGTAGTTCGAACCGGGTTTACGGGGATCGGTTGCTTAGCGGTGGTCAGCGGACGAACAAAAGTCCCGACACGGGCAAAGAACCCGCATAGCGAGGATCGTAAAATAGAGATCCTCGTGTTTGTTCACAAAAGGAAGAGAGTTGTAATTTTCGTTTTCATTATGCGCTGAAATATAAAGGCATTTTCTTTGTTTGAAATTTTGTTGTAGGCCAGCGAAGGCGTAAACAAGGTCAAACGAGCAATGAATAACAAACCAACTTTCCCCGAACAAGGCTGGCGACCACGATGGGAGCAGCGGCTTCAACAAAGCAGCGAACTTCGGCAATGAGCGGCGTCACAAACGGTTTAAGCGACTTGAATGGGCGATCGGTTGAGAAGTTGAGCGGAGCGAACCAAGAATAGTCGGGAATCAAATCTGAGGCGGAATCTAAGTTAGGAGAGAAACCAGAGTCGAGGGCGGCGGCGGGAAGAAGCGGCCTGGCCTCGACCAACGGCAGGTTACCTCGGCAGTGGTAGGTGGCTCGGCCACAATGGCGAGCCACCTCAACCAACTTGGTAGAGTGGCTCGGCAATGGCCCAGAACCACCTCGGCCAACTTGGCAGGTGCCTCGACAAGTGGTAGGTCGCCGACCACCATGGTGCCACCTCGTGACTTGGCAGGTGGCTCGACCAAGTGGCGGCCGGCCTCACCTATGCTATAAATAGGGGTTCTCCTCACTCGTGGGCTTCCGATTTTAGCGGCTTTCTGGCCGATTTTGGGATTTGAGGATTTGGCTTTGGCTTTGGCGGGATTTTGAGGAGTTTAGAAGAATTCTCCACGAGATCCTGGCCGATCAGCAGCTTCAGAACGGCGAGTACAAGTCGATCGGCGTCAGATCCACAAATGTGAGGGTAAAGCTTCGGGTCGAACTAGGATACCCTCTAGGTTAAGCTTCGTCTTAATCTCGGGGATAAGCTGTGATTTCTCCTTGTAGATCTCACCCGCTCGTGATCCTCTCGCCGTGAGTGTGATCCCCATGGCGATCCTCTCCTTCGTGAGTGTGATCCCCTCGGTAGCCGTTTCCTTCATGAAAGCGAGGCCCTCTCGTCTGTAGTTCGAACCGGGTTTACGGGGATCGGAGTTGCTTGGTGGTCAGCGGACGAACAAAAGTCCGGCACGGGCAAAGAACCCGCATAGCGAGGATCGGTAAAATAGAGATCCTCGTGTTTGTTCACAAAAGGAAGAGAGTTGTAATTTTAGTTTTCATTTATGCGCTGAAATATAAAGGCATTTTCTTTGTTTGAAATTTTGTTGTAGGCCAGCGAAGTACGTAAACAAGGTCAAACGAGCAATGAATAACAAACCAACTTTCCCGCGAACAAGGCGGCGACCACAGTGGGGCCAGCGGCTTCAACAAAGAAGCCGTCGTGTATAGCGGATCCGATCCGGTCATCGAGGAAGTCGAGTTGAGTTGACGGAAAAAGTATGAAGAATACCTCTCCTCTTCGTCGAGATCAGTCCCCTAAGTCCAAGATGGTCTCCATTTGCAATCGGCCTCGAATCACGGGCGAAAATCCACCACCACGTATCCCAGTACGCGGAATAGCGGTGGTTCCGGCTAACAACGGCCAAACCGAACCCTGTCTTCCGCGAAGTCGGTCCATAATAGGCGTTGACTCTCTCAAGAGAGCGTCGAGGCGGCGTCGGCGCTGGCGAAACAATTAGCCAGAAAGAATCAATGGATGGGGTCGCTATGGCGGATCTAAGATCCAGAGGATTATTTCCGAGATAGTAGCCGATTCCTCGGTAGGCGGCGAGCGAATGGGTCCGAGTCAGCGGAACCGTTCTGCAGCAGGAGCATTATCCGGAGGCGTAGCTCCTTGCGCCAAGCCGCAGGCTTTGGTGCAACAAGCCCGCGAGTTGAAGAGGGCCGTCGTCGACAAATCGGCTAGCTTGGAAGCCCAAGTCCGTCGAGGCTTCAACCCGGCGAACCGGCATCAAGCCTAGCTCACCAGTGAGCCAACTCACGCTCCGTGCTCAAATCGAGAAATTGTGAGCACTTCAACAAAGTGGCATCGGCCGAAGTTACCTCCGGTTATGCGCACCCAAACTTCCGTGAAGCCAACTCTGCCACGACCAGCGGGCTTGCCATTAAGGATCGCCTAGGTCGCTAAAGGAATCACGGGTCACTCGATCACGAGTGCGTACCCACAAAGATAAGAAGAAACACTGCATTTGCTTTCGCGCGGGCTTCAAATCGAAGTCGAGGCATCGGAATTCACACTCGAGAAATGCGTCGCGTGGCCAGTGACTTATGAAAGGCCTATTTGTTCTCGAAGGAGGCGGCTCTCATCGGCGATGACAGCGTTATACGAAGTTGTGCTGCCTACGATAGGTTGCTCGGTATTCATACCGGCGAGTTGTACTATCGTGCTAGGGGTACAAGTAAATCGAAAGAGAGCGCCCGAGAATCAAACATGCCTTGCTTGTGCTCAAAACGATCAAAGGCGGTGTTATCGGTCTTGCACTAAAGCGACTCGAAAAAGCGTCGGTCTTTGATAGGCTCGACGCGAGAATGCGGACCCAAGTCAAGGCGATTCCGTAGAAAAGGTGGACACCTCGGGGTGATGAATGCGAGTGTTACCATCAATATGACCAGCGAGGGGCGTCGTCGATGCTGCGTTCAGGGGCATCATAGCGAATGACTTCGATTGCGGTCGGGGCTGTTAAACGACAATTATAAAGATGCGAAGGATTACCCTCGAGATGATGAAGTGTCGGATCGGCTCGCAATGGCTTAGATAATACAATTTCGGCATAGGACAACCTTGCGGCGTTCATGATCGGTAGCGGATCAAGTGTCCCGGATGCTTGAAGAGGCCTAACCAAGCAAAGGATAACTTTAAGCTTGAAATGGCTGGCCATCGGCCGATAGAAACAATGCATGACCAACGAATCGGCGATAATGAACCGCCAAAGGCGAGCCAAGTCGTCATAATGTCAACAGGATAGCGACACGGACAAGGAAGGAGGCCAAAGCGTAGGTGATCGTCTTTGCTTTCGGCAAAGCGCTAGCGATAACACCGTCATTCCTCCCCAAGTTTACCCGAGCGGGCGTAGGGAAAATGAAAAAATAAAAGACCTCGAGAGCAAAATCAATGCTGATTTACGCTCAAGAGGTAGAATACATGTCCTTACCCAAGGGAGTGGGAATCAATCCCGTATCGAAAAATTCAACCTCATCAACTTTACACCGTTTGGCGGGAGGATGCATACTCGGCGCCAGATCTACTTCAAGTCTCATCTAGTGTTATCTCGACTTGAGCCCTTGATGGTTCGGTCATTCGTTGGCACCCTTACGTGGGCTGCCTTGATTGGTACGCCGTCTCAAACCGGGGCGTTAATAGGCGATGATATGGAGCCATGTTTCTCACCAATTTCTTGGCGATGACACGAGGTATCCATCGGTTCTTTGTTGGGCGAAAGCGAAGAGCGGAGGAAACGATGGATAACCGTCAGAGGTTGAAATAAGGCAATGAATTGAGGACCCAATAACGGAGAAGTTCATTCTCAAACTTGTCATAACAACTTGTCATTGGGCGTGTTGGAAGCAATGGGAGCTGCCGTCGAGACACAGGAAAGATTTAAGGATCACGTGGAAACAAGCGGCGATTCACGAGAAGCGGAGAGAGTCAACCTATGGTGGATGCTCTGGGCACTTTGTCCCCGTGGCAAAGGTAGCGCCGGCCAAGTGCGTAGGCGTAATCAAGCGTTCGACTGCAACCACAGCAGCGTCGCAACAAGCGTGCACCACGGCAATCGCAGCCTCAATGGCGCCAACAAACTGGAATCGAAACCATCCGGTTCGAGGTTTCCCAAGACTTACTCGTTCAGGGCGAGGAAGTTCGGGCATCTTCAAATACCTACGGAAAACAATAAAATCCGTTGCCCCAATTGTAAACCAAGAGGAGGCAAACAAGGTTCTGAATCCTAAGTATTGTGCTTACCCGCAGGCGGTGCATCATCCTACAAAGTTACGCTACCATCTCAGGACAAGATTAGGGCCTTGATGCGATGTTGGAGTCATTACTCAAAACCCTCTAAAGAGAAGAAGGTGGGAGCAAATCGGTCTCTATAAGCTTGGATCAGTTCCTTGGTTGGTTCCAACGGCGCCCGATTGTGAAGGTAGGAATGAAGATGGTGAATGAAGATCCTCACGAACAGCGTAAGAAGGGCTCATTACATACCGCTGCGGCAAGCGGAGAAATCCTTTGGGTCCACGACTTCTTTGGAAGGCGATCGATGGACTACATCTTGACCATAAAGAAGTCAAAGGAAAAGGCAAGCTATGCCATCTTTGCTTCAGCAATTCGGAAGAAGGATGATGAAAAAGTATCCACCTTCGATTTCGGAAGAAGGCGAAGTCTTAGCTACTAGGAGTGGACAAGAATACTCCTACAAGTATCCGGACACTCAAATCAAGCGCTAAGACAACCGGAGGCTGGGGGTGACCCGACTCCTCTCACTTGTGCGGAGGCTGAAGCAGGGAAAGACCTCAGGAGTCGAGGCTCAACTCCGGCGGTCGATTCAATCGCCCGTGTGAGGATAGGCCGAACATCGGGCTCTCCATACCGTTTGGCGTCATGGCGGTTAAGCGAACATCCGGCGAATAACTCTCTACGAGTTGCTCCGATTGTCAAAGAGCAGGCTCTACAAGACTCACGAGGTGTTTCTCCTCGAGATCAAGCCGATCGGAAGAATGCGCACAACAATGCAACAGCAGCCAAGCACTTCCCACATTACTTTTACAAAGGAGGATATCACGGGCGAGAGATTCAAACACGATCGGCGCTATACTTCACGGGTATATTGGCTCTAGCGAAGTTAGCAGAATCCAAGTCGATCCGGGTTTTATTGTGAGCATTATGCCCTAGCCTCATGTATCACCTTGGAATCCTGCCCGATGGTGGCATCAGCGAGCACAATGATCTATGGGTTTAACACCGGTAGTCTCGGCGCTTGGTAAGATCGGATAAAGTGCGGATGGGGATTTAAAGTCGAAGTCACTGCTATGTGATTGGCGAGACTTCCTATAACTTATTGTTGGATTGACCTTGGATCCGCGGTAGCGTTATAGTCCCATCTACTCTTCATCGGTGTCTCAAATATGTAGACACAAATAATGAGGTCAAGGCGGTGGTCGAGGACAAGCGGCCGTTTAAGGGGTGGAGAATTATTTCTTGATTCTCTCCTCGGTAATGAGTCGGCGAATCATCGGCCCAAAGGCAGACGGCGGTGAAGAAGGCGATTCGAAGCCGGGCTTGATTATAGTGGTGGTTTTGTTTTAAATGACATTGTACCTTGTAATCAATCTTGGCGATGAAGAATCGTCGGATGAACATTGTAATGGCAAATTGCCGATGAATTAATAAATGGCGATTTAGAGTACCCTTTGTCTTTGAATGATGTAATGGCGAGGTTTATACAACGATCGAGTTGCACTTACCCTTCGGTCTTCTTGCTTTACACAAAAGCAATTCGGGACTCCTTTGGGACAACACTCGTCATCCCACGAAGATCAAGTAGTGAAAAAGACTTGGTTTACGGAAAGGAGATCACGGTTCCAGCGAATCATTTCTTAGAAGAAGATGAAGATGACAACGGGCTATCCTCAACACATTCAGATATAGTCGAGACGGGTATCATGAAGAAGTGGGGAGTGCGACTTGACACAAGGAGAAGGTCTATGTTTGGTGAGGTCCTCGAGTCCCTCCTAAGCGGCATATGTCCCAAAAGGGAAGCGGATAACTACTATGCATTTAGAAGGGGATTGGGATCAGAATCCTCCTCGAAGATGAATGCTCATGGCTAATTGATGATAATCCACGATAAGGAGGCGGACATTAGATGCGATTCTTGACTTGGGATTACGACACCACCTGGAGAAGCTTTCAAGGCTTTGATGTCAAATATGGCTACGATCGATCCTGCTACTATTGAGGGTGATGAAGATATGCCAACATGGGAAGACCCATGGATCCATCAACTTCGAGAAACGGTTTGGGGATAGATTGAACAAAGAGAACCCCACTAAGGGCGAGGTAGTCGAGGTTAATATGGGTGATGAGGAGCATCCTAAGCTCATAAACATCAGCAATACCCTTCCCTCGGAAGAGAAAGAAGAGTTGATCGCCCTAATCGGGGAATATATCGATGTATTAGCTTGGAGTTATGAGGACATGCGGGACTTCGACCTAATGTAGCGACACATCGCCTCAACATCAAGGTGGATGTCAAACTGTCAAGCAACCGCAAAGGCGGTTTTAGTCCATAAATCTTGCAGGCAATCGTCGACGAAGTGAAGAAACTCATAGAATCGGGATTGATCGAGGAAATTCAACATCCGGATTGGGTGGCGAATATAGTCGGTCATGAAGAAGAATGGTTCGTCGGGATGCATTATGGAGCTGAGAGATCGAATCTTTGCTTGCCAAAAGGCGACTTCCCTCTTCCAATCACCGATGTCATAGTCGACAATACGTGTGGATTTGAAAGAATGTCGTTCATGGATGGTTTCGGGGGTATAATTGTTTGGGTGAAAGTTGATTTCTTTGTGGTTTCCATTACAAAACTTAAGAAAATTACACCTTAATTTTCAGTTACAAAGAAATTTGGTAACTCTCTCACAAACTTCGAATAAAAGATACTACAAGTGTAGATCTCTGTTTTGTGGGACTTTTCACTTGCAGGGGCCAGCGTAATCCGTGGACCACCGTCGTGATCGTCGAATCGGCGGGGTTTAGTTGATGCCATGAAACAAGAACTTAAGCAAATATCTTAGCAAGTAAGATATCTACTCTTCTCAGAATAAGTCAAAGCTTAAACTTCGAGGAATCTCCGTGTGGATCGTGTTCTTGAACTTTGGAAGCTTGGATTCTCTCTCTCTCCTTGCAAAAGCTCTGATTTCTTTGATCTCTGATTGCCAAAATGCCGATCCCCTGCCCAAGTGGATGTAGGGGGGTATTTATAGTCCTTGGGAAACGTGCCCTCTGAAGAAACACAAGTCATAAGTGCTCCACATTTGCGGTTAAGCCTTTGACTCGAGGCTACCTGGCTATCTTTGCCTCGCTTCGCTGGCGGCGATGTGTTTGCCTCGGCCCCGTGGCATTATGGGCTGCCTCGGTATTTGGCGAGCAATGTCGTCCGCCATTTGTTATAGCGGTTTATTTGCTTTAAGGCGCGATTAAATGCCCTAAAATCGCCTAGTGGTATTTTCAGCGTGTAACCGCCCATTAAAATATCTGAACGTCTCTCTGCGTTGATAAAGTCAAGTGGGCCCCATCAGCATTGATTTAGACCCTTCAAGAGCGTTTAAGTATTACGGGTGTCGCATTTGGCGAGACACAAGTAAAATGCCTCGCTAGTTGCGAGACACATCAAGGTGTCTCGCTTCGTGGCGAGGCACCAATAAGCTAGTAGCGAGACACATCAAAATGTCTCGCTTCGTGGCGAGACACACACTGGTATCTCTGCGCTATCGGTGAGACATGAACAAAGTGTCTGCTCATGGCGAGGCACAAACCGATCTGCATGTGGCGAGACACAATCTTCTTATGTGTTGACTTCTTGAGATTTCGGCGATGTTGTCCTTCGATCTTCTCATAATTTAGTCATATTTGAGGTTCTTGGCAATTTTTGATGCCTGGATACCCCTCAAAGTTTTGGACTCCTCGTATTTTGTGAAGTGCGGAATACTTTGGATAAGATCGCCTTACGTTCAGCGTTGAACTTTGTAGAAGAGGCCCATGTTTTGCTTGATTTCTTGAACCTTGGCTCTGGCGTCGTCGTGACCATATTTTGAGTTCAATAAGCTGTTGCATTTGTATTTGAATGGATTGAAATGTCGAAATCGCTTTGGACTAATCATCTTCATCTTGAAAGTCATCACTTGGGTTGTGATTGAATGCCTTAAGAGTCATTGAGGAGAAAAGCGTCGTCGGTTTTGAATATCGATTTCGGGGAAAGCTTACGTATGTAGTATGGAACCAATTTGTCTTGAATATCGCCTTTAATCCGTCACGGAGAATAATTATCAATATAAGGATTGTCCCACTTGAAAGCGGCGAGGCAATCGAAGTATCTTGCTCAATGGGTTTGGCGGCGGTATGAGATGTCACCGCTCAAAGGACTTGGCGAGGCGGCATGGTGTCTCGCTTAAATGACTTGGCGAGGCGACATAAAGTGTCTCGCTCAAAGAGAGTGAAGCGGTGCCGGCCTTTATAAACCCAATACCTAGGGTTTTGTCGACAAGCTGAAATCCGCCTTTTGGACTTTAAAACCCTCTTCAAAACCTTCTCTTTTCCCCATCAACCTTAGCAAGCCCTTTTAATCTCTCAAGCTTCCAAGTTTGCTTTCGAAAACCCCTCTTTAGATCTAGGGTTTTCGGTTTCTTAGTTCTTCTACCGGTTTTGGTCGATTTTCACCACAAAATCGGGCCTCCTCTGCTCCTCTATCGGATCGAAGCCCCCTTGACAAACCCTAAGTCTTTTATCCTTTTTGCTTGGTTTTCATCAAAACCTAGCTTTTCTCTTGTTCAAGCAAAAATCGATTTTATCATGTCTCCCAAAAGATCTACGTGTCCCCAAGGCCAAATCCGTTCCCCAAACCTCGATGTGAAGAACCGGCGCCTCGTCTTTTGGGGTGAGTTCTTCTCGATATATGCACTTATTTTGGGTTGAAAAGTTTGCATTTTTGTATAAAATCCTCATTTGTTCTCCTTTGCGAGGCATTTGAGAAGAGTCGAGGTCCTCCTTTGTGGATGCGGGCTAAAACAAGTGTTTTGCATAGCGAACATCTGTCAAATCAACGAACAAAGCCGATTGTCACCGTGTTTGCTTGAGTGATCGAGGCATGCAAGCTCTGGCGAGGCGGTTGTATTGTCTGACTATTTGGCGAAGGCGATTGGCTAATCTCGCCTCGGCGGGCTCGGTTAATTTGTCACCATTGTTGGCGAAACGATTGTGATTGTCTCGCTGGCGGCGAGGCGGCTTGAGCTGTCTCGGCTGCCGAGTAGTCGGTGTCTAACACTTAGCCATTTTGATGTTAATTTTAACTTCGGCACTTATAAGTATATGTGTGCTGCGGTTGAGTTTCCCCTCGGCATTCAATGTTCATGAGCCAAGTGGATTACTGACTCTGTGTTTTCCTCTTGGGGAGCGAACCTGTTGTGTGTCTTCTCTTGGGGTGAAAGCGAACCCTTTTGTGTCTTCTCTTGGGGTGAAAGCGACCCTTTTGTGTCTTCTCTTGGTAGCGAACCCGTTGTGTTTTCTCTTGGGGTGAAAATGAACCACTGTTTCATGAAGGAAATTAATAATAGGTGTTAATATTATCGGTGGCTTTAATCGTTTAAGATTTTCGGTAGAATGAGAGCTTAGTGAATGTATTTGTTCACAAGTCTAATCATTCAATCTGCAGCGGATTATCTGAATATATTAGGGATAATTTATCAATATACAGGATTGTCCCACTTGAAAGCGGCGAGGCAATGGAAGTATCTTACTCAATGGGTTTGGCGGCGATATGAGATGTCTCGCTCAAAGGACTTGGCGAGGCGCATGAGGTGTCTGGCTTAAATGACTTGGCGGCGGCATAAAGTGTCGCTCAAAGAGAGTGAAGCGGTGCCGGCCTTTATAAACCCAATACCTGGGGTTTTGTCGAAATAGCTGAAATCCGCCTTTTGGACTTTAAAACCCTCTTCAAAACCTTCTCTTTTCCCCCATCAACCTTAGCAAGCCCTTTTAATCTCTCAAGCTTCCAAGTTTGCTCGAAAACCCCTCTTTAGATCTAGGGTTTTCTCGGTTTTCTTGGATTCTTCTCGGTTTTGGTCGATTTTTCACCACAAAATCGGGCCTCCTCCTGCTCCTCTATCGGATCGAAGCCCCCTTGACAAACCCTAAGTCTTTTATCCTTTTTGCTTGGTTTTCATCAAAACCTAGCTTTTCTCTTGTTCAAGCCAAAAAATCTGATTTTTATCATGTCTCCCAAAAGATCTCGTGTCCCCAAGGCCAAATCCGTTCCCCAAACCTCTGATGTCGAAGAACCGACTGCCTCGTCTTTTGGGGGTGAGTTCTTCTCGATATATGCACTTATTTTGGGTTGAAAAGTTTGCATTTTTGTATAAAATCCTCATTTGTTCTCCTTTGCGAGGCATTTGAGAAAAGAGTCGAGGTCCTCCTTTGTGTGGATGCAGGCTAAAACAAGTGTTTTGCATAGCGAACATCTGTCAAATCAAGCGAGCACGCGTTGTCACCGTGTTTCTTGGCGATTCGAGAACATCACAACTGGCGGTTGTATTGTCTCATTTGTGGCGAAGGCGGTTGGCTGTCTGGCGAATCGGTTAAGGCTGTCACCATTTGTTGGCGAGCGATTGTGATTGTCTCGCGGCGTGACGGCTTAGCTTTCATTGCGGTAGTCGGTGTCTAACACTTAGCCATTTTGATGTTAATTTTAACTTCGGCACTTATAAGTATATGTGTGCTGCGGTTGAGTTTCCCCTACGGCATTCAATGTTCATGAGCCAGTGGACACGGCTCGTGTTTTCCTCTTGGGGAGCGAACCTGTTGTGTGTCTTCTCTTGGGGCAAAAGCGAACCTGTTGTGTCTTCTCTTGGGGTGAAAGCGAACCCTTTTGTGTCTTCTCTTGGTAGCGAACCCGTTGTGTTTTCTCTTGGGGCGAAAATGAACCCTGTTTCATGAAGGAAATTAATAATAGGTGTTAATATTATCGGTGGCTTTAATCGTTTAAGATTTTCAGCCGAATGAGAGCTTAGTGAATGTGACTGTTCACAAGTCTAATCATTCAATCTGCAGCGGATTATCTGAATATATTAGGGATAATATATCTTGGGAACTTTAGTTAATTGGCATCATTAACTTGTCACCATCTTGAGTGATCAGCGATATGCTCCATTTGAGTAGACCATATCAATTATAAGCGGTCCTTCCCATTTAGGTGGAATTTGCCTTTCTTCTTGGAATTAAGAATCATTGGTCGTAGGACGGCCAGTACCAAATCTCCTTCCTTGAAACTCTATCTTGGGACTTTCTTGTTAAAGGCTTTGGAAATTACGGCTTGGTATAACTCAATTTGTTCTTTGAGCTCCCAAGCGTTTCTCATCTAACATCTCAAGCTCCTCAAGGCGCTTTTGATGTTGTTAGATTACTGTCATCCCTATGCATAGGGCTACGAAGTGGCAATTTGTATCTCTAGAGGCAAAACTTCACATCCGTATACCAAAGAATATGGTGTGAATCCGGTTAGTGTTGACGTAGTGCGGTATGCCCAAAGCTTCACCAAGCTTATCATCCCAATCCGTTTATTGGTTTGACTAACTTTGCTAAGATCTTGATGATAGTCTTATTGAAGGCTTATTAAACCATTTGCGGATGGGATTATAAGGCGTGGGCGAGGCGTCTTGTATTACGAACTTGCAGTCGTGGCGTTCTTGATGGCGAGGATCATTGTCATGCACAATTAGTCCGGAACACCATATCGATAGATAATATGGTGTTTAATGAATTTGATAGCGATGCTCGTTTGACTTCTTTGGCGAATTGCTTGACCCATTTAGAGTAGTGGGTAATTGCCAAAATAAAGCGATCACCTGGCGGCCGGAATATGGGTCCTACCACATCCATTCCCCATGTTTCAAAGCGACCAAGTAGGCGGCGGGTGTAGATCTTACGGTGATGCATGTAATTTGCATGTATTTGACCGCAGTGACATCGTCTCGGCGTGTCGATGCATCTCTAATCATGGTGGACCAATAGCCTAACCTTCTTAGTCTATCTCGACTTAGGACCGGTTGATGTGCGCAAATAAGTCATGTGCTTCTTTAAGTGCTTCTTACGCTTCCTTGTTGAAAGACATCGGGTAACAATCCATCGTGCGTCGCGGCGATAAAGCGTTAGAATCTTTGCGTTGTAGTAGAATCTCGGTGCTCTTCTTCGGATAGATTCCCTTTCTTTTATATCTTAGGTAAAATACCGTGTAAGACATAATCTATAATCGGAGCGCCAATCTCGAAGTTGGTCCGTTGAAGTAGCATGTGCTTCTTTGACACCCAAAATATATTACGGTATGAAAAGTTGGTGTGTCCTCACGGTGGCAATTGCTTTCTGTTTGAGGGTTGCGCCAATAAAGCGACCCGATCTTTGCCAATACATCGGCATAAGCATTACGAGCCGTGGTATATATTCGATGAAGAAACTTTTGAATGATTACGCCATCTCTATTGCAGCTTCATGATATGGGATCAAATCCGGTTCTAACTTCATAGTCTCCGAATTTGCTTAACTATGAGTTGAGAATCTCCGGCAGCCGAGATACCCCTGACTCTTTAGGCAGAGCCCAATAAGTAGCATTGTATTCAGCTACATTATTAGAGCCGGCTCGATCAGCGAATAAGCCGAGGCATCGTGTTTCTCAGGAAACTAAGACAACTCGACTCGGTTTGAAATCTTAGAACATCGGGGAGCACTTTCGCCACATTGGTTCGCGGGGCGGCTTCGTCAGTATAATTGCCACACATATTCATGAGAAGTGTGATTGACCTCGTAGGTTTACGTCGGGTAAATCTTCATAAAGTATAGCTTTATCGTGGTCCTTGGCTAGAAGATCACAAATCGCTTGTCCCTTCAGACCTTGGCGTTTGAAGTGGATGTCATTATTCGAAAGAGTAATGCCCATCTAATGTCGCCAATTCAAAGAAATTTGGTTGTGTCATGAATACTCGGTGGATTAACATCGAGATAACATGTATCGTCTGTCAGACCAAGTAATGGCGCATTTTGGGTTGCAAATACCAAAGCTAGGCATTCTTTCGATATCGGGATATCGGGATTCGCATACCATTGTCCGACTCAAATAGTATACAGCTTGTTGCGTGACCGTTATCATCATCTTGTGCTAATAAAGCACTTAATGAATGGTTGAATTACTTCGGCGTAAATCAGAGCGGCCTTCGATTTGGTCGGCGAGAATAGGAGGATTTGATAGATATATTTTAATATCTTCAAAAGCCTTGACAAGCATCATCAAACAAATGAAACACCCTTCTTGGCTAGCTTGGAGAAAGTGACACTTGCATAAGGTTGAAATAAACCGTCTTATATAAGCCAATCTCCTTGCAACCCTCGAGTTCTTTGAGATTCTTGGGGTTGTAATTCGTGTCGCCTTCACCTTATGCGGATCAATATAAATTCCCTTTGGCGTAATGAAACCAAGGAACTTACGGCCATTCCCAAAAATGACTTAGTTGGATTCATCTTCAATTGATGACCATAAGTTCAAATACCGATCTGAGATCTTTAATATGATCGTTCTTATCCGACTTTTCACTACTAAATCATCAACATAGCATTGACGGTCTTTCTTAGATGATCCTCAAAATATTTGTCATTGCCGTTGATAAGTAGCTCTGCGTTCTTCAAACCAAAGGGCATAGCGGTATAACAAAAGATGCCAAGAGGGGAATGAGTATGTTTCTCATCGTCGGGATGCATCTTGATTTGATTATATCGAGAGAACCCATCCATAAATGACATTCTTTCAAACCCTGCGTGTTATCTATGATGACATCGTGATGGGGAGTGGAAAGTCATCTTTAGGGCATGCCAAGTTTAAATCTCGAAGTCAATGCAAATTCTAATTGTCCCATTCTTTTTAGAGCGGGAACAATATTTGCCACCCAATCTGGATGTTGCTCTTCCTGTGAAACCCGATTTTATGAGTTTCTTAACCTCATTCTGATTGCTTCCATGATTTGTGGGCGAAATCTTTTGTTGTTGTTTCCGAGGTTTAGATTACGGCGATATTAAATTCGATGCTTGCTATACGGATCAAGCCGGGCATGTCTTCATAATTCGGTGAATACATCAATATATTCCGAACAAGAAATCAATTCCTCTTTTTCTTACGGAGGAAGACTACCACTCATGAATATGGGTTTGGGTTATCTTCATCACCCATATTAACTTGAACAGCTGCATCTTGGTGGCTCTCTTTGTTCAAACCTATGCTTGAGCCGAACATTGGATGGAAAGTCAAGGGTCTTCCATTACGGTAAATAATCATCTTCTTGGTATGTAGGACTTATTGTGGTCATATTGGACATTAGCCCTTGAACATTTCGCCAAGACTAAAATCCGAATCGAGTGAAGAATCGGCGGTGTCATGATCATCAATTTGCCAGCGGCATTGATCGGAGGATGAAGAAACATAGCCCGGACCCTTTTATATTCATAATAGCGTCGGGCTTTCCTTTGGAACATGAGAGGGTGTGAATCGAACACGCGTCGAGAAGCCAACCCAGTCCGGTAATGCGAAGTTATATCCCCATTTTTTCATGTAATGGTGCGCTTGTGGCTATATTTGGAAAAATATTTGCATGGATCATCGTTGCTATCTTGATTCCTCACAATAATCTTGTGGTGGAGATTTTCTTCCTTTTCAAAGATTGTTTGCTTTGCATCTTTCAAAGGAAGGAGGAATGTTGATCGTCGAACTTTGAAGGCATTTCTTCACTGATTCAGCGATGAGAGTGGTACATGTACATCATGATCCTGTACAATACATGCATTCACGATTATCAACACTATGTACATACTCTAAATCATCATTTATTATATATTCATCGATTGGCGCGGTTACAACTTTCTCGGCGATTCGGCTCCGTCAAGATCGATTACAAGAGGTTCGATGTCATTAAATACAAAGCTTCCATCGTGTCGAGCCCGGCCCGGTATCGGCTTCATTACCGCTGTCCGGTATCTGGGCGATGGTTGATGTCGGATTGACACCATACAAAGAGAGTCGGTAAAATAATTTTCTAACCCTTGAATGGTTGCTTATCGCGACCACGTCTTGACCACATTATCGGTGTCGACATACTTCAAGCACGATGTAATGTGGATGGGACTATAAGACTCTTGTGGATCAAGTCGACCCGATAGTAGGTTATATGAAGTCTACGCATCGATTACATAACATGTAACCTGGTTGAGATCTCAAGGCGGCACTTTATCCGGATTTTACCCAAAGGTGCGGACCGGTATTATTAAATCCATAAATCCGTTACTGTAGAAGCCAACTTGCTGGCCGAATTCCAAGATGATACATCAGCGGGGTGGCATAATCTTGCTGCGAGATCGGGATCAACTTGAATCTGTTGGCGACAATCGAGCCAATGTACCCGGTGAAATATAATGGCTGTCGTGCTTGAATTTTTCACTGCATATCCTCTGGTAAAGGTTATGCAAGGGTGGGTTGCCGAAGTTGCGATTCGGTTTTCTCGGAACACCTTGACTTGAGTGATAAAAGTTTACGAATCGACTAAAGCTTCTGTAAGGCTTCTCTAGTCTCTTTAGAAGGCGTAGTAACTTCGTAAGAGTTATCCTCGGCTGGAATGTTGGCCAAGCGGGTCATAACGTCGGCGATATGCGAGCACGAACTCCGGTTTGTCCCTCTAATCGGATGATTAAATCGGGGCCTCCGGGACTTGCATCTCTTGAGGTTGTTTATCTTTACAGCTTGGTTGTATCCTCCTTAGCTACTTCGCGCTTTTCAGTTATTGTAGGTGGAGTCATTGCCACCCGGTTCGTTAGAGTTTTGGCATTGGTCGAATTCTCGGGGTATTGATAAGCGAATTTATGCCCATACGGTAGCATAAGGCTGGTTACCTTACATCCACGAGAACTTCATGTTCATTTCGGATGCCGAAGAGTTGGAGCTTTTTCGTCACCCTCTTAGAATTGCGAAATATGAGCGCAGAGCTTGCCTTTACGCTTGGACTTCCGTGTTGAAGAAGAACCGTCCATTGCTCATCTTGAAGAAGATCGGATGAATCAAAGTACCGCCGTTAGGGTGTGTATGATACCAACCCTTTGGCGTTGCCCATGCGGATCATCATTAGGTTTAACTTCAACCTCGGGGATAATCTTACGTAAATATGACATGGGGTAGAGATCCAAAGTTGATAGCCACCATATTTGAACCAACTTTCTTCTCCTTCTTGCAGTTATGATTCCGCATCGATTAGAGCTTGAATTTTGTCTTTAAGAACAAAACAACTCTTGGTGGGATGATGGACCCATACGTGAGTGCGCACAATACTTGGGGTCAGAGGTCTTGTTAGCCTCCTCTTGATTTGTGATTGGAGGCAATTTGATCTTGTTGTTATCCAAGAGGTATTTGAAGATAACTGGCACTTCTTCCTCTTTGAAAGTATAGCTCTTTTGGAACCTAGCATCCGGAGCCTTTTGCAATTCTTGAGGTTTTTGTTGAAACCTCAATTGCGATCTTCTTTGTTGTGGCTTGTTGTTCTTTGTTGGAATGCACGATTTGCTTCGCGGCATTGGCTTGCGTCTTTCCTTTGCCACGGGGCACAAAATTCGGCTTGGAGGGAGGTTGTGGGTTCACCTCTCTCATTCTTCTTCCTTCGATGAACCGTTACGCTTCTTCACGTTGAGTTTCAATTCTTTCCAAGTGGTTGGTGGTGCAACCCCATGACTTCTAACAATTCTATAGAAAGATTGTTGTGGCAAGTCTTCAAAATGAACTCTTGATGGTGGATCTCGCAATTCATAGCTTTATTGGAGGCGCTTAGCGAATGTGTCAATTGTCTCCCCATTTTACGCTTCGTCTAGGAGGTTCAATGGAAACCGTGTCATCATCAAAGTTCTTGAGAAAAGAGCTTTCCATGTCATTCCAGCGGTTAATGCTCCGGCTTTGAGTCTTGATACCAATCGAAGGCTGACTCGAGAATTAGGCCGAATGACGAATCATCAAAGGCTCATTTCGAGAGATCACCCCAAGTGAGATTTGAAATAGATCAAGTCTTTGTGTGGCGAACCCCTCCCGTCAAAGGTGTGAAATTAATCAAAGCTGAACCCGGTGGGGGATTGAATCCACTCTCGGATATGGACCACGGTTCCGATCTTCTTAATCGTGGCGGTCATTAAAGCATTAATTTTGCCTTCAAGCTCCTTCATCTTTTCATTTTCATCCTCGGCTTGTTTTGGATGATTCCTAGTAAGAGGTGGAACACTTCGCTTTGGGTAGTGAACACCTTTTTCTTAGGAGGTTTATCTGCATAAATGTGTTCATCTATCTCGAATCTTGTCTTGACGGTATGGGTATCATGATTGATAGCTCCACCTTGTTGACTAGATCCGGTACATTGGTTGGACCCGGTTGTCTTGTGTGGGTTTGCAACTCCCTCATACATTGCATGGCTAGCTCCATCTCTGTTCTCATTTGACCTTAAGCTCTTCTCTTTGCTTGGCTAAGGCTTCTTGTAACATTTGAGCGGGACATCGGGTAATGGTAAAAGCCTCCCTACGGTGGCGACTCATACTTGAAGCGATGCCGTGCGAAGCTATTCTTTGGCGGCGTCGGAAACTTCATCTTGGATGACTCTCCTTCATGCATTCTTCTATAGTCAATGCGTCGTAGCTGCCAATTACAATCGGGACAATCTCGGAAATCGAGACCCAACTTTTCCTCGGGGTAAAGTCGGGATCGCATCGTCGCCAGTCCTTTCCTTTGTTTACCATGTTAATAGTAACCCGGGAAGTTCATCTGTTGAATGGTAGATCTTCTCTTTCTTGAGAGTCGCCTTGACTCCGTCTTCAAATCTTCCGTTCTTGGCGGAAAGCCTCTCGAATCTTGAAGCTCTTTGTGATTGGCGTTTGACTCGAACGGCACATCCGATAACGTCTTGATTAGTTGTGCACGAGCAAGAACAATTTATTTCATCAATGCGTTCTCTTTAGGTGTATTACTATGACATGACCACAGTTGATGTGGCTTGTCAGCGGTTGTACTTTCACCCCAAGTGTAGCGTTGTCCTTAGCGGAGGACCGTCTTCTTTTGGTGGCGTCGATCATTCGACACGAAAGCACTTTTGATGTTTTAACTTCATCGGCTGAAGTTGTCTTGGTACAAATCACAAGTGTTTTATCATCTCTTGTGACTTCACGAATCCACGCCTCGAGTTCTTCCCTTTAGTAGACTCGCGGACCCTGCGGGATGCTCAAGAGATGCAATTGGAATTACGGAGACACGAGATATTCCGGCTTGCTCGGGACTCTTACGGGCGGGGTAACTCAACCGTTTCTTCATTGGTACCTTGCCTTTATTTCGTTGGACCAAGCGATTAAACGAAGTTAGCAGTTCCGGACTTAGCGGTTGATACTTGTAGGAGAAGTGAATGAAAGGGAAGAAACAAAATTCTCGAATTCTTGCCAAGGCATGGAAGCTGCCGCTTTTGGCGGCGATTCGGCTTATTGTCAGCTTGCGAGACGGTTTGTAATCTCGCGTTGGCGAGGCGGCAAAGCTGTCGCTAGCAGCGAGGCTTCAAGCTGTCGGTGAAGAATTACGGCGGCGGACTCTTGAGCCAATTTTGACGTTGACTTCGGGACCCAAACTTTGTGATTTTGAGTTGATTCCCTGGTTGATTTAGACTCCTGCGCCTTGCGAACAATGGCACGTGCATGAGCAGCAGCGTGCCACGGCGTTTTAGGCAGCTCCTTCCTTGTCAATCGGGTCCTTTTGGCGAGAACCCATTCTTCCTTGGGAGGAGTATGAGGTTGAGGCGTTGTTAACTGGCGGCGCCTCGATCGCGAGAGTTAGTGTTGTAATGAACTCCGTCTGGTGATTCCATGGCCTTTGCAAGTTGTCGGGCCATCTTTTGGCGTTGTCTCGGCGAGCCCTCTTCGTCCGAGGCGGTTGAATCTTGTTGAATGACTCCTTCTTACGAAGGAGTCAGCTTGAGCGAGCTCGGCTTTGAAATCCACGGGGTGTTGTTGAGAGGAAGCCTCCGTTGCAAGCGAGCGAGAATCGTTAGCATCTGAAACGAACCTCCCTCTTAGGCGATGAGATCCTCCGATGTTTGCGGGGTGAGGAGGACTTCGATGAAGAAGAGAGATATTCTTGAACTTGGCTTGATCGAAGAAATAATCCGATCCATCGACCATAAGGTCGGCTTGATGTTCGCAAGGCTGCGACACAACGATCTCGGGCTCGAGACCGTTGGCTCCTGTAATGCCATCGTGTTTGGGTGAAAGTTGATTTCTTTGTCGTTTCCATTACAAAACTTAAGAAAATTACACCTTAATTTTCAGTTACAAAGAAATTTGGTAACTCTCTCACTTCGAACAAAAGATACTACAAGTGTAGATCTCCTGTTTTTGTGGGACTTTTCACTGCAGGGGCAGCGTAATCGTGGACCACCGTGCGTGATCGTCGAATCGGCGGGGTTTAGTTGATGCTTAGCAGGAAACAAGAACTTAAGCAAATATCTTAGCAAAGTAAGATATCTACTCTTCTCAAGAATAAGTCAAAGCTTAAGCTTCGAGGAATCTCGTGTGGATCGTGTTCTTGAACTTTGGAAGCTTGGATTCTCTCTCTCTCCTTGCAAAAGCTCGATTTCTTTGATCTCGATTGCCAAAATGCGATCCCAGCAAGTGGATGTAGGGGGTATTTATAGTCCTTGAGGCGTGCCCTCACGAAGAAACACAAGTCATAAGTGCTCCACATTTGCGGTTAAGCGCGGCTTCCGGTACGCCTCGGCTATCTTTACCTCTTCGGCGCGGCGATGTCGACCTCATTGCGGCGGCGATATGGTTTGCCTACATTGCGAGCAATGTAAATCCCTTCAGGTGTTATGCGGTTTATTTGCTTTAAGAGCGCGATTAAATGCCCTAAAATCCGCTAGTGGGGTATTTTGTGTAACCGCCCATTAAAATATCACGAGCGTCTCTGCGTTGATAAAGTCAAGTGGGCCCCATCGGCATTGATTTAGACTTCAAGAGCGTTTAAGTATTACGGGTGTCTGGCATTTGGCGAGACACAAGTAGTCTCGCTAGTTCGCGAGACACATCAAGGTGTCTCGCTTCGTGGCGAGCACCAACAAAATCTCGCTAGTAGCGAGACACATCAAATGTCTCGTTCGTGGCGAGACACCAAAATCGCTATCGGTAGACATGAACAAGTCTCTCATGGCGAGGCACAAACCGATGTCTCGCCTTGTAGCGAACACAATCTTCTTATGTGTTGACTTCTTGAGATTTCGGCGATGTTGTCCCGATCTTCTCATAATTTAGTCATATTTGAGGTTCTTGACAATTTTGATGCCTACAATAATCAAATCAAGATGCACCCGATGGCGTAAACACGGGGTGTTGTTGAGAGAAATCGCCTCCGTTGCAAGCGAGCGAATCGTTGCATCCTGAAGCGAACCTCCCTCTTAGGCGATGAGATCCTCCGATGTTTGCGGGTGAGGAGGACCGATGAAGAAGAGGAGATATTCTTGAACTTGCTTGTCGAAGAAATAATCGATCCATCGACCATAAGGTTAAACTTGATGTTGCAAAGGCTGCGACACAATCTCGGACTCGAGACCGTTGGCTCCCAATGATTAGCCATCGTGTTTGGGTGAAAGTTGATTTCTTTGTCGCTTCCATTACAAAACTTAAGAAAATTACACCTTAATTTTCGAGTTACAAATTTATTAACTCTCTCACAAACTTCGAACAAAAGATACTACAAGTGTAGATCTCTGTTTTGTGGACTTTTCTGTCTTAGGGGCGTAATCCGTGGACCACCGTCGGCGATCGTCGAATCGGCGGGGTTTAGTTGATGCTTACAAGAAACAAGAACTTAAGCAAATATCTTAGCAAAGTAAGATATCTACTCTTCTCAAGAATAAGTCAAAGCTTAAACTTCGAGGAATCTCCGTGTGGATCGTGTTCTTGAACTTTGGAAGCTTGGATTCTCTCTCTCTTTGCAAAAGCTCGATTTCTTTGATCTCGATTGCCAAAATGCCGATCCCGCTTAAGTGGATGTAGGGGGTATTTAGTCCTTGGGAAGCGTGCCCTCAGAAGAAACACAAGTCATAAGTGCTCCATTTGCGATTAAGCGGCGGCTGGTACCAGCGCTATCTTCTTCCTTCATCTGGCGGCGGTGTCGGTTGCCTCGGGCGGCGGCGATATGAGCTGCACCTGTTGGCTGGCGAGGCAATGTCGTCCGGTACATTTATGCGGTTTTGCTGCTTTAAGAGCGCGATTAAATGCCCTAAAATCGCGGCCAGTGATATTTTCAGCAGCCGTAATCCATTAAAATATACGAGCGTCTGCGTTGATAAAGTCAAGTGGGCCCCATCGGCATTGATTTAGACCCTTCAAGAGCCGTTTAAGTATTACGGGTGTCTGGCATTTGGCGAGACACAAATAGTCTCGCTAGTTGCGAGACACATCAAGGTGTCGCTTCGTGGCGAGAGCACCAACAAAATGTCTCGCTAGTAGCGAGACACATCAAAGTGTCTGCTTCGTGGCGAGACACACACAATGTCTCGCTATCGTGAGACATGAACAAATGTCTCGCTCATGGCGAGGCACAAACCGATGTCTCGCCTTGTGGCGAGACACAATCTTCTTATGTGTTGACTTCTTGAGATTTCGGCGGCGTTGTCGCCGATCTTCTCATAATTTAGTCATATTTGAGGTTCTTGGCAATTTTTGATGCCTACAATAATCAAATCAAGATGCACCCGATGGCGTAAACACCTGCGGTAGTTGAGCAGCCCATGGGTATATTTTGCTACTACGGTCATGCCATTTGGCTTAAAGAGCCTTGACATAGCGTACCGTGAGCAATAGCGAGGAAATTTTCGGGATCATCTTGGGCTTGATTGAATCTCGTCGGCGACGAGTAGTAAAAGCGTGACAAGGAGATCACATCAAAGATCTTGGAGCGGTATTGAGCTCATGCGAACTCATCAACTAAAGATGAACCACAAAATCCTTCCTTGGGATGTCTGGTGGCAAGTTCCTTGGCCGTCGTCATAGACAAAGGAATCCACGTTGATCGACAAAGTGAAGGCAATTCAAGTTGCAACCTCAGAAATGCGAAACTTCGGGGGTTACAAGGCGATTGGCGTACATCCGGCGGTTCATATCGAACCTATCAGGGAAGTGCAACCGTTCTCCAAGTTGAACAAAAGAAGAGCGTGTCGTTTATTTGGGGCGGCGTCGTCGAAGCGTTTGAAGAGATTAAATGGTATCTCGCTAAACCTCATTCTTGTTGCAGCATGTCGGGAAAGACCGTTCACGATCTACGTCAAGCAGCGGATCACTTTCGTTAAGCGCTTACGCGGAAGCGGCGGCCCGGTCCGCGAGCAGCGATGTATTACGAGCGAACATTAGTGGTCTTTGAGTCTCGATATCCGAATGTCGAAGCGGTGCCTTGCATTAGTGTTCGCGATTGAAAAATCGACACTATTTAGTCGGACGGGCGATTTATGTTATCTCTAGCGTAAATCCGGTCGAATATTTATGACCGGCCGGCTTCAATGAGTTGGCGTTTGGCGAAATAGCCTTGCTCTTATCCCAATACGACGCACTTTCGGTCAAAGGGAAGCGTTGCGATCTCTTGGTACGCCAACCCGACAGGGCCTGTTGAGTTATATGATGATCTTCAGGATGAAGTCGAAGTCAACACTCGTCGCACCAACAAATATGGCGATGTATTTTGGCCAGGCTTCGGGCCACTAATGTAGCAAGTACCCGGACGTTCTAAAATCTCCACCGAGTCGGAGTTGTCTTAGTTTTCCCGAGAAACACGATGCCTCGGCTTATTCACGACCGAACCGTGTTCCAATAATGTGGTGAATACAATGCTACTTATTGGGCTCGGCTTTGCTAAAGAGTCGGGGTCAATATCTTGAAGCTGCCGGATTCCCAACTCATAGTTAAACAAATTCGTGGAGATTATGAAGTTAGAACCGGATTTGATCCCATATCATGAAGTGGCAATAGAGATGGCGTAATCATTCAAAAGTTTCTTCATCGAATATATCAGCCTCCAAAAGCGCTCATGCGGATGCTGGCGGCGTTAGGCGTGTCGTTAGCACAACCAGAGACCGAGCAGCTGGTTCACGGTCGGGACTCACCAACTCTTCATACCATTATACGAAGAGGCACAAGGAGATAAGGGGTAGTTACCAAAGTGTATACAACCCAAACCAAGTTGGAGCCAGTTGGCTTTCCTATCATCGATTCGTCTTACATGGTATTCTACGAGGCGTGAAGGAGAAGAAGAGTCGATCCGTGAAGAGCTCCAAGATTCTTTTACGACCACGAGACCGGATGTTATATGCGGAGATGCGATGGTCTTTGCTCGATGCCTCAAACAAAGAAGCGGAGAGGTCCTTTCGTTAAGCGCCTTACTCGCGGGCGGCGGCTGATCCGCGAGCATGACGTGTATTACGAAGAACATTAGTCGGTCTTTGAGTCGATATCCAGATGTAAAGCGGTGCCTTGCATTAGTGTTCGCGATTGAAAAATGCGACACTATTTAGTGGACAGACGATTTATGTTATCTCTAACGTAAATCGGTCGAATATTTATGACCCGCGGCTTCAATGAGTTGGCGTTTGGCGAAATGGGCCTTGCTCTTATCCCAATCGATGACACGCACTTTCGGTCAAAGCGATTTCGCGATCTCTTGGCTACCGGCAAACAGCGGGCGGTTGAGTTATATGATGATCTTCAGGATGAAGTCGGAAGTCAACACTCGTCGCACCAACAAATATGGCGATTGTATTTTGGGACTTCTCGGGCCACTAATGTAGCAAGTACCCGGGCGTTCTAAAATCTCCGCTGAGTCGGAGTTGTCTTGATTTCCGGGAATCATGTCATGCCCGTGCTTATTCACTCAGAACCTGTTCCAATAGCGTAGCGAATACAGCAGCGCTACTTATCGGACTTAGCTTCAAAGAGCCGGGGTCAATATCTTGAAGCTGCTCGGGATTCCCAACTCATAGTTAAACAAATTCGTGGAGATTATGAAGTTAGAACCGGATTTGATCCCATATCATGAAGTGGCAATAGAGATGGCGTAATCATTCAAAAGTTTCTTCATCGAATATATCCCACGCCTCAGCGGCTCATGCGGATGCGGCGTTAGGCGTATCGTTAGCACAACCTTCCGAGACCGAAAGCAACCGGTTACGGTCAGACTCACCAACTCTTCATACCATTATACGAAGAGGCACAAGGAGATAAGGGGTAGTTACCAAAGAAGTGTATACAACCCAAACCAAGTTGGAGCCGAGATTGGCTTTCCTATCATCGATTACGTCTTACATGGTATTCTACCGAAGGCGTGAAGGAAGAGAGTCGATCCGGCGAAGAGCTCCAAGATTCTTTTACGACACGAGACCCGGATGTTATATCGTAGGAATGCGATGGTCTTTGCTCGATGCCTCTCAAACAAAGAGGCGGGGAGGTCCCCGGGGAAGCACAAGGTGAATGTGGTGCACACCGGCTGGTCCCAAGCTCTACGATCGAATCAAGAGAATGGGCTACTTTTGGCCCACGATGATTAATGGCCTTGATCGAATGCGGCTCGAAATGCCGCGCGTGTCAAATTCCGCGAATTATATGCATCGGCCTCTGGCGTTGCATCCTTGACCACATCGGCCATTGAGACATGGGGAATGGGCGTCGTAGTCCCATTTTTCCTCCGTCGGTCAAAGGCGTCGGTTTATTCGATCACCCGATTACTTCTCCAGTGGGCGAAGCAATCCCGCTAAAAGAAGTCAAGGCGAGTACCGTCGTCAAATTTATCAAACACCATGTCATCTACCGACACGGTGTTCCAAGACGGATCGTGCATGACAACGGTCCCCAATTCATCAGCAATTCCTTCATCGGTTTTGCTAAAAATTCAAGATACAAGATGTCTCCGTCAGCGGCTTATAATCCGGCAAATGGATTAGCCGAAGCATTCAACAAGACGATCATCAAAATTTTGTCGAAGCTTGTGAAGAATAACAAGCGAGACTGGGACGATAAACTCGGAGAAGCACTCTGGGCATATCGCTGCAACGTCATACACCAGCGGGAGCAACCCGTACTCCACGGTCTCGGGTGTAGGCGTTCTCCCATTGGAAATTGATCCGCTCGCCGCGTAGCCCTTTCAATAGAGATGGCGACCGAAGAACAACATCGAAAGCGCCGAAGAGCTCGAGATGTTAGATGAGAAGCGCAGGCTCAACAATGCATTGAGTTCTACCAAGCTAGGATGTCAAGGGCTTTCAACAAGAAAGTTCGATGAGAGAACCTTTAGAAGGAGATTTGGTCCTCATTTGCTTTCGGATAGATAATCCTCACTTCAAAAGAAAGGTAAATTCAACCTAAATGGGAGGGCCCGTTTGTAATAGAAACGGTTTACTCCAATGGTGCATATCGCCTAATTACCCAAAATGGCGACCGGCAATTAATGCCGATAAATGGGAAGTTCCTGAAGAAATACTACCCATAGTATCTTCGGGATAACCCGTTTCGAAGGGAAGTTCCTCGTGGGATATTTCACCCACTTTTCGCGAGGATAACCCTAGATTTATCCTCCATCACAATTTCCCCCACCGATCAAATTCCTTGACGGTGGGTCTACAAATTTTCTGGTACATTACCAAAATCCCCTCTTGATTCCTTCTATGAACAAGAGGCCCACTCAAAATCCCTTTTACGCCGGAGATAGAACATAAAATTCTTCCTCTCCAAGCGTAAGATCCCTTTCGTGGTTAACGGAAGGGTTATCCCTTTTCAGTGGCCGTGAAGGTAAGCACTGGAACTTTCATCTTAGGTAGCGCCGACTGAAGGTATGCGCCGATTTTCGCACTGTGTTGTCCGATGAAGGTCACCGAGTCTTTTCGGTTCTGAGTGGAGATCCCACTCTTAGTTCCATCTTCATCTTAGGTAGCGCCGACTGAAGGTATGCGCCGATTTTCGCACTGTGTTGTCCGATGAAGGTCACCGAGTCTTTTCGGTTCTCGAGTGGAGATCCCACTCTTAGTTCCATCTTCATCTTAGGTAGCGCCGACTGAAGGTATGCGCCGATTTTCGCACTGTGTTGTCCGATGAAGGTCACCGAGTCTTTTCGGTTCTCGAGTGGAGATCCCACTCTTAGTTCCATCTTCATCTTAGGTAGCCCGCCGGTGAAGGTAAGCTTGGAACTTTCATCTTAGGTAGCCGATCAAGGTATGCGCCGATTTTCGCACTGTGTTGTCCGATGAAGGTCACCGAAGTCTTTTCGGTTCTCGAGTGGAGATCCCACTCTTAGTTCCATCTTCATCTTAGGTAGCCGATCAAGGTATGCGCCGATTTTCGCACTGTGTTGTCCGATGAAGGTCACCGAAGTCTTTTCGGTTCTCGAGTGGAGATCCCACTCTTAGTTCCATCTTCATCTTAGGTAGCCGATCAAGGTATGCGCCGATTTTCGCACTGTGTTGTCCGATGAAGGTCACCGAAGTCTTTTCGGTTCTGAGTGGAGATCCCACTCTTAGTTCCATCTTCATCTTAGGTAGCCGATCAAGGTATGCGCCGATTTTCGCACTGTGTTGTCCGATGAAGGTCACCGAAGTCTTTTCGGTTCTCGAGTGGAGATCCCACTCTTAGTTCCATCTTCATCTTAGGTAGCCGATCAAGGTATGCGCCGATTTTCGCACTGTGTTGTCCGATGAAGGTCACCGAAGTCTTTTCGGTTCTCGAGTGGAGATCCCACTCTTAGTTCCATCTTCATCTTAGGTAGCCGATCAAGGTATGCGCCGATTTTCGCACTGTGTTGTCCGATGAAGGTCACCGAAGTCTTTTCGGTTCTCGAGTGGAGATCCCACTCTTAGTTCCCCTCTTATCTTAGGTAGCCGATCAAGGTATGCGCCGATTTTCGCACTGTGTTGTCCGATGAAGGTCACCGAAGTCTTTTCAATTCCTCAGCTAAGGAATCTCTGGTAAGCCTCATCGGGAAATAGAACCGTTCTTCCTTCCCCACCTCAATCAATCTTAATCCGGTTGATCATTCTCGGGTCAAAGAGGACACCAAGGTTCATCTTGGGGCATTTTATCCCAAGCCTAAGAAGGGATAAAGCCAGCGCTTCTGCAGCGTTGCGGTTTAGTCTTTCTCCGATTGAAGAAGACACCGAGTTGATTCGGGGTATTTCATCCCAAGCCTAAGAAGGGATAAAGCCAACGCCACACGCTGCCGGTTTAGTCTTTCTCCGATTGAAGAAGACACCGAGTTGATTCGGGGTATTTCATCCCAAGCCTAAGAAGGGATAAAGCCAACGCCACACGCTGCCGGTTTAGTCTTTCTCCGATTGAAGAAGACACCGAGTTGATTCGGGGTATTTCATCCCAAGCCTAAGAAGGGATAAGGCCAGGCTTCTTCTGGCGTCGCCGGGTTAGTCTTCAGTAAAAAAAGACCAAATTATTCAACATCGTAGCATTAAGTCTAAGAGAGTCTCATTCTTTTAGCACAACGTCATGTGCGGAACGGATCCAGATAATCCGCACGCTAGCCCAACTCAAACGGTAGTTGGTAAAGGCTCATCAAACCCGTTGAGGGCTGGGGGTTGGCCAATAACCCTAAAGCCAACGCCTCACACGCGTTGCCGGTTTAGTCTTTTTCCGATTGAAGAAGACACCAGAGTTCGATTCTGGGGTATTTCATCCCGAAGCCTAAGAAGGGATAAAGCCAACGCCTCACACGCGTTGCCGGTTTAGTCTTTTTCCGATTGAAGAAGACACCAGAGTTTGATTCTGGGGTATTTCATCCCGAAGCCTAAGAAGGGATGAGTCTACGCGTAACTCTAGCGTTCTAGATGGTCTCTTGCGGTAAAGAGTATAAAGCCTATGTATTCAATATCATAGCAACAAGTCTAGAAGAGTTTCATTCTTTTAGCACGCGTCGTCTTGAGCGGATCCAGATAATCCGCACGCTAGCCCAACTCAAACGGTAGTTGGTAAAGGCTAATCAAACCCGTTGATGGCTGAGGGTTTGCCAAAAATCCTATAAGTATTATGGTTAATTATTTCTAAGTAAAAGAATCATAATAAACGATGAAAGGAATGGATCTTATTCATTTGAAGCAAATATAAAAGGAGCTACAATTGTCGAGACAATTGATTCAAGCAAAGTTATGATAATACATCTAAATAAAAATCGTAACGACCTGGCTGAACAAAGAGAACAGAAAAGTCTCGCAGCACATCAGACTTCATTGGCGCAATCCAGTAATGTGAAGGAAGCAAGGTCAGCCTTGACAGCGGCTAATTTTTCCTCCTGGATCGCTCGAACCCGAGCCTTGGCTTCCTTCTCAAGTTCCTCTTCAGAATTCGCGGCAATAGCAGCCGCATGTTCCCGACGCATCGCCTCGAGGACTTGCTTCTCACGTTCAGTGACATCCTGGACTCTGGTGCACTCACGCGTGAAATCCTTCAACGTCTTCTCCCCTTGAACAGTCCTGATTCCTGTACGTTCGACATGGGTGTGGTACAAGTTTATCTTACGGCGCAGCGGCATTTACGCTCATATGAGTTCGAAAAATGATCTCTTGCTCGATATTTTCCTCTCGCAGCGTTCACGAAGCCTTGATCCGAGCTTCGTCGATGAGTCGTATCACCTCATCGCATGATTCAAAAAAGGCTAAATCCTCCACACGGTATGCAAGAGTTAGCCAGCTAGTGAGCTTTTGCTCACAACGATTAGCTAGCTGAGGGCCACCAACACGCTGAATTTCCTCCAAGATACTCAATATGAATGGGCAGAAGACCATAGAATTAGCCCATCTAACCTCGATAATAGAGATCGCTTTGTTTCAAACTATTCTCCAACTTGAAGGAGACCCATCACGTAACCGAGTCGAACGGCAGATTTTGGCCCGGCAATCTCGGCAATAGGTTGAATCCGTGGAAGTGGTCCGTCAAGATTAACTCGGGCCTCCACCCGCTCTATCGAAGGGTCGGACAGTTCGGCCAGGCATAAGGGAGGCGGTGGAGCGGATGATGGAAGCGATCCTCAAACTCGCCATCCCAAATTATGATAGTAGGCTCAGCCGGGTTTCTTCATGCGAGTGTTAAGCCTGGCGGTTCGCTTCCTCGGTGGAAAAGGCCTTCTCGGATGACCTTGAGAATCGAGACTTGACATTAGGAGCCTTCGAAGTAGACAAATAATCATCGGAGCATCCGCCTACCACAAGAGAACAAATGGTTAACAGATCATTTAGGAGGAATATCTTGAAAAAAGGAAACAGTATAAGGCGTAGAACTCTTCTCAGAAACCCATGAGATTGAGTCACGACCTTATAACGGGTATGACGATTTTATCCGTATCGAATACCCGGAGAACGATAAATATAGTCGCATAAACCAAGCGGCAATATATTCCGTTCTACAGAGTAAGGGTACGGTATAAAATCGCTCCCGTTAAAGATATCGAGACGGGTGATCTTTGAAGCCTCAATCCTCACGAAGGAGAATCTCGGCTCTTCCCAATCGCCTCACAAAGGAGAACGGCGGGTCATAGCGAGCGTGCACAATTTGAAGCCTCAATCCTCACGAAGGAGAATCTCGGCTCTTCCCAATCGCCTCACAAAGGAGAACGGCGGGGATACAAGCGCATTATATGAGAGAATATGATGGCTGGCGCACACCGAAAGAAGGAGGCGGCATTCACGCCGCGGCGAAGTTGACCGACTCCTGAGGCGCGTGATCTTCCGATGACATCGAAAGCCGCAAAGAAGACAAATAAAGTCGATATGCAATGAAAATCAGCAAAAGGCATCAAAGAAGACCCGCCGCTCGTCAACCACGATCGGTGCCGTGACCAGATTTGGACGACCAGGCCCAGCGACCGAGCGGTAGCGGCCGGCATCCAGCTGGCGACGAGCGTCAGCGCCAGCCAGCCATGAGCGAGCGTAATGGCGCCAGTACAGACGAGCGCCAATGACGGCGCCAATGCATGAACTAGAGTGCCAATGGCCGAGCCGAGGCGTGGCCAGCGCCCGGCAACTGTAGCCTTGGCCTGCTGGCCGCCCGCCCTTCAGCAGCAGCTCCTTGCGCCGCCATAGTCGTTCCCCATGGTCTCACGTCACTGCATGCACGAGGAAAAAAAAAAAAAAAAAAAAAGAAAAGAATTTACAAAACCCTCGTACACGTACCTCGTTGCTCGGAGGAGAAAGACGGCGCGAGACGAGATGAAAACAAGAGGAAGAGAGCAAAGGGGGGCCGCCTAGGTCAGCAAGAAAGAAGCTTTGTGGGTATTTATAACAATCTCACATAGACCCAATCCTCTTTGAATAAGGAGTCCTATTTGGCAAGAAGTAGGAATTCTAATTGGAGCCCAAATCAATTCTAATTAGGACTCTAATCAGCCCCTAATTAGGAGTCCTAATTGGAATCTTGTTTGAATGTCAAGATGGCGCCAAATCAGTCCGTTAATTGGCTCCTAATTCCTCCGCTATATTGGAAAAGATTCTGAAGGTTTATTCGGCAGGATAACACCTCACGAATTCCCTCGACGCAAATCAACGCCTAATCCTACTCAACTAGGATTACGGTATAAACTATTTCCTAATTTATCGAAGTTCCGGAAGAATATTTTCACAAAAATATTCTTAGGGATAACTCGATCATGCAAATTGCATCGACGCCGATCAACGCGTCGCCTAATCCTACTCAACTAGGATTACGGTATAAACTATTTCCAAAATTTCAACGAGGAGTTCCCGGAGAATAAATCCATATTCTTAAGGATAACTTCGGTAACCCTTAATGTCCTCCCACCATAATCTCCAAGAGAGGGATAATCGATGAAGAGTGAAAGTCATGTTGACATCGGATAATCATATCCTCGGCTGTAGTTAAACCAACAACACACGGATGATGAAGGAATTAACCGAGTAAGGGTTATGAAATTCCATGTACCGACCACGACCAATATGTCGCCAACAAAGGAGTTCGCCGACATATGGAGAAGTCCAAAGTCCGATGGTTAGTCAAACAACGACCAACCGACACGAAGTTACAAACAAAACTCACCCACGGCTTGAATCAAGATAACAAGCGGTCGGACAATAAATGCAAAGACCGTGATCTTATCAGGAATCCTACAAAGAACTGGATGATCTGAAAGAATCGAAGACTTGAAGCTATCTTTTGGGACCCTCAGCCGACTGAAGGCCGGGAACCATCATGTCCAAAGCATCCCAGACTCATTAAGAATTGAGACCGAGACGCTTTGGAGGGGGTATCTGTAGGCGTTGAAAAATACTTACAAGATCCCCGAAACCAACTCGTGACGGACAGGGAGTCGGCGAGTGACAACCCATCGAATGATGCAGACGTCGGATCGTTAAGACGCGAACTCGACGGCGAACCCACAGCGTCACAAGCACGGTTTAAACCTGACTTGAATGGACGATCGGATTTGAGACCGCTGAACCGAACGAACCAAGAATTAGTCCGGAATCAAATACGAGCGGAATCTAAGTCCGGAGAAAGCCAAGAAGTCGGGGAAGCGGCAGCGGCGGAAAAAGCGAAGCGCCTCGACCAACTTGGCGAGTTACCTCGGCAGTGGCGAAGTGGCTCGGCCACAATGGCCGAAACCACCTCGACCACTTGGTAGAGGTGCCTCGACAAAGTGGTAGAGGTGCCTCCAAGCAGTGGTAGAATGCTGAACACCATGGCGAAACCACCTCGATAACTTGGCGGGGTGGCTCGACAAATGTGACTTGACGCTCACCCTATGCTATAAATGGGGTTCTCCTCACTCGGGGGCTTCCGGATTTTTAGCGGGCTTTCGGTCGGATTTTTGGGATTTGAGGATTTGGCTTTGGCTTTGAGGCGGATTTTCGAGGAGTTTCCGAAGAATTTCACGAGATCCACGAGCGTCAGCGTTCGAGCACCGGCGAGTACAAGTCGATCGACGTCGAGATCCACAAATCGCGGGGTAAGCTTCGGGTCGAACTACGATACCCTCTAGGTTAAGCCGTCTTAATCTCGGGGATAGCGTATGATTTCTCCTTGTAGATCTCACCCGCCCGCGATCCTCTCCTTCGTGAGTGTGATCCCGCAGCATCCTCTCCTTCGTGAGTGTGATCCCTCAGCGCCGTTTCCTTCGTGAAACGAGCCCTCGTCTGTAGTTCGAACCGGGTTTACACGGGATCGGATTGCGCGGTGGTCAACGGACGAACAAAAGTCCGACACGGGCAAAGAACCCGCATGGCGAGGATCCGTAAAATAGAGATCCTCGTGTTTGTTCACAAAAGGAAGAGAGTTGTAATTTTCGTTTTCATTGTACGCCTGAAATATAAAGGCATTTTCTTTGTTTGAAATTTTGTTGTAGGTCAACGAAGCTGTAAACAAGGTCAAACGAGCAATGAATAACAAACCAACTTTCCCCTTGAACACCGACAAGTGATCTCACATGCTTAAGGTTGTGTATGCTAAACTCGTCAATAATTTAATTCTTGTCTAATAGAAGTTAGAAATTTATGATTTGTGCCTATTGTATCTTTATAAGCCTATGCACGATGAGTAATATCTTTTATATGTTAAGTTAATCTTTTCATATCTTCGGTTCTCTGCTCTTATTATTTCATTTGATAATATCTTCAAGTTAACGTGAGGTTTTTTTCTCTTCCTTATTAAATATCTGAAACCAACGTTAAATCTGAGCCATAAATTTTAAGAAAACATGTTTCTAATTAATGGAGGTTTCTAATCCGCGTAATAATTGGTTCTTTGTAGTTTCCGGAGAAGGATGACAATCCAGTTAAACCAATCAAGTTGTTCTAATTTACTTGATTGGCAATTTAACAAATAAATACAAGTCCTTTTGTTATTTGTCTACCATGTGGATCGGTGCTATGATTAGTTTGTTTTTTGTTTTTTTAAATTTTATCAAAGATATTAATAATCTGTACTAACATGATTCGATGTTCATACTTTCAGTCATGAGTTCAAAATAGTATTTTGTTGCATTTCATATGTCCGCTTGTACAATACTTCATGTGAGATTTCAGGTCCATAATTGTAGTTGATGATATGTGTACCTTGTCAACTACGTACCGCCTACTTAGAGTTGTTGTGGATCAATATCTTAGCAAACTAAATCAAGAGGTATGTCTTTTAACTTCTATTTATATGTTGAATCAAAGTTTTAAATCATCAACTATGACATATCAAATTTTGTTTAAAACCTTGGTCATTTAAAACGGAAAAGTTTGATTATTATAGTTCTTTGTTAACTACTGATTTCGATAAGAGACATCAATAACTATGCTAACATGTTTTGATGTTCTATTATTTTAATAGTGATTGGAAAATAATCATATATGTAGCTCTTCATACGACTACATGTATAATGCTTTCATTTGAGATTTCAGAACATAATTAGAGTTGATATAGATATGTATACTGGTCAACTAGTACCTAGTTACAGGAGATGTGGTGGATCAATGTCATGGCAAATCAAATCAAGAGGTATATCTTTTAACTTCTATCTATATGGTGAACAAAAGTTCAAATCATTAACTATTAAAATTACCTTTTACGCATTATGATGTATATTTTATTGCTTATATAATGCTAGAGGTACACTTGAAAGTTGATTACATGATTCAAGAATATATGCATGATAGCAATTGTGAAATTCAATGTATATATGTTTGTCCGATATATGAATAAAAGGTTATTCAAATTATCAATATAATGATGACTTGCCTAGAGGTGCAACAGATGATATTAAAAATGGCGAGGCAAGTTTAGGAAGGTCTTATTCTGAGGCAACCAACTTGTACCATCATTATGACCGAATATAAATTTTAAATCCTCTAGCATCATCATTAATTTTGATAAAAGTGAATAACTAAAATTATTAATATGAGTCTCATTTGAAATATAGGTGGGAAAATTTAATACCATGTTGCTAGCATGTTTATGATAATATTTCTCATATGTAAAGCACACCTATAAATCGCTGATGTACATAAATTATAAATATTGACATCTCTCCTCTAGTGTCTCTTGGATATATTTCATGTCATCCACATGTGGTGTGTTATCTAGATGGACTTTATGCTTGCATCAAATATATAAATGAGTATAAAACACTTGACCCGAATTTTCTAAAATTCAATTTGATAAAGGGTCTCTAGGATTATAATCCTAGAATCATCGAGGGAATGAGGTTAAGCCCATAGTAGAGATCATCGACAATGAACCCAACCTTTGATTGACGAGCTATTCTCATGATAAGGGTTCAATGTGGTAGAAACAAGCTGGATAGTGATTCTCGTGTGGAGCACTGGACTTTTGGAGTTTACTCCTTTGTAGCATGGATGCATTTATGACTTGCACCATATTAGCTACACCCTCATTCCTATGGTGACAGTGCTCTATTGATGTGGTAGGCGGGATAAGTTTAACTCTTAATAAGTCGACCTATGTGGGGGATACATACCAGTCACAGTATCCTTGGAAGACTTACCTACGTGAGAGGAACCGTGAAGGCCGCGGTTAGGGGACATGGGGCTGATCCCTAGTAACTCTCATGAGACGGTTATGTGAGTATGGCCATTAACGCTCCAACCCGCTCGCTCATTAAATGGATGCATATTGTGTGTGCTTTTGTTAATATCTGATAAAGAGGTATAATTCAAGGTTCGTCCATTATGTCTCTCAGATTGCGACAAATATCACTAAGTAAAGGTTCAAAGCCGAAAGCTACCTTTGCCGAATTCACAATATTAGATTGCCCGACCTTCTTATCTTAATTGATTTATTTGTCTTTCTTAATTTTTCTTTTCCTCCTCGAAACTCAACCTTTTGGGGGGGATTGTTGGAAAATTTATTTCCTTAATAAAAGATTGAGTTTCTTTATTGATTTTAATATAATTATATAGTCCTCCTAATTTATTGCCTTTATTTACTCACATTAATTTTCATGAATATTGGTTATTATGAACCAATTTATTTTATTCCTTTATTAAACCTATTAAATTACATTAAATGTGTTATTAAACATAAGAGCTCTCTCACGTTTTAAATACACGTTATTTCTTGAAAGGCTTTGTAGAGAAGAAGAAGGGAAACTATATACATATATGAAAATACAAAGCTTTCGACTTCATCCTCTTGTATATTTTCCCATTTTATTTTATGGTTTTGGGCAAGCATCTATTGAGCAAAGAGGCTTGAGATTCGCAGTAACCTCAAGTGCGCCACCTGGGGACTTTTACCGCTAGTTCACGGTTGCATTGCTCGTCTGCTGGTGACGGCACATTGTTCTAGAGCGATAACATCCATTTGCCCCCTACAGACTGCAAATTCTTTCTCTATTTTCTATTTAAAATTATTATTTGTATTCTTTATTTTATTTTGATACAAAATATCCAACAATAGTACTATGCAATAACATAGCATAACATGCCTTACTTTCATACTTAAATGTGGATATATAATGAATTCAGTAAAACGACATAAAATGAAATTATAGCCAAGCGACTAATATAACATCTACTTTATCTCAAGATGGCACGAACAAGCTTAATTGCATAAATGATATCAAAATTCATGCAAGGAAACCAAAGAAACACGAAAAACAAACTTAAACAGATCAAATTCTCAAAGTCGAAAGAATTTATTTTCTTGTGATGAGCGCAGGCGCTCGGAGGATGGGCATGTGAGCTCCGAGGCTGGGCGAGTGCGCTCATTCCGATACCACATCAGCCAAGTTCTGACAGCAGACTGAGAAAAATCAAAACTGAAATCATCTTCAAAAAATATGCTTGAGCGCGTTCGCTCAAACCCTGCAGAATATTCTGTTCTCTGGATTTCACTGAGCGCATGCACTAATCAGGTCGAGCGTGTGCATTCATGCTGGAAACCACAACCCCAAAAATATTTTTAATCAAATACTCACTCGATTCAAAACCAAATCAAAAACCAACTTTTACCCAAGTTTTGTGCTACCAAAAGAAAACTATTCCACCAATTTACACTTCAAAACATCGAGTATTTACCAATCTACCATTAGAGCTCGAGGGCTCGCAATCCAAACAAAAAAATGGGGATACCCCTTATCCAACTACTCATTTCAATCCAAAAACATCAATTGAATGCACAGATCTCAAAAATACATAAAATCCATGAATTTAAGCCTCAAATTATGAAATAAAGACTCAATCTTATAAAAGTATCATTTATCTACAATATTGGGTCCTTCTTCTTGAAAGAGATTATGGATTGAGATCCACCTCTTAGAGAAATCCTCCCCTTGATCCAAACCCGCGAATTTGGAAAGAAATCAAAATAAAAATTTTCTTGGTTGAAAAGATGGAGGAAATCAAGATTGAAAAGACCCATAAATTAGAATTCTGAAATAATCAACTTAGCAAGCAAAAAATACTTGTCTTGAGAGTGTAGAGTTCTCTTCTCTTGGACTCCAAGCTCTCCAAACCTCAGCCTTATTTTTTGAGGGAGAGAAAATGGTGTTTTTTATATGAGGTTTCATAAATTGGGTTGTGGCTGAATGGATACCCTCCTAGTGGATCCAACCCAATAAGCTAATATGCCTTAAAACCAATTATCTCTCTTAAACCCAAGTTATTGTGAAAAATTCAAAGTAAAACAACTTGATAAACGCAAAACATGATTTTTAAAGAAAGATAAAATAATAATTATGACCTTTTACTTGCATAAAGAATGTGACGCGTGTTAAAAATCTGGAATTCAACAACATCGAACGGTTCAAAGTTATCCGATTAAGATCTATGGTTGAAAATGATTCAAGACGGGTTAGGATCCTTACAGTGATAATGCGATAGAGTCTTCTCAACTTCTTCATCTAGAGTGTCATTTTTGCAAGAGAGATATATATACCAGCTGATTATGGCAAAATTTTAAGCCATTTCATAGCCTGCTTTACTTTAGTATTGGATTTCTGGCAGGATTGGGAAATGCTTACTCATTGATAAAAAAGAATGGAACATTTATTGTGATTCTTGGATTGATTTGGAAAGAAAGAAACCAACAGGTTTTCATTGAAAATACTCGACATCAATAAATATTATCATTGACACTCATACCCGCCATAGAATTAAAAACTTGTCCACTTTCTTTAGTTCTCTAAGTAGTAAGGTCCTCTGTTTATCATGTGAAACTTTTTAATGGCTTTTATATATATATATATATATATATATATATATATATATATATATATATATATATATATATATATATATATATATATATATAATGGGAATGCTTGGTACCAAACACTAAATTTGACGCTTGACAGTGAGGTGGTCACTTCTCATCCACTCATTCAATTGTCCAACACATGTGATGTGAATGTGTTCCTCCTTTTTAAATAAGTAAATGAGAATATACCACCTCACTACCAAGCGTCAATTTTATGCTTGGTACCAAGCATACCCATTAATCCCCAACACACACACACAGCCTTGATCATGACACACACACAGCCTTGGTCATGTGAGATACAATTATCCACACACAGCCTTGGTCATGTGAGATACAATTTTGATAATCTGAAAATGCCCTTTAAGATTCTAAACACTTGAAACTTATTATTAGGGACAAAATTGTGAAAAGTAATTATACCCTAATAACTTCTGTTAACAAATCCACTAACTCCACGTTCAAGAAATCCTACCACAACTCCTTTGTTTTTTTTTATGCTCTAATTCCGTAAACAATTTAGGAGAGAAGAAGAAACAGAGCTGGAGTTCATATCTGTATCCATCCAAAGCACAATGTGTGTGCTTAATGCAAATATTATTATCAATTTTGACATAAATTTTTTGTATATAGTTTATACTTGCCTCAATATTAAGGTGTTAATAACAATTTATTATTGACAAGTAAATACTATGAAACACTAATAAATGAACTAAGGCCCTTATTTTTCTCTTTAAAAAGAAGAAATTTCTAGCTTTCTAGAGAAGCTTGAGTTCTTCTTAATAGAAGTCTTACCAACTTTTTATCATTTTTGTATGGACAAGTTAAAATGGATCAGATCTCCTTATTTCATGTATTTTTTTATTTTTTATATTTAACAAGTTCAGAAGGAGTTAACGCCCGCTCCCTAGCCAGAGCATCCCTACGAACCCAACCCCAGCACAATTTGATAAATCCAGCTTTCTTACAATTCTATCAAAAATTGCATAGGTTTGTCAAAAATGGTATCACTAGGGCTTCGGGCAATCTCGGAATACAATTGGGTCAAGATGGTGTCAAGCTTTAGCCCATTATTAGTACTCTGTATGTCGCCATAAGGTACTAGATTATTGGGCCCAAATGAGTTAATGTTGAGAAAGACCAAGAAGGAGAGGAACGCGCTCTACATAAAGCTTAATAAAGAAAAAAAAAATCTAATTGACCGTTGATACTCTTGTTGCAGGTCATAAATGGAAAATTTTTCTGTAAAAAGGAAATTAAAAAAATCTAATAGCCTCATAGTATGCATCCTTATATACAAGGTCACAAATGTCATCATCCTATACAGATAGAAAGACAATTTGCAATCTTTTAATTTACCATTTGAGCTTAAGCTCACTTGTACAGTTTTAAACTGCTTTGATGAAATCGATGAATTACTAGATCTTTTGAAGTTTCATTTCCTATCTTTGTTACTTGGGTTGTTGAAGCTCTTTCTGTGTCTCTCTTTGGTACGTACACACATGCGCAGGCATACTCACAAGAAGAAAGTTAAATAGTTTGCAGATTAAACCCCCTCCTTGAAAGAGACAACTATGGAGGAAAATTTTAGGTAAAAAAAAAGATCGCTGAATGCATTAATGTGATCTCATATCTTTCTATCCAAATATATCAAATCATGAAGTCATAGCTCTCTAGACTGCGAAGACAATTACCTCCCTTGAACTGCTACCTAATTTATAATTGTATAGCATATATAATAGTCATGTCAACACTGAGATAAATTTTTAACACATGCAAATTGGATTATTTAAAAAAGAAAAGAAAAGGAAAAGATCGATGTAGAATGGAATAAAATGTAATTAATTGACCCTCTATACTATCAAAATTAAGCACGAATCTCGGTTTCCTATTAGCTTTGGTAGCAAAAGCTTCTTAATTCAGGGATTGTTTGGTTGTTTTTTGTAAAATGGGAGGAAATATATTGTTGCAGGGAAATGAAACATCTTCCTGGGATTGCAACCACAGTAACTTTCCTCTCATCCCACCTCAAATTGTCTGGAAAATGTTAGAACAGACTACATCAATATTTGGGGGTGCCACATTAGATTTCTTTTTGTCAACCAAACAATGTAAAGCGGAAAAAAAATACTGCAGCAGTCAAAATGGAGAAATTACTGTAGCCTGAGGAAGGTTATTGTAGCCTACCTTCCCCACTTGAAACATTTACAAAAAATACGGAACGAATTAGCCACTTAAGTTTACCTGGTAATATTCTTGAACTATGTAACTTTGCAAGGAACATAGTCAAGACTTTATAACCTAATCTTACACTATATATAGAAAGTTCATAATTAACGTGCACATTTTCATCTCAAATCTAAGATAGCACATTTTTGCTATACCTAATAGAACATATATAGTAGAGTCATTTTACAAACTCATTATAAATATGGTTTCTACAATATCTCCCAAATAAAGCTTCCCCTTTCCTCTCAAGAAGGAGAAACAAGCATTTCTTTCCTATATATTCTGTTTCTTGAAGTTTGTTTGCATGTTGTTTTCTCATTAATTTTTCCAAGAATGAGAACTTTGGAATGATCTGATATTCAATGCTCAACTATATACATCCCAACAATCCATTCCATGCCCATAAGCACGTGTATTGCCGAGCATCATGTAGGCCTTTAGTTAGAGAGTCTCACATCAAGATCACATGTGGGATTTTAATTGTAGATCCTCTCTTTCTTTTCTTGGCTAAAAGGGCCATGCATGGATCGGATACCATACGGTTTAGTTGAAGCCATGCTCAACAAACAAACATCCTTTATATCTCCCTTATGTCACCATTGCTTTCTATGGAAAAAGACATATAAACCAATTTTGATCTTTCTTTTTTCACTTCAAATAACAGGCTTTACATAAACTTTAGGGTAAATTTCACATAACCTATGCAAAGTTCGGTCTTTTTGAGATAACCCCTTAAACTTTATAAATGTTACTTAAGCCCCTACCTTTGGGACTTATCACAACCCCCGTATCCTCCGTCCAAGACGTTTACCATTTTTTCAATATACCCCCTTAAATGTGTGACCCCAATTATTTTCAACACACTCCCTTGACTTTCAACATTATTCTCAGAGAACCCTCAATTTTTTTTCTTCAGAAAACCCTCAAAATTTCAAGTTGTTTCAACATTATTCTCAGATAGTCCAATAACTTGCGACATTACTTTCTGAAAACCCACCCTCATTCCAAAGAAATTCAGGTGAAAATAAAGTTCATGTCACGACTAGAGATTAAGATTAGATATATCACTTCTTGAGTCTAAACCATCTGATAATGTCTACATCGTGGTGATTTATTTCAAATATAAAACGAACATCATGTTTTCGTGAAATTTCCCTCGATTTAGGTTTCAATAAAGATAAGTTATAACCTTTAATTAAATGAAATAATAACTATTATCAAAGTGTCTAACTATAGTTAGAAAGAAACTAAAATCAGAAGTCCCATCCAAAGTGCACAAAGGGACAAGGATTCAGTCCTTTGACATCGGTGGTGTCTAGTTGCAGCTAGCTGTAGACACAGCCAAGGCAATGAAGCCTCCCCAGCTGTATGAAACTGGCCTAAAACTGGCAAGCCCTCAAATTTATTAATAATTCTCAGTACCTTGACAGTAGACACGGACACTGAACAGCCCCGAAACAAACCCTTCACCTACCTTTATGATCCAAACTAAGGTGTTTGGCAACTTAGAAACTAACCAAGTTTAGTTTTGATCAAGTTTCACATAGGCTTGATTTGGCTAAACTAGTTTCTATGTGTACTAATTTTGAGGTGAACCAAGTTTGGCTAACTTTTACAGAAAATTAGTTTAGAACTATTTCTTTTTTGGTAAACACATAATATATGCAAGATAGCAACTTTGATAGTTTACTTATTTTTCTTTCTTGTTTTTCTTGATTTTTGGGCCAGAGTTATCTGGTTATTTTTCATACCAAGAGGGTATTGGTTTAACTCTAGCCCAGTTATGAGGCAAAATGGGCCAAAGGAGAACTGGTTTAGTCCAAGTTTGTTGGTTGCCAAACTAGGGCTAAATACTTGAGCCAAATTTATTCCACTTAAAATCCATTTTATTCATTTGCCAAACAGGTCCTAAAAGATCCTAAACATATTTTTCTTCCCTTTTGATTGGTTAATTTTTACAATGTAAATGAAAGTTACATGCAACTTTAGTTATTGTAATCGTTATCGCTCATGAAATTACTTGGTTCAGTTTTAAAATTTTGCAATTTGTAAATGCTTTTGGTACACATGTTTATTACATGCATGATGTTAGATTTTGGGATTTTGTTGGAGTTGGTCGCGGTTGGAGCTATAACATGAATATTATTTGCAGCATAACTAGATAATGTTTTACAGTTGACGTTGCAACTACATTTATTAGTTGTATTGTGACAAACAACCCTAATAATGCTCAATATTTAGCAGTTATACGCAATTGCAACTGTAACTATTTTGAATTTACAGCGAACCAAACGTCCTTAAAGTTGCATACATTCCAGATTTGAGTCGAGAACTTGAGATCATTGTCGTTGTCTTTACTGCATTAATCTTGAGAAATCGGTGTGGCATCATTGTAGTCCAATAATTGTAGCTAACAAAATGCATATGCATTTGGATTCTGGACCCAATGAGATTTGACCCGGACTAAACTCCACCCCCTCACTGCTCACTATAAATACCCTCGTTCTTGCTCATTTCTAGTAATATAAACCTCCAGCATAAAGAATTAAAAATGTATTCCCTCGTTTACAACTACAAGTTCTTCTTGCTCTTTGCCAGCCTGATCACGTGCTCGACAATCGCCGGATCGACTCGCCATGCGCTCAGCCCACCGACCACGACACGACTCACCGATCTCTTCCCTCGTCTGGCCTTTGATAAATCCTTCTCCGATTTCTTCGGAGGACAAAACGTCAAGCGGGTCGGTAACGGGTCGGGTGTTACCATTGCGCTTGACAAGCACACGGGTGAAATTATTTGTTATTTTGCTTCATAAAAGAAATTTGGAATTATTTTTTTTTCAATAGTAAGTTAACTATGGGCAATGTTTTTATGTGCTAATAGGTTCGGGGTTCAAGTCGAGAGATTCGTACTACTATGGATTCTTTAGCGCTTCCATCAAGCTTCCTTCAACTTACTCTGCGGGAGTTGTGGTGGCTTTCTATGTAAGAATTATGGAAACTCATCTCAATCATTTACTTCTTTTAGTTTTATTTTTGTGTGTGCCAAGAGCTTAAATTAGGAAATGAAATTGTAGATACTTATAAAAATGTAGAATGTGTGAAATACATATAAAGAAAATATTGAGCAACATCATTGTATGCGAGGAAACCTCTTCATATGATATACCATACATCTAAAGTTTTATTGACAAAGACCTTCCCATCAAACTTTCCAATATATATAAAGAAAATATTGCTTAATGTCTACATGTGATGTTCCTTAAATGGAAGAGGGTGATGCTAATTTGACCAATGCTACAAAAATGAAGAAGTTTTATTAGTTCAACCAAAGAAATTTCTATTTGTGTATATTTTGGGTACTAGCTTGAGCGTAGGACCTTACTAGCAATCACTATTTGCATCGTCTACTATTTTTCTTTTTTAGTCAGATGAAGTCAGCAGGTTTAATCTAAAGACTAATGATCCTGAGGTTCACTGCCGTAGCATCCAAAAACCAAGTTAAACAAGAAGTTTTTCTAAATTTCTGTTCATTGGATACCGAAAGTCTTGTCCTATTTTAATGTATTATAAAGTTAGCTTCCCATTTGTTATAATTTATTTCTGAAGACCCACCGCAACCTGTTGCAAACCTGTGGCAACTGACATAATTTAGTTTTACCTTCATTTTTACCATTGGTAAGAATTGTAAAATTAAAGTTGGAACAGAGAGAGAGAGAGAGAGAGAGAGGATTCTAGGGTAAGTTTCACATAACCTTAGAAAATCTTTAAGGATTATGCATAAAACGCCTTGTACTTTATGAAGGAGAGAAAACCCACTGACTTTCAAAGTTAAACAAAGCCCCTCGAACAATTGGAAAATCTCATAAACGATGTTGGCAAATAAAATAAAAAATCGAAAAATGTCTTGTTCTCCCACATGAATGCTCTTCATTCAAAATTCTCATCACAAAGTTTCATTTGTCATAATCAAACTTATTACTCTATTCTTTTATAAAAAACTTATTACTCTATTCGCTGAAATAGTTATGAGATTTTCAGTAGTTTAAGAGATTTGGTAAAATTTTGAAAGTTCAAAACATTTTTCAATTTTACAAATTGTTAAGGTTTGTACTGTGAAATTTACCCTCCAATTCTGTTCAAGGAGACCAAAGACACAGGCCCTTGGCAGCAAATGGGAAGAATAAGATTTTAGCCCACACAAAAGGACTGGTGTGTGCTGGAGACAGCTTCACATTGTGGTTAATTTCTCAATTGTACCAACACTAGTACTAGTAATACTGACATTGATAGGATTAGGATCTTTCTCCTGGTCTCTTAACTGATAATAGAACTACTCAAAACCTAGAAGGCTAGAACCTGTAGAGAATTCTTCAGCTTGCCATCTTTTGCTACGGTCTCAGCCTGGGTTTGGTTGGCTGGATAATGATGTGGGCCATGAGACCAAGTCTATTGCTGCATTCATTGATGATTTGAGATTGTGGCCAGTGACATGAACCTGACTATGTCACTAGTAGAAATTCTTGCCTTTGAAAATTTAGGCACGACTATACCCTGCAAAACTATAGTGCACTTATTTTTATCTCACCACTTATTAGAGAAGGTGAGCCTCAGGACTTGTTTCTAGATGCTGAAAGCAAGGGACTACAGCATTACTTTGTCTGATTAAAATATTTTCTGCATAATTAAAATTGCGTGAACTCTTTGAGGATGTAATTTACAAATACAATCATTAAGATGTAAAGAAAATCTAACTGGATTCTTAGCGCAACTTACTCTGGAAATATGCTTGTGTAATGAAGTTACAGGAAAAATAGGATTGCAACCAATAGGACGCCGAGGACTAGAGGTAGGTTTAAATAAATTTCAATGTGAATAGTTAACACAGATAATGTAGTATGTAACTAAATTGATGACCCTTAACATGGTAGTAATCCTATTACTAATTGATGAGAAAAATACAGGTTTTCAAAACCCATGCAAAGCCAGTTTACATACCGTTCAACCCCATATATCTAATCCCTATTAATCCGTTGCAGATGTCAAATTCTGAAATCTACCCAAAAAGTCATGACGAAATAGACTTCGAGCTTCTGGGGCATGAGAAGAGGAAAGATTGGGCGCTTCAGACAAATATTTATGGCAATGGGAGCGTCAGTACAGGTCGAGAAGAGAAATTCTACTTATGGTTCGATCCAACACAAGACTTCCATGAGTACAGCATCCTATGGAACTCTCATCACATTGTGTAAGCTCTTTTTCTTTTCACTAGGGATCATAACTGCAGTTGTATGCAAGTGAGATCTTTAGACTGGTTGCAGTTATTTGTTTCACCTAGACTAATAAATATAGTTGAAACTGAACTTGCTAAAAATCCTCCAATTGCAGTCGTTAACTACTACATATTTGAGCATAAGCGACTAACCGCTGCTTCAGTAGCAAACAAATGCTTAAATATGTCAACTCCAATTACAACCAATCCCCAAGTTAAGGCCAAAATAATCTTCCAATTGCAAATTGAAAATTTTCAAAATAGAACCAAACTACTGCAACTACAATTGCATATGATGGTGCTGCAGCAACTGCCGTTACATGCAATTTATACTCGCATTGTGATTTCTAAAAATCAAGAAAGAAGAACTAGTTGGAGTATCAAGAATGTAGACAGATATAAACAAAAACTGAACTAAGCTTAACTACAATCTTCTCAATGCAGGTTTCTCGTAGATAATATCCCTGTGCGAGAGATAAACCACAGTGTTGCGATGTCCAAAGCCTACCCTTCGAAGCCAATGTCACTCTATGCGACAATTTGGGATGGATCAGACTGGGCAACACGCGGAGGCAAGAAACCAATAAATTACAATTTTGCACCGTTTGTTGCATCCTTCAAGGATTTTGAAATGGAGGGGTGCTTATGGAATCAAACCAAATCATCGTCTCCTTTATGCTCAAATAACAATGTAAAAAACCAACAGGGTCTCGATCCAATTTATGGGCAAGATTTCATACAGCTCTCTCAGCAGCAGAAGATTGGGATGGATTGGGTTAGGAGCAAGTTTATGTTTTATTCCTACTGCAATGATGTGAAGAGATTCTCAGTGATACCTCCAGAATGCAAGGAAAGAAACAGCTAGATTAGTTCTCTATTTACCTAATTCTTTTTCTGATTAATTCTTCCTGCCTTTATATTTCTCTCTTCCGATTTGATTTGAATGTCTATGTATGTATAATGAGTATGTATTTCTCTACATTTAACATAATTTAAATTGAGATCACCAAAATCTCGTCGTTCTTTGTTGAAATGTGAAGATGATGTTTATGTGCATTATAGCATCACACTTCAAAATACTGAATAGTATACCTAAAGTTTTTATGCCCAATTCACATAACCACCTGAACTTTGGGGTGTCTCACAAAAAAAGAAGTACCCTTCAACTTTGAAGTTGTGTAAATGACAAAGATTGGATCTTTTCTCTCAATGAAATTTTAATTATTTACAAATTATAGGTACGGGGTTCAGTAAGAAAAAGCTGAAGTTCAGGGTGATTCTGTGAGACACCAAAATTAACAGGGTTATGTGGAATTAACCCTAAATTTCTTTTTCAAAGCAGGTTTCTTGTGGATAATACCCCTGTTTGAGAGAAACCACAATGAGGGGATTTCCAGAGTTTACCCTTCAAAGCCAAGGTCACTCTATTCAACGATTTGGGAGGGACTAGAGTTGACAACACGCGAAGGCAAGAAACTGATAAACTACAATTTTGCACCATTTGTTGCATCGTTCCAGAATTTTGAAATGGAGGGGTGCTATTGAATCAGACTAAATTCATCATCTATTTTATGCTCAACAACAATCAGATAGACTAAATTCTCTGCATTGTCAGAAATACATGCAGAGAATGACCGGTAGATGATAAAAATATCGACAAATATGATTAAGAGTAACAAAACAGCTTAAACGTATAAAACTAAGTATTTAGCAAATACAAAAAGTAGCCACAACTGCAGAAAGCATGAGAAAATGAAATATTAAAAAAGTATAATAATAATAATAATAAATAAAAATAAAGAACACAAAAGACTTAACTTGTAAAAGGATTAGCAGAACAGGAAGCTGAAAGTTGACTACACAGACAAAAATGTGGAGGACAGCACAATAATGCAGTTCAATATTGAATCCAATATGCACATAAGATTGGCGACCACGAAAAAATTGTACATAATTTATACTGCAAAGTTGAATAGCATTAGACACACAAGCTGCTTGATGTAAAACAATTCATAACCAAACCAAAGCCCTTATTCATTGGATACAGCATTATTTTCGTCATTGTCTCATCAGATAAGTTTACATTCATGGCGTTATGAAAACAACACCTACAACCATGCAGGATTCTTGAGAGAAGTAACAACTGCCTTAACCTGCAAGTAGCCCTTGAGGCTGTCGATGCCCTTCTCTCTTCCTTGGCCGCTCATCTTGAATCCCCCAAAAGGAATTGCTGCGTCGAAAACATCAAAGCAGTTAACCCACACGGTCCCAACCTTCAATGCTCGGATTAGAGTGTTTGCATTGTCAAGGTTGCTTGTGAAAACTCCAGCAGCAAGGCCGTAGCGACTGGTATTTGCTCTCTTTATCACTTCATCGAGGTCTCTGCCATTGATAATGTCAACAGACAGATTAAATGTATAGCAATTTGAATGAGATCATTTGCAAATAATATTCCGATATCCTCTAAACTATTTTATTAGCACCTACACCCCTTAAAACTTCAAGACGATCACATGGGAATCTCGTGAAAGTAAATTACCTTTTGCTCTCAGTTTAATTGAAAAAAAAAAAGACTAGACTGCCCTGTAAATTGAGGGCAAAACAAATACCGTCGTCTGAGATTCAGGTGTAAGTTGTAATAAAATAATTTCGGGGTACAAATGGCTATCAAGAGGTGTATGCAATGAACCCATTTGAATTAACAACAATACAAAGTGTATGATAGATAACAACTCACTTAAATTTTAGGATGCTCTGCACTGGTCCAAAGATCTCTTCCTTGGCAATGGCCATGTCATCCTGGTGAATGTGAGAAATGAACAATAAATCATCAGTGGAATTAGTTGAAAGTGGATTTATTAGAACTTCAGCGATTGCTACGTGATACCTGGACGTCGGAGAAAATGGTGGGTTGAATGTAGAAGCCCTTGCTGCCTAATCTATCACCTCCAGTCACAAGGTTGGCACCGCTATCCACACCTGACCTTATGCAGCGAAGGATCTTATTAAATTGCTCATCATCAATCTGAGGTGAAGACGTCATAAGAGGAGGAAATTAATCACCAAAAATTTAGAAAAGGGATGGTTTACACAACCAATAAGACAGAAACTACAATGCGTATTGATTTTTACACAGAGAACTTTATAATCTCTCTTGGCTGAAATGGAACAAGAGCTACCATATACTGTTCAACCCTGGTTTGTGATATATATATAGCACGTTATATCCTTGACATACATTGATAGTCGAGAATTTATGTTCAAGTCATCTAATTACCATGGCCTGTCTCTTATTCTAGTTGCACTCAGATAAAATTTTAATAACCTAGATATTTACCTATTACAGTGATTTATTCTTATGTAAAATTTCCTTTTTCCTAATTTCGCTGATTTGTCAGGACTGAACAACCATTACCTATACTTTCATAAGTAATGATTTACACTAGTGGTGGTATTAACATTACAAGAACAGAAGAGAAATACCTGAGGACCTTGCTCCACGCCCTTTCTGAAAGGGTCACCAACAACACGTTTCAGAGCACGAGCTTTCGATTTTTCCACAAACTCATCATAAATGCTTTCATGTACAAAAGTACGAGACCCAGCACAGCAGCATTGTCCCTGAGATAAAGCTCGTCTTTTTTTTAGGATCATAATACATCTTGAGAAAATCCTAAAAAGCATGGTTCTTTTGGGAGCATATCAAACTACCAGTGATCAGCCAAACCTGATTGAAGAACAATGCAAAATGTGCAAGCTCTACTGCCTGATCAACATCAGCATCATCCAATACGATCATCGGAGACTTGCCTCCAAGCTCCAGCGTCACAGGCTTAAGGTTGCTTCTCGCAGCCAGTTCAAGTACGATCTTGCCAGTATCAGTTGATCCAGTAAAAGCAAGCTGAATAGAGAAGTACAGAGTGGTTAAGGATAAAAAAAACCATGACATTATTTTCATAAAGGGGATAAGATGCATAATCTCCAAGCCAATCCATCAAAATTTTCATTGATAAATCATTCACCACTACTGCTCAGGTGCGAGTCGGTTCAGATGATCACTTTAATTTTATTTGAAGACTTGTCTTAGTTGTCTATCCTTAACACCATTAGCTTATTCTATTTTCAAGGAGCTATCTTACATACGCATGCATTAAAAATTGTTATTTGCACAAGAGCATGTAATGATCATGAACATTGTAAAACAACATTAATCTTGGAAATCCATCTCTAAACAAGAACTCAGCAGAATTATGCTATTCACTTCACAGTTTTACAACGATCAGTCCACTCAGCCATCTCTCCCAATTCAAAATTGAAAACTTTTTAGATGATGTGACACGTGAAGTAAAAAGATTAAAAAACATCATTTTCTCTTTATTCTTTAATTATATAATTATATTATATATATTCTTTAATAATATAATATAGTATAGCAAAATTATATATATATATATATATATATATATATATATATATATATATATATATATATATATATATATATATATATATATATAATATTCAATAATTAAATAAGTGCAAGCAGCGAAGAAATAGTTAGCTCCAAAAGGGGGAAAAGGGAGGACATTACCCAATAATAACTCAAAACATCATATGCCCCTTTGTGCAACTTTTATCAGGACAGAAACAAATTGAGCCATATTATTCAGTATATTTAAAAAGAACAAGTATATGTAATATTCCCAAAATAATATGGAAAGGTTTAACTTACAAAAACAGATAATAACTTATTAACGGATCCAAGAAATGAACAACAGTGACATCTACCTTGAAAACCCATTAATGTGAAATGAGAACTACCATATTGTTTCAAACTCAAGTGTGGATCTACAAAATATCTGAAAAAACCCATTAAGATGACATGAGATCTAAGAAATACCTTATCGACTTCCATGTGACTGGCAAGAGCTGCACCAGCAGTAGGACCAAAACCAGAGACAATGTTCAAAACACCTTCAGGAAGCCCTGCCTGTCACATAACTACTTAGTCAGTACAAACACAAAAAGGAAATAGTCTTAACTAATCATTCTCAAGTGGAGTTTCTTGTGTTATGAAGAATAATCCTTCTTATTCAACCCTAAAGCAAGAACAAAATAAACAAAAAGAAAGAAAGAAAGAAAAGAAGAAGAAGAAGAAGAAGAAGAAAACAATACTTCTTATCTAATACTTCTTATCTAATCATTCTCAAGTGGAGTTTCTTGTCTTATGAAGAATAATCCTTCTTATTCAATAATAATTACCTAGAACATTTATCAAACAATTCATACAAAAATTAAGATACACACTATATCAGCTCCCTTTTTCCAGTATTTCAGGGCATGCTCATTCTAGAATGATATTTCAAGAAGGGAGTTGTCAGATGGATGATAGATAAATATAAATAGGCCAAACCTATACAGGTAAGACAAGCTATCAAAAAGTTATGGTATCCTCTTTTATCCAATGTCTTTTTCCATCTAGGTAGGTGATCACAATCCCACACCTAGATGGAGAAGCATTACACAAGAAACTTATGTAAATTATCTAAAGAAACGTAAATATTAACTCTGAGAAAACATACGGCTAATTTACCAGATTGCCATTAAAGTAGCACCTAATAACCAGATGCCATTAAAAGTAATTCTAGCGACGGTAAGGTATTAAAACTAGCACGATGTGACTAATTGGCCCAAAAAAAATTTCTGGACAAAATTCTCCGACAACCTCTCGTGCTCTATCAGGTGATGCTTAGGTGGCTTTTTAAAATTATATGTGTGACGTGGCAGTGAAAATGGGAAGAAAGGGGGTGGGGTGGGGGGGGGGCGGCATTAACTACCCTAAAACTAAATCCCCGCCCAAAATTTCCCCCATTTCCCCTCTCACTAAGCTTTGAGAGAGAGAACACAGAAAAAGTAAGGAGGTGACAGAGATTCTTCTCCTCGTCGATGATGGTGGTGGAGTTTTCGTCAGCCTAAACTTGTGAAGCCCTAACATCGAAGGACGGAGGATGGAGGTGACAGAGATTCTCTTCCATCAACACTGACATGGACGGGAACTTGAGCTTGAAGAAGCCAAGATCTCCTGCAACGGAGGACCACCAATTTGAAGGAGAAACCTCAAAATAAAAAACTCTCTTTTTTTGCCCAAATTTGAAGATCCCCCTTTCTAACGACATGAATGAAACGACAGGAATGAGCTTAACTACAGCTGCCAGCTCAACATAAATATGCCCCCTAAGCCTCACATGAAGTGCTGCCGGGTAATTTTGGCTGGAAATTTTTTTTGGGCCAATTTGTCACGTCGTGCAAGTTTTAACACCTTATCGTCGCCGGAATTACTTTTAATACCAATCTCGTTATTAGGTGCTACTTTTAATACCAATCTGATAATTTAGCCGAAAACATACCGACTTAATAAAGAAAATGAAAATATAAGTGTTGAGCGTAGATTGGAAAAGCTAACCCAAATAAATTTCAATGATTAACCAAGAAAATATATAGGAGAGAGACTTGCTCTTCTGACACAAGTTGAATTTGTAAAATCCTACCACTGTAATGGCCGCACAAAAAGCTCTCAATAACAATGTTGATCAAAAAATTTCAAGCATATGACAAATCCATGATATATATAATTATAGTTAAGCATTTAAATCACTAAATTTTATCAGAGATCTCAACATACTACAAACCCTTTCATTGGCATACTTAGGCAACACATTTCCGTTAGATAGCTAAATCAGAAAGGATGAAGTCAGATGACCCTGCCGTTATTGAATGTTCGTACTTATTATAGTATTAAAAACCATAACAATTACCTGAAACTTAAACAACACTTGTTCTAAACAAAAATGGGGGAAAAGGATAAATTTAACCAGCACTATCATTCTTCATATTAGAAAAAGGGAACATTGATACATTATAAGGGAAAAGACTCAATGAATGCTCATACCTCATGAAATAACTTCGCAACATATAAAGCAGACAAAGGCGTCTGTTCTGCAGTCTTAAGTACAATTGTGTTTCCACATGCTAGTGCTGGTCCAACTTTCCAAGCAAACATAAGGAGTGGGAAATTCCAAGGAATGATCTGACCAGCAACACCGATTGGCTCATGAAGAACTTGTACATGATGGGGACCATCAGCCGGGACAACAAGCCCATGTATCTTGTCCGCCCAACCTGTTCAATTTAAAATTTAAGAATTGTATCGATGACATAATTAGCCCATAATTAATATAAGAAATTTTATGTGATTAGCCCATAATTAATATAAGAAATTTTTATGCATAGAATAAAGGGGACTATGGCACAAGAGAATAAGCAAGTTTACCAGCATAATAGCGCATGAGACGTGTTAGCATAGGAATTTCGGCCTGGGCAGCCTGTTCGTAAGGCTTCCCGTTGTCCCAAGTTTCTAGCGCTGCAATTTCATCATTGTGCTTCTCAATCAAATCCGCAAACCTTAGCAATATGCGTGACCTTTCCTGGATAAATGAATGAGGCAGAAAGAAAGAACAATAAGAATCTTCAGGAAATTGAGGTCTACTATGGAGAACAAAGTCAATCTCGGTAAGGAGACGTTAAGTCATACAAGAAAAAAAATAATGCAAATCATCACAAAAACAAGAGGCAAGTCACATCAAAGCAAACAGTCTGGTCATCTCTAATCAAAATGGGGCAGGTACAAAACATAGCATTAAGTTGTGACACTTCCATGGAAAAAGACCAGAAGTCTACAACCAACTGATAACTGGACATCAAGCATCAGTGTTGAGTCTAAGGTGAGGAACCACATAGGAAAATAGAGTGGATTGCCACAGATACTAGAAGACCATGAGTTTTGAGATCTTTTATTGCTGATGCAGGTCATGCAGGTCAAGTTTCTGCAACCGTAGAGTAACTTTCGAGAATTCGAAGACTATAGACAATTTCCCATAGAAGGACTAAAATTCATTTTTAAGGCACAATGTAGGTCATTGTTGCAAGTTAAGCATTCAGGAAGAGTTTGGTAAGATTCAAAAAGACATGATAAGAGAACAGTTTGATGATAGCTAGGTACTAGAATGTTGGCAGGAATAGAATAGAACAATCATTATTTATCCATGTACAGAAATCATTGTGTTCACCATAAAATTAACAGAACAACAGTTTGATCATCTTTCTTAATTAACAGTGGAAGGTTCCAATCCTGTTGTGTGATCTTTCCAAATTGTTTCTAAATAAAAATCAAAATGTTGTGATAGAAGCACCGACTTTACAATTAATTTCACTTGCTATTCATGAAAAGTTCAGCGCAATTCAGTCAGACAAACTAATGCAGACTTGTTTGTCCTCCAAACTACTTGAACACTCTCTCTATGAGTTAGCAAATATTGTGACTATAATATAGACAAGCGATCCATATTTTAATTCCAATAATAGTGAAACAAACAAATGGAGATGGCAGTTTTAGATAATCACGTAAGCGGGCATCTTTGGCCAGGGTCCTTCATCGAATGCCTTGCGAGCAGCAGCAACAGCACGGTTGATATCTACAGCATCTCCTTCTGCAACATGAGCAATAACTTCCCCGGTTCTAGGATCCAAGGTTGGAAAAGTCTTTCCTGTACCCAAATGTTCACCTCTCAACGTGATGTTTTGAGCAACAATTACAGGCTATCTTAGTTAATCAATGTACCTGATGCTGAATCCACAAAATTTCCATTTATTAAAAGCTTTGTGTACTCTGCTTTGACGGGTGGTGTGATTGGTTGCTCATCAACTGCAGCAGCAGTGCCATACCTTTGAATTCTCGATGAGGCAACTGAACGAAAATATAGTTTGTAAAAGTTTAGAACCGGCGATCAAAACCCTGAAAGCACAAATGTAAGTAGAAAATTCCTAGCTAACAATCAAGTAATTTCACTAGTATTCTGAGTCAAGGACTCTCCACATAAGGTAGACCTCATAGGTAGAAGCACCAACAAAATCTCCAATAGAGAAGATATTTGTGAAGCTAGTTAAGCAATAGTCAATATGAAGGATAAGGATTTCACTGACTGCAGATCTGCCCCAGTTTCCATCATTATTTGAAAGAAGAAAAAAATTCTCTCTTCTTCAAAAAGTTTCAAGAGAACCACAGTGCTTTGATGTTCATTGTCAAAGATACAATAATTGGGGATATATGCTCGAATCTGAATAGAGAAGAGAATTTTGATGATGTTGAAATCTCTAGACAAATGGCTGATATTTTAACAGATCACGTGAGTTAAACCTACTAGAAACTCCCATAGCCCATAAACAGAAAATCCTCGAAATATCGAAAAAACTTTACGAAAATAAAAAAGAAAGACGAGTAAGATGCTTTCTCCAATAAGAATATCCTCATCCATCACTTCGCCAACACACTCTTCAAGATCCCAGAATGAACAAAGAACAAATACTGACAACAATCTTCAACAGATGAATATCAAATCCAAAAAACCAAACTTTTCTCAAGGAAAAAATCTCGTCCATAAAATAAAATGGCCCAAAACCCAGAATGAAAAATTCTTCCAACTGTCTTAAAACGATCAATACACAGAGAGAAATTAGCCAATACCCAGATAAGAAAAACTTCTAATTATCCCCCACTAACCACATACAGATGAAAAAACAAATACCCATAAAGAAAACTTCACCGAATCAAAAAAAAAAATTCATGAAAAGGTCATGATTCAATTTTATTCGCATCAAAAGTTGATAATTTCATAAGAAAAAAAATAAGAAGTGAAATTATCACCTCCTCTGAGGAGAAGAGAACGAGGAGAAGCGGATAAGCAGCGAGAGAGGATACTGGAAGTGATCCTACGAGCAGCCGCCATCGCCTTCAATTCTCAAATATTTCTCTTTCTCTCTGATCTTTAATTTTATCAATCACTGAAACCACAGTGATTGAGGTCTGAGGACTCAGACGGCGCCTTCCTACTTATGGATAAGAATTATTTATTAAGTTTTGTCTATTTACAGATGTCTCCTCAGGATCAATAAATTCATGATGATGTAATATAGAAAATTTTCTGCTTTCAATATTTGGAAATAAGGAAACGATAAGTATGACCTGACTGCTCATTTTACTAAATAAATAATTAAAAATACACTGACAATGCTCATTCTAAAAATCACATTAATAGAAATGTGAACATTATACTTCTATTTCTTAATAATTTATTTTATTAAATGAGTCGTAATCTTATAATCACTAAATATGTTGAATAAATATGTTAAAAAATAAATCAAAGGAAATAAAGTGCACAACGCTAAAGTAGATAAGGATAGGCCAACCAAGATTTAAAAACAATTTAGTACGCCTCTATTATTGCATGTAGATTATAGACCGCTACTTTTAGTATCAATAACTATTATTAAGTGGCAAGATGCAATTTATTCTTGATTTTAGGATTTATCACATCTCCATTCATTATACTAGTCACAACATCTCATTTTTTAGCAAACAGTTATATTTGAAATAGTGGTCCCTCAACTATTTGCTATAGTGAAAATCTAAGTTCAAAAATATTAATTACTAAATTAAAAATAATTTTGTGTTGGATACTAATAAAGAAATTAGATAGCATTATCTCTGAGTGATAAGAAAACATAACTAATTTCATATTTACGGTGTGTTTGGCAACTTCAAAATTGAACTAAGCTAGATTAATTTTTTCTTAACTAGACTAAAGTTGATCCATATAATGATTGGTCACAAAAGAACTAGTTTAAAGCTTATAATTTGAACTAGAAAAACTAGTTCAATTTGAATTTAACTTTGCCAAACTAAAAATAGAATTTTAGACCAAGGTTACATAAACAAAAACCAGTTCTATAGATTTGCTAAACACACCCCCAGATTATGTCATCGTAGCAACAGGAAAAGTGTTTGTTTTATCATATAATAATTTAGTTTTAATTTGTTAGTGGCCTAATGTAGCCTGTAGGATGTCAATAAAGAAATTGGACAGTTACCAATAGAATAGGAATAGAATCGGAAGGGACAAAATGAGAGTAGGTGGAACACAGTGTACTGATGAGACTGAGAGTCTGAGAGGGGCAGATGGGCGTACGTTTTGCGAATTACCCCCTACAGATTCCAGTTTGGCACGACTTGTAAAGCCAAAATTGATGGATCAGAGATGGATATGGACCTTTTTACTAAACTCAAAGTGCGTGAAAATCCCTCCGTAATTTATTTAAACTTATAGAATATATCAGACTAATTTGAAATTTGAGATATCTATGATAGGAATCTGGTTTCCAACTTCGCATTAAAACTTATAGCATTAAAACTTATAGAATATATCAGATTAATTTGAAATTTGAGATATCTATGATAGGAATTTGGTTTCCAACTTCGCAGTTACATGTTAGTGAGATGAGTGAAGACATTAGTTATTTAGTTCTCCCTTCATCCTCATGGATCTCTTTATTTGGAGAACAATTACTTTTTAGCAGTATAAGAAATGAAAAGTCACTGACTATAGATTTTTGTACTTGTGTTATTATAGTATTAGTAAATTTTCATAAAGGCCTCTTCCTTTGCACCTTTAAAAAATGGGTTATTGCATATATACCCTTAAATCATGGGTACTTGCAAAAATACCATCCAAATCTCAGTGTTTATAAACTACCCCTCAAATAATTCATTTTGAAAAAATTACCCTCAAAGCAATTAATCATCAATTTTGATAAGCAAATTTGTAATTGCAATGTAAAGATAATCAACAAATAGTTAAACTTTTATCACCAAGTTGATAATTTCATAAGAAAAAAATAAGAAGTGAAATTATCACCTCCTCTGAGGAGAAGAGAACGAGGAGAAGCGGATAAGCAGCGAGAGAGGATACTGGAAGTGATCCTACGAGCAGCCGCCATCGCCTTCAATTCTCAAATATTTCTCTTTCTCTCTGATCTTTAATTTTATCAATCACTGAAACCACAGTGATTGAGGTCTGAGGACTCAGACGGCGCCTTCCTACTTATGGATAAGAATTATTTATTAAGTTTTGTCTATTTACAGATGTCTCCTCAGGAACAATAAATTCATGATGATGTAATATAGAAAATTTTCTGCTTTCAATATTTGGAAATAAGGAAACGATAAGTATGACCTGACTGCTCATTTTACTAAATAAATAATTAAAAATACACTGACAATGCTCATTCTAAAAATCACATTAATAGAAATGTGAACATTATACTTCTATTTCTTAATAATTTATTTTATTAAATGAGTCGTAATCTTATAATCACTAAATATGTTGAATAAATATGTTAAAAAATAAATCAAAGGAAATAAAGTGCACAACGCTAAAGTAGATAAGGATAGGCCAACCAAGATTTAAAAACAATTTAGTACGCCTCTATTATTGCATGTAGATTATAGACCGCTACTTTTAGTATCAATAACTATTATTAAGTGGCAAGATGCAATTTATTCTTGATTTTAGGATTTATCACATCTCCATTCATTATACTAGTCACAACATCTCATTTTTTAGCAAACAGTTATATTTGAAATAGTGGTCCCTCAACTATTTGCTATAGTGAAAATCTAAGTTCAAAAATATTAATTACTAAATTGAAAATAATTTTGTGTTGTTCTTGTTTGTCAAATTTTAGGTTAGACCTAGCCCCATTTTTAAGCCCAAATAGTGACACTAAACTAGTTTTCATTTGGATCAAGGCCAAATCCAATGAAAATTGATTTTAAACAAGGCCAAGACTCTGGCCTCGACCTGGCTTTGTGCAATTTGTCAAACTGACCCTTATTTTTACATTAATCTGCATTAGATGAGCCATGAAAACACTCATAGAAACATAAAATAGATAAAATATAACTTTGTTGTCAAATCAGTTCTTAATTAGTTAGTTTTCTTGGTTTCGCATTTGATAGGGTTTGGTTCTATGAAATTGGAGCTTAGAAGGCTTGATTGTTACAAGATAAATGCATTTCTTCTTGCTGGTGTATGGTCGTAATCATGAAAAGACCCTTGCTTTGAAGTCCACTGATCCTTATGTTTTCTTCTTTGCATTTTACAACTAGATATCTTCTTGCTTATATTTGGTAAAAGGCGCATATTTTTATCACTTCCATCTGTTGTCAGCTCCTGCATCTTTAAAGTTAATCAACATATCTTTGAGGTATTAAGTAGTTAATAATTTAAATATATAAAAGACATGTTTGGATAAGGGATTTATTTTATCTCGACTAATTTAACTCACTATAATCCTAGGATATATTAATCCAGAAGACTATAGTGAGTTAAATTTTTAATAATTTATTTGGCTCTATTTGTTATTAACACATCTAATACCAAAGACATGTTTGGAAGTTGTCATTGTAAAGGTGTATAGGATTATAAAATAACAGTAAATGTCAAAAATATCATTCTTTCTACTAAGAGTGAATTATAGCTTCTTAATGGCGTAACAAGCAAAATAACCTCGAGTTTTGGGAGTCTGACTTTCTTCTCAATTATGTTAGACATAATTTTTTATTAATATTATAGTGAACCGATAGTTTTTTATTATTTGAGATAGATTTCTTCCCATTTATTTTAGATGCAAATAGTTTTATACTTCAATCATATGTTCTCACATATATTTGGGAGAGATGACGAGAGAGGATTCAGAGAGATGCATGAGAGGATTAAGAAATGTATAGAGAGAGAGGATGTTTCAATCATATGTTCTCACGTACATTAGGAGAGATGACGAGAGAGGATTCAGAAAGATATGAGAGGATGAGGGATGGAAGGAGGGAGAAATAAAATGCTACAAAGAGAACGTGGGTGAACAAAAAAAAATTACCTAGTTTTTTTTATGTGGAAAAATTGAGTAATATGGTCATTTTAGGTATAATCCCAATAGGATAATAATATCAAGACTATAATAACACCCCTTCCCTCCTTTATTTAGTCCAAAATCTCTGGACTATTTCAATTTAAATGACTAATTAGTCCAACCTAATCCCTCCTAAAATTTTGAACCAAACACCGTACTATTTCATTTTAAAGGATAAAGGGTTATTATCCTGAAAATAATACCCAATCCAAACACGGCCAAAGATGCTAAAGCAGCATGTTGCACATTACACTACATATTTCTCTTGCATATAACATTATTACTAAATATGAGGTGGCCCAGTAGGTCACATGGCCGTGTAAACTCGCCATGGAAGTGCGGGTTCAATTCTCGTGTGCACCAAAGGCGCGATAAAAAAATATTATTACTAAATATAGTTTCTACAATGATTCATTATCGTACTTGTATTTTCAAATTTTGAAACATGAAGTTACAATATTTGTTCTTTTAACTCCACATCTCTAACAACAAAATAGCGTTTTCTTAGATAGATGAAGTTTTAGAATTCTGAATTTTATTACACTTAATGGTGTTTAAATATCCAAGAGAATGAGTACTCTTTAGCCTTTTGATTGCAGAAACTTTTGTAATAAATTAAGGACAAGGAGACCAACATACAGAAGATATGTGATGTTTTGTCATATCTAAAAATAAAATGGATGAATTATATATTTGTGCTTCTTAGTTATCGTTACGCTCGATATGTCCATGCTTATTACAATTATATTTTTGTTATGGTAATTCATCTCTTTTATTTTTCTAGTGATCTATATAGCACAAAAATATCTAATAATCCTTAGCGCTTCATCTAACTTTAATGAACAGTTTTTCTAACCTATATATAATGGATTCGATCCTCTCCATTAGGTGGTAATTGAGAGGGTCCACCTCCAATCCTCACCCTATATCTTTAAATCAAAAGAAGAGATAATGCCACATATGATTACTATAATTAAACTAGTGGTTTTGAAACCACAATGGTGAATTTGGTAATATTATTTAATTTTAATAAATTCAAATATTTCTACAAGCAACTTTCTAATTAACCTCTCTAATTAGATGTCAACTAAACAACTCTAACTTAAATTTAAATTATTTATAATTATTTTTATTTTATTTATAATTCTTATATTCATGTGTCGATTTTTTTCTTGTCAATGTGCATACAGAACACTTGGGAACATGATTTGAACCATCTATTAATGTGTGTAAAGGAACACTTGTCTAATTTTTTAATTAATTTATTTATAATTATTTTATGACGCCACAAATTTTAATTTCTTAAACTTTCTATTTGTTGGTTATTGACTTTACATGAATCGATTGCTAAAAAATTATTCAATTAAAACAAACAATGCATATAATTAACTTATGATTAGAAATAAAGACAATTGGGAATATGATTTTGTTAAAATTAAATAATATCTACCAAATCCACAATGGTAGGTTTCAAAACCACTAGTTTAATTGTCATAATCCTATGGCATTTATCTTGTCCATTAAATTAGAGATAAATGGTGGGCATTAGAGGAATTGGACCCTCTCCAATTACCACCTAATTGGAGAGGATCCGCATCCATATATAATGAATTACACATTTATAACCAACTCATATCAATAAAGATATAATTCATATAATTAGGTCCGTCAGGGAGTGTACGGACCGGCGGGCAGCTGGTATTAGGTGTTTGCAAAATCGAATGATTTTTGGCTGGGGTTGGGCTCGCTTCGCGTGGAAGGGAGTGGGCCCCACCACAACCGGTGGGGCCCACCCCTACTCCACGCGATTGGCAGCCAACTGGCTCCAAATAGGATTCTTGCAAAATCAATCTAGATTGATGTATTCCGGGAAACAAAGCTAGTAAGTATATAGTTCAATTAACATGATACACAATAGTTAGATTTGAATAGGAGCAAATTGAAAAACAATTAATTTCATAATGAGCAAGGTTATAAAAAGTAAATAATTAAATAATGGAAAACAATAAATTATGGTGCTGCAACCTGATTAGTGATTACTCATCCTATTAAAAAATTCCTCCCACAATCAATGAGGCGGTGAGAAATATCTTCGGCATGTGCGCCGCGCGAGGTCCGCATCATCTGATACCAATGGGGGAATTTCTTTGCATCGAAAATATTGGAAAGATTAAAAATATGTAGACGACAGGCTGCAGGATATAGTTTACATTATCTACTTGGTCAATTAAAAAAAATAAAATGGATACTAATCTCCACGTCCAATGTTGTGGCTTACAAGTTAATCAAGCAAAGTTTGACAATTTCGTTTCACATATATTCCCGAATTTCTAATTGGTTGGTGAATCTCATCTTTCTTATTTTTCTCCTTCCTTTCCTTAATAATAACAAAAGTTATGAGAAAGTATATGTGGGGACAATTCATAATATTAAATATTCAACTAAAGAATGTCAACCCTTAGCTGTATGCACGAATTTTCGAAATTCAATGATCAAAACACTGACATTTATTTGGAGGTCGTTTGGTTCACTAAAAATTTATGGATTTGGGGTGGAAATGCAATTCTAGGAACAAAAAGTGCCTCATTTTGATTTGGGGATTTCATATATCTTGTTTGTTTTAAAAACAATTTGAGAAAAAGTTTCTATAAAATGCAAAAAGCTATCAACTTTAGGATTTGCCAAATCCTAATATTTTGAGAGGATTTGGTCGGAAAGCTCATACATTAATGCCATCTCAACATTTCTTCCGTTCTTTGTCTTTCTATCTCTCTCTTTTTCTAGTTTTGCTTTCTTATTTTATTGGATTTGAATCAAACTACAAATTGCAAATTCTAAGATTTGCTTTTCTAATATCATGTCGAACCAAACAACAAATTAGAAATTCCAAGATATATATCAAAAGCTATGGACTTGATTTCTTAATGGAGATTCCATTTCCTATATTTCTAGTATTTGAACTAAACAGTCCCTTAATGTATATTTTATACCATGAACCGAAAGTTATTGTCTAGTCTTAACTTGAACTTTCTCATAACTACATTTCCTTTGCTAGTGAACGACTCCACTCATTTCTCTTGTTGCTTTCCAATTGCTTCAAGTACAAATCTATATGATACATGTGCTCCCTTGTGTTATTTCAACCTACACTTTCTTCAAGGTCATTGGTTCTTTCTGAAATTGAAAATAACTTTAGAAAAGAGTCAAATCGATCATGTCATAATATAAAGTAAGTATGTCTTTCAAAATAGTAGGGTGGTTTATTCTAGCTATCTATATAATTATAAGTTTGGGAAAAGATTTACTCTAGCTAATGGGAAAGTCTCATTATCGGACATTGCATCAAGTCGGATCTATTATCTTGAAAAGAAAATGTCTACGATATTCTGCGTTGCGTATCATTGTATGAGACGACTAAAAAAATCCGTCTGCACTTGATCAGCATGAAAAATCTTTTTAAAATGGTTATTCACGGTAAGGAGATAAATTTGATATTGAAAAGTCTATGTGTACTCTAATAAGAAAAACTTGAAAGAAGAAAACAAATTTGATATTGCAAAATTATGAATGACCATTTTAAAAGCAAAGTTGTATTGAAAAGGACAAAGATTGAAAGAAGGAGAGATACTTGATAGTGAGAGGTTTATCCAGGGAAAATATCCCACGTCGGGCCCAAAAAAGAGGTGTTGCAAGTTCAAAGAATTCTTCAAGCTTTACCTACAAATTGGGGAGTGTACAGCAAAGCTTGCCCACAAATGATTGGTAATTTGATATCTCCATTTGCTTTGGACTATGGAAATTGACATTTGCAATTATATCAACAAGTCAAGGTGAGAACTCAATGAAAACTTTGCTTTGTATTGTGCAAATTTTAGCGGACTTTTTAGCAACCGGGACAAAATGCCCAAAAACTTTATTAATTAATTAGAACTACAATTGAAATTACATCATGGTTGTTGAATCTAAAAATTGTATTTTAGAGCACCGAGGTTGATCTAGATGGTTGGAAGGTTCGAATAAGGCTCCCACGGTCTTAAGTTCGATTTCCCTAGCTTATTATCCAAAAAAAAGTATTTTAGAAAAGATGGTGAAACAATAGGGTATTTAAGTGCCATTTAGCCCACAAAGAGTCTTGAATTAACATTGATTATTATTTACATAATCTTCAGTCAACGGATCCATCTAAGCTTCGAGCTGCAATGAGTTTGTTCAAGAACTTAAACAACTAAACAAGCCAAGCTCGACTCTTGATCATTTTTGGTCATCCTAAACTTATAAGAATCAAATGCATGCCAGAATATATCCAGAATGAGATCTTCTAATTCAACAACATATGTGAGTCCCAATTGTTTACCATTCGCTTAGGACTAGGACATGGGTGGAATATTAACTTCACTCTAATCCCCAAACGGGTACTAGAAAATTTCACTATCCCCAAAGTGGGTGCTAGGACATTCCAATATCCCCTTCACTTTATGTATTATATAATATAATATGTTAAATTAGAGGATTGTTTGCAACTTTGCTGCAATAAATCGGGTGGAAATCTTTTTCCCTTCATTAAAGGGTAAAAAACCATCATTATTTCATATCAACACAGTAAAAAATGGCCGGAAGATAGAAGGGTGGGGGGTTGCCACGGCCCCTCCAAGCCCGCCACTTAATTCTAAAGCATGGATACTAAGTGATAAACTGATCTGTTAGACTGGAAGTTTATTGATGATGTCTTTAAAGCTAAGGGGTTTGGACCTCGGTGGCTTAAATGGATTGAAACTATTCTGAATGGAGGTAAATATGCTATTGTCCTTGATGGAGTACCTAGTAGATGGATTATGTCTAGAAGAGAAGTCAGACAGGGGGATCTCCTATCTCCATTTCTCTTTATCATTGCTGCAAATGTCTTTTCTAGGATTATCAACTTGGCAGCTGAATGCAAATTTACTTCAGGGACTAGGTTGTAGAAGATCAAATACCAAAGTCCTCAATCTACAATATGCAGATGATACCTTAGTTTTCTGTAAGACTAGTCCTCAGAGTTTGACTATTTTAAAACTTATTCTATATAGCTATGAGATGATGTCTGGTCTTAAGATTAACTTTAACAAAAGTTCAGTTATCTTGTTAGAACATAATGATGAGCTTCAACATAATATTGCCTCTACTCTGAATTGTAAGATAGGATGCTTTCATGTGTCATATCTGGGGTTTAGTCTTAGGCCAGGCAGACTTCTAAAAGATGACTAGATGCCAATTATTGAGAAATTTGAGAAGAGACTAACAACTTGGAAGGGTAGATCTTTATCAAGAGGAGGGAGATTAACCTTGGTTAATTCTGTTCTGTCTGCTTTACCTCTTTTCTGGATGTCATTTTATCTTTTCCACAATGGGTATTGGATAGAATTGATAAGATAAGAAGGAGATTCTTCTGGATTGGTACATATGAGAATAAATGGGTTTCGAATTTGGTTCAATGGGGGGAAATATGTAAACCTAAGTGGCAAGGAGGACTGTGTGTTTTAAACTTAAAGAGCATGAATAAAATTTTGTTGTCTAAGTGGATGTGGAGATGGTTGGAGAATGAGACTGGTATATGGAAAGATATCTTGTGTGCAAAATACTATGCTGTCAATAAAAAGCTGAATTGTGTGTGTCATACTAAATATGTATCTTCATTCTGGAAGAATATATTAACATGGAAGGAGATATTTATATGTAGTACACATGTGATTTTGGGTAATGGTAAGAAAACTTGGTTTTGGAAGGATAAATAAGTTGATAATGTTTCATTGGCCAGTCTATTCCCTGATCTCTTTGAATTAGCCAGTGATCCATGGTTGACTGTATATTCTGCGAAAGGGTATGAGAATGGTCAGTATCAGTGGACGACAATTGACAGGTAGTAGAGTGAACTCTTACATTAAGTTGAGAAGCTTAATTGCTAATGTGGGAAATGATAACTGTGAAGATAAAAGAATATGGAATTGGGATACTAAATTCTCAGTCAAATCTTCTTATCAATTTTGTGTTGATGGTGGCTTGAGATACAAATATGGAGACATATGGAAAATGCCTGTTCCACACAAAGTCAAAGTTTTTCTTTGGCTTGTTTTAAAGGGAAAATTAAATACTAGTGATAGGCTAATCAGAAAAGGAGTGATCATTGAGCCTATTTGTAGTTTGTGTTGGGAGGAAAATGAAAGTCATGAGCATATTTTTTTAAAATATTCTTTTGTATCCTCTACATGGAGATCACTACTGTATAAATTTTCTTTACCTGTTGATCTTAGTGATATATCTTCACTGGATCAGTTGTGGACTTCGTGGAGAAATTTTAAAGTGCCTGGTAATCAAAGATTGGAATGAGATGTTAATAGTGGTGCCATTATATGGGTTATTTGGAATGAGAGCAATAACCGTATATTTTCACAAAAGACTAAACATGCTCTAGATCTTTCACTGCAAGCTAATCACTTTGCTACTTTTTGGCTAGGTAATTCTTGTATTAGTGATCGCACAAAAAGATATTTCTGCAGGAGGATCAAGGGACAAACTGCACTGGCATCAACTGCGGCACTGAGGAATGGAGATAGGAGGATGGTGGTGTACGATGGTCCTACGGATGGTTTTGAACATAATCCAATGGTGGTGGACTAAGTTTGTGATGGCAACTCTAGCTTTGTTGTACATATTTCTGCTTTTGCTTAAACTTGTGGTTATGCTACCAGATACTGTACCCCAGACCAATTTTGTTGTGTATAGATTGGGGGAAGACTGATCTTTAAGATGTAAGCATTACTTTTGTCTTGATTATATCTTTGGAGTTGGGGATGTGGTTTGATATGTAACAACCACTTCTTTTATGCAGCAAGGCTGAGGATTTATTCCTCATCCTTTTTTCTTAAAAAAAAACTAATTGATAAAATTTCACAGCCCAAAGGCCATTTAAATTAAACATTGCCCCCAATCCGCTACCCCCACAGCAAAGTCTTTCTAGCCAAAGGCCTATGAGCCAAAGTTTAGCCTAAAAATAAGTTCAGATGAAAAACATTTGGACAAATGTTTTACATTTAATCCAACCGGCCCAAATCCAACAATAAAAAACAAATTTTAGATCGCAGAGGCTTTGTCCGCTGGGCTGGAAGATGAGCACAGTGATTTTTTCAGTGGTTTTCCAATTAGACTCAGTTTTAACTACTTTCTCACATTTTTTCCCCCAAATTGAAGACTTTAAATTTCCATTGAGTCTTTTAGGCTTTTTCATCAATGCTAGAGACAAACTAACAATGTATTCTCTAAACCCTAAAATTTACAAATTTCCCCCCTTTTTATTCCCATGATTGTTATCTTCCTTTTGCTTTATTTATTTAACTATTTGTATTAACTTATTTCGTAAACCTTAGATGTAAGTAGTTTATTTAATTACTTGATAATTTTGTTTCCATTAAAGAGTGCGCACACAATTTTACGATTAGTTTTTTCAGTGTTTCCTTTGATTTATCTTTGTAATCAATGCAAACTTTATGTATGCGTTTTTATGGGCAGTTTAAAGTATCTTTATTTTATCATCACGTTTATATATGAATTTTTGGCCCCCACGAAGTTGAAATCCTGGCTACACCACTAAAAAAATCCCTTCATGGCCCTTGAAACAATAGTATATGTTAGCGGGGTATTGAAACAATAGCGTATGCAATAGTATATATTATAATTTTGAAGAAAATAATTATCTAGTCAGGCTCATCTTCACGAGTATCCAAGTCAAACGAGTATACAGAGAAAAACATGACAAACAATCCTAACGTGGATAACTATGCAAGGGACCTCGAAACCAACGTGCATGAACATGATTAGCAAAAGAAAAGAGGCACACCATGATGTACATCAAATCTGAAAGAATTAGTCATGTTGTTTAGTAATTAAAAAGAATCTATGCGAAACTTGTAAATACATGTTCTATATTAAACAGTTGATAGAGAAATACTTTGCCTCCCACAATAAGAAGTAAAAAAATAAAAAAGGAAGGGTGAATAGAAACCAGAACCAGATTACTTGTGCCAAACCTGCATAGAGTGTTATACAGGACAGTAACTCCTTTGAATATACCTTCTAACTATGTTCGATAAAGAGCAGCAGAGTACTAAAGTGTAGCAAGGTGAAATGGTTTTAAAGTCACAACAAGATTCACAAGATTTGCATAACTAACAGAATAAATACACGAACACAACACGTAAGTTCGAAGCTGGAAATTGATTAGATTTATAATGTAACCTGTGTAGATGGAACATTTTATTTGAGTTCAGATATCTGATAAGAACAAAAAAAGCTCTTCACAGTTAATTTCTGGCAAACTTATCCAACATGAATTAGCACCGACAAAAGGATAAACTAATTAACAGGCAGGAACAACACAAGCTACAGCTACATGCTTTAGGACGACCGCATTAGGAGATCAAATTTCTAGTATTGACACATAACATGGTTTCTTTATTGTTTATACCTGCTAAAGGAAGAAGTTCAATACCTGAAGTTCAATATTGCATAACTCAGAAACCGGCACGACCTCATGCTCCAATAAAGGGTAAATAATAAGATGACAATTAGTGATGGGAAGGCAAAAAAGTTATGGAAATTAAAGATTTGTTAGTTAGTCAAATCCTAACTCATGCAAAAACAGGTTTGAGGAAAAACACATTGTATCCATATGCGAAATCGATAAATACATCTTCGCAAACTCTTCACAACATCAATTCAGATGTTGTTGGTTTTTCTTCTCACCTGATTTAAGTAAAATCTATACTACAGAAACTCAAAATTAATGTTATATAACAAATAGCAATTATATACTACAATATGGATACAGTAAAAATAAAATTAAAGACACGAGCTAAGTGCCAACCATCCAGAAATCAATACCAAGATACTACCAAGAATCAACACATAACAACTAAATGAGTGAGCTTTCAAATCCACATGTCAAAAGGAAAGAGATTTGGTGCTATCTGTGTTCATATCATATACAGGCAACTTTTGCCTTAAAATCAGACGGGGAAAAAAACCTTCATTAGAACCGAGCAGTAATGAATACTTAACACATAACATAGGGTACAGCTTTGATAATGTGCCTAATTTCAAAAGAGTTGATTAGTTTGCAGAAGGACCGGCCAGTAATGAGTACTTAACACATAATGTTGAGCTCCGATAATGTTCTTTATTTTATTCACTTTCTTTAATTATTTTTATTCACTTTCTTTAATTATTTTTATCACTCAGAAAAAAACTAATCCAGAAATGTCTTTTGAAATGAAAGTAATGCTGGAACACTGTAAACTTGGTTAATTTTTTAGGAAACATGGACATTTAAAAGGTACTCCATTAATTATGGGAACAGATATATGTTAAGCCTACCCCGAGATTGGAGTATTTCTTGAGAGGAATAAGTTTTGTTCTAGCATTGAAAACTAGTACCTATTAAAATTTTCATCTTCACATGATTATCGATATAACCTATTTCTTTGCTTTTTAACCCTGAGAAATGCTTCGTAGTAATATCATAGTGTAGTATTATCATTTCCTGTCTAAAGTATATCCTGACATTTGGTTCTCCAATGTGGTATAGCTTTTATATATGTTGTTTATTCCTTGTAAGATCCTTTGACAATTTTACTGACACACTTGCCATGATGAACAAAGTCTGGCTATTTGCATATTGTTAGTGCAGGAAATTGAAAAACTCAATATATGATGTTCATGGTGATATTTCTTAATCGAAGTTTCCAGGATTCAAGCAGGTAACTTTCTAGTGGCTACAGATAACCCATGACTCCTTTTATCTTCAAACACATAATTCTTTACTACAAATCAATGGCTAGGTGGGAATGTACTCAAGAACAAAATGAAATAATATTTGTGCCAACTGCCAAGTGGATGGCATCATCAAGTCCATAATTTGGTAAAATTTTCAGATATTATATAGTCATTTTGTAGATCAGTGTTTGTTGAAGGACTACGAAGATCAACTTTCCTGAAGCTTTCTCATCTTGTTCTATATTGCAGGAGGATACGATTTCCATAAATCTCAATATTTACATAAATCAAGATACAAGATGGCCATCTTGAGCTAAGAATTAATCTAATGATCGTAAATTTTTGCCATCTTCAGCGGAATTTACTATTGGAGGACTACAAAGAGGCCAAGGAGTATATAGAAGATATTCGAGAGATTCGTGTTGACTTTTAAGGGCCTTTGCCAGAGGAATCTTGCAGCCAACACAGGTAACACATTAATAAATAAACTTGTGTATGCAGAAATAATTGGTCGCCAAGTCTCTTAATTTGGATGGACGACAAGGACCTAGAAGTTTGTTTCCCCCCTGGAGGCTAGATTTTTGTTATACTGTAGGAAGATAATAAGAGCAAAGAAAATGGTTGTCCACACTCACCATGCCCCAAGTATTTTGCTCATCAATCTCTGCGTCAAACTCGAGATGAAATCATGGACATTTAAATAGAATTTGGGTAAACAAATGCTGATATGTTGGTGTATAGATTATGTGACACCCAGCTATAATTGCTGTAGAATCTGTACTGGGAATTCAAATGAATTATTAACAATCAAATATGTAACAGTAGCATCTCCTTGTGCTGAAAACTTAACACATTAAGTTCGCAATACGAGTAAACAACAGAGATATCAGCAAACAGCAGTTGCCCAAAGTTCTCATTTTTCTAACAATACACGTTTAACATTAGAACTTAAAAGCAAAAAATCTCAAAAATAAAAAAGAAAAAGGCTAATAACACTTAATTACCTCATAGTTTCACTCATTTGGCACTTATAGATCATCACTTGTTTTTCGTAGCAGTTATATACTCTAAGTTCGTTTAAAATTAGAACGTTGGTATCCTCTATTATGTAAACATGAAAATTTTTATCCAAATGTCCTCATGCTAACTTTATTACTTTTAACCATTAATGTTTGTTAAATTTACCATTAAGCCTATCCCAGCTATACTTTTAAAATAGAATTACAATAAGTTTAAGATAGAATTTGGTAGGTTTAATGTTAGGACGAAATCCATACAATAGCTCTTGTTTGAATAATAACAAACTCTCATTTGGTACTAATATTTATTTGAGATAATATAGTACATATATAAACATGTATACGGAAAGATACAAGGCCAAACGATGCGAAAATTAATATTTATGTTGATTTCAGCCATCATACTATCGATGGTCATTGACACACCATCATGGTTATGAGACAATCGATGGACTACATCGCACAAATAAGAATCCCAGAAATTGGGTTTGACACCATTGATGGTTGTCAGAGAACCATCGATCATCAACACCACAATCGATGGTGTATAGTGAACAATTGATAATTTCCAGAAACCGTTTTCAACCATCGATTTGTTACAGGGGCCATCGATGGGGCATTGATGAACCATCGATGGTTGGCAGATTTCAAGAGTTTATCACAATCGCTCGTTGATCCATTTCATCTCTAACTTCTACTATGATTTAAATATCTATTTCCTTATTTATTAGAGACTATATAAGATACAAAGAGATCATATTTTGGAGAGATTTCATGCTTTGAGAAAAGAGAGAGCTTTTTTGAGAGATTTTATTCTAGGGTTTGTGAAAAAGATTTGATTTGTGATTTGAACCCCCGGAACCTCGTCAAACTCTTTCGTCATGCTCAATATCTTCAGATCATATTAGCAAGAGAGTTGCTCTTGGATTCAACATCATCACCATTTCTTCATCAAGCTTCGCTTTAATCTTTTGAAGAGCGGTTTGCTTAGAAAAAGGGTTGTAAGATTTTTTCAATTTGTGCTTAAACTATTTTGGTAATTTGTTTTTCATCTTATTTTTACGGTGTACTCAAGCCGGTGATAATTGAGGGTTGGGACTAGCTAAGACTAGGTGTTACTCATCTGTGAGAAGTTAGGTTAGATGACTGGCTTCGATAGATATCAGGGTGTGGTCTTTGTAAGCCTACCGAATCAGGTTGTGATTCAGATGAATTCTGGTCATAGTGAGGAAGCCCCTTCATGAGAAGGAAGAGTGGACGTAGGATTATTATCCGAACCACTATAAAAATCTCGCATGTTCCTTGGTTGGTTTTTGGTTTAGTTGTTCTCTTTTATTTTTCTATATTTTCGCTGCATATTCCGTGTTTTAACGAAACACTGTAGTAAATCTATTCACCCTCGATCTAGGCTTGCATCTCCGATCCAACATTTAATAGTATAGATTAACAAATATCAATAGTTAGGATTTACCCTATAAGGCAAAAATTTTACGTTTACATGATTGAGGGTAGCAACATGCCAATTTTGAATAACTTAGGATACATAAGTGCTGAGAAAAACGAGTGAGGATATAAAAGTGCAAAGTGAGGGAAAGTTTTTTTTTTTGAAGTTAAAAAGTGAGGGAAACTAATTAAAAGGTATTTAAATGCTATTAAGTCAAACCGAACTGAGAGGCAGAGCAACAGTTACAATAGAGGACTATGGCTATGGGACAGGGAACGGAAGAGAGGATGAGGTCTCAATAACGGCGGGGGTTCTCGCGCACATCCGTCACTGAGTATCTCTGAGTGCTTTCACTGCAACGCGAGGTTGAGATCTCACGACAAATTTAGAGGATTCCGCCGAGGAGAGATCTCTCCGGGGAAGGGGATCTAGCAAAATTTTTAGGGAAGAAATTTTGAGAGCCGAGTGAAGAGAAAGTATCCAGTGGAGACAGTCCATGACACTTATTCTAGAGGGAAGAGATTTTTGAGAGTGGAGTGAAGGGAAATTTTGAGAGCGGAGTGAAGAGAAAGTATCTTAATATGCACCAAATGGATGTTAACTATTAGATCGGTACACGAATCCTGATGTCCAATGATCTAACGGTTGACATTAATTTGGTACACATTTAATGCCATGCACCCGGAACCATTTGATACTTTCTCGGGGAGTGAAATTGAAAGCGGCGGAAAAAAATTAAAAGCCCTAGTCGCTTCTTTTATCCAAGTTTTGTTTGGTAATTTTGAAACATTGAGGGGATTTTCTGCAATAAACTTAGATGGGTTTATTTACAATTTTTGAAACTTTTAGGGCCTTTTTTTGCAAAAAATCCGGGGATTATTTAAAATTTTGAAATATTAAGGGTTTTCTAAAAAAAATTAGAGGGGATTATTTGCAATTTCGGAATCATTTAGGGTTTTTGCAAAAAATTCATAGAAGACTATTTGCAATTTTTGGGACTTTTAGGGGCTTTTTTGCAAAAACATTAGGGGCTATTTGAAGTTTTTTTAAACATTAAGGGAGTTTTCTGCATAAATCCAAGAGTTTTATTCACAATTTCTGTAACTTTTAGAGTTTTTAAAAAATGCTGGGGTTATTTGCTATTTCTGAAAGATTCTAAGGCTTTGTTCGAAAATATGGAAGGGTTTTTTACACAATTTCTGAAACTTCAGAGGCTTTTTTAAAAAATTCATGGGCTTATTTGCATTTTCTTAAATATTTAGTTAAAAAAGAAATTAGGGGTTTTTTTTTGCAATTTGGTTACATTCAGGGGACTTATGCAATGTGTTCAGAGGAGATTATATGCAATTATTGAAATTTTTAGGGCTTTTTTTAAAAAAATATCAGGGTTAATGCAATTCCCGAAACATTTAGGAAGTTTTCTGCAATAAATTGTGAGGGGTTTATTTGCAAGTTCTGAAAGTTTTAGGGATTTTTTTGAAAAAAATTAGGGGATTTATTTACAATTTTGGAAACTTTCAGGTGCTTTTTTGGAAAAATGTCAAGGGGTTATTGCAATTTCTAAAACATGGAGGCTGTTTTTGCAATATGTGCAATTTCAAAGGTGCTTTTGTGCAATTTCTAAAAGTTTTAGGGGTTATTTGTAAAAATATTCAGCGTTTATTTCAATTTCTGAAACCTGCATGGTGTTTCTGCAATAATTTTCAAAGGTGCTTATGTGCAATATCTGAAAGTTTTAGGGGTTTTTTGCAAAATGGTTATCTTTATTTCTGAATCTGTTAGGGGCTTTTGCGGAATGTGTATGGGGTTATTTGTCTTTCTGAACAATCAGAGGTAGTCTAGAAAATATTCAGAGGGCACCTTTGCAGAATCAGAACCTGTCAGGGGCTTTTGGTAAAAAAGAGCAGGGTGGTTATTTGCAGTTTATAAAGTATTCAGGGGGTTTTATGCAATAAATTCAGAGCGTTCATTTAAGATTTCGGAAACTTTCACGGGGTGTTTTAAGAAAAGTTCAGTATTATCATCCACGATATGACGATTACAAGGCTTAATCTCAGCTACCCATCTGCGTTGATAGCAGTGATAAATAAAAGGTTGCCTTTTTACGTAAAACTCCCTTCAAAAACTTAATGTGATTTTGACTTTACATTTTTAAATAAATGAAAATTTGGAAACTCTTGATATTTCCATTTTTAGAGAGACAGAACAGAGGCCTCGCATTCATCTTGAGAGGAAACAGAACAGAGGTGGCAACCCTCGCCTCATCTCTCCTCACGCCCTAACCGCGCCCTACTCTCTCTGTCGAGCAACATAGATCACAGTTGATAAGCTTTAGGGTGTATTTGGCAACTTTAAAATAGGACTAAGTTTGAATTAGTCTTTACTTTTAGGCTAGAGTTAGTCTATATAAGAGGCGGTCCAAAATAAAACTAGTTTAAAGGCTTAAATTTGAAATTAGAGAAAATTTATTTAACTTTAGCCCAATTATTGCCAAACTAAAAACTAGCTTTTGGACTAAGATTGTACCCACTAAAACTAGTTTTGTGGAGTTGCCAAACACATCCTTAAAATCGGCAACCTCCTCTCTCTCTCTCTCTCTCTCTCTCTCTCTCTCTCTCTCTCTCTACGTTGAACGTCTCCAGTAACGGAGATGGAAGGCATCGCCTCCAGTCTCCGTTGACCACCGTCGTTGCCGTCTTCTTCCTTCTCCGCAAAATTCAATCAAAGATGCAGCCAGCAATCTCCCCAACCCGATCCCTAAAAGTTTTTCTGCATTGTTCTTTGTCATGTACAATCCTACTATACTTTTTTACCATCGAGCTAGACCAAAGATGCTTTTAATTTGGTTAACTTAATGTTATAATTGTGAGATAAAAAAAGCTGTGAGCAATTAAACTTTTTATCTTACCTTAATGTAACTTGTAAATTACTTAATTTTAAAAGTAGAAACTTCATGCAGTATTGATATCATATTTTAATGTAAGAGTATCAGCACATACAAGCATTATACTTAACTTGAAGTGTGTGAATTAACAAGTGCACATTTATTACGGATGTTATTAAAGATTTACAATAAATAAGAAGGGAAAGTATTGCCGAGGTTAGAGTTTAAGCAGATATCACAAGGAAAATTATTGCTAAAATGCATATATTACCTTTGAGTAGTAAAAAGAATAGGCACTCCCAATCCTCATACTATGATCCTCCAAAAATGAAACTTACAAGCCATAATAACTTAGAAATTAAAAGCCTGGGATCAAACTCTAAACTTATGCATCATTTATCGCATGAATTAATTGCTACGTTGTCTCCTATTTTTCCCTCATAAGAAACAACAAACAACCTATATTATACCTTTCATTAATCTATCTTCTCCGTAACACGACTCATTCTATGCTCCATTGATTTAGATATCGGAGGCCCTCATGGAACCTTCCGACTCCTACCTTTTTGAATCTTGTATCGACCTAAACGAATTCGACGAAGTTCACCATCTTCTCCTTCATAACTCTAGTGACAGTCATTTACTAGATGGCTCTTGCAGTGATCTTTCAAGCTTGGATAACATTTTCTGCCAACATGATAAGAGCAGTAACAGGGCTTTTGTATCGTCCTATGATGTTTCCATAGAGAACTTCCATCAAAATATGGACAAGAGAATGTTTGATGTTGATCAACAATACAATAGCTTGTATTGGATGGAGCCAACATCAGAACTTAATTGGAGTTCATCAACTTCTTCGATTTCTTCTTCGTCTATGATAATTCAAGATGTTAAGCATCTCACATTTTGCAACCATATGATAGTCTTTCATGCAAGAATATGACTAAGAAAAATAAAAGAGAGGATGGTAAAGGTCAGAAGAAGGATAAAATTATGAAAGGACAGTGGACACTTGACGAAGATAGGTATGAGCTCGACTTTGATCTTTCTTGGTCCTTTATTTTTAGGGTAAATTTCCATAAACTCCGGATAAATTTGGGCTTCTGACATTTAACCCCGAAAGAGTTTTAGACTCTTGGCTAAACCCCTAATAAGTTTGGAAATTCTAGAAAATCCCTAAAACATTTTGAATTCTTTTCCTTAAGACCCCATATAACGGCACAAGCCTATATTTTGTGTTCCCAAACAGCAAATATCACATAAACATCATAAAATTGGGGTTTAAATGAAAAGGTCAAAATATGGTAGAGGTTTTCTGAAATTCCTAAACTTATTGGCAGTTTAGTGAGAATTTCATACTTTTTAGGGTTAAGTACCAAAGACACAAACTTATTGGGGGCTTAGTGAAATTTACCCTTATTTTAATATTTTCAACTTTTTTTAAGATAGCTAATGGATATTTGTTGTAGATTGCTAATGCGGATGGTAAAGCAATATGGGCTAAGAAAATGGTCACAAGTAGCTGAAATGTTCAAAGGGAGGAAAGGAAAACAATGTAGAGAGAGATGGCATAATCATCTAAGGCCAAACATCAAGGTACACTTGTTATGTTGCACCCTTTATCAATAATATTTCTTCCAATGACAACAACATACACTTTGAGACTAACTTCAATTGGGAAGAAAAATGAATTTTCGACGTTATCTTTATGCGATTCTTGTTATTTTATGGATTACTTTAATATGTGAAAGGTACCAAAACATAGATGATAAGTCTATATATCATGCTACATAAGAATGAAATAGAATATAGACTTAGTTAAACATTAGACGTACTCTGCTTCTTAGTGTGGTTTTTTATATCATGCTACATACGTTTGTGATAGCTCTTTATATCTTGCCACATAGGTTCCTTAGCTCGTATATATATCATGCTTCAAAGTTTACCATAACTCTCTACACGAGCTCTAACATTCATTTTCTCCTAGAACTTTTGATTAAGTATTTTTCCTTCTAATACCAACAAAATCCCCAATTCTGTCCATTTCTTTATACAGAAAGATACATGGACTGAAGAAGAAGATAAAATTCTGATTCAAGCACATTCCATACTAGGAAACAGATGGGCAGAGATTGCCAAGCAACTCCCTGGAAGAACAGAGAACTCCATCAAGAACCGCTGGAACGCAACCAAACGCAGACAGTTCTCTCGAAAGCGTCGAGTTACGAAGAATTCAAGATCATGCTCTTTGCTAGAGAACTACATTAAAAATGTAACCTTAGCTTCAGCAGAAAAAGAAGCGAAGCATAATGATCATGAGCAAATGCCAATGGTTTCTCTTACTGGCACAAGTGCAGCTGCTTCAAATTCTTTCCCTGCTTGTGAGCTCAGCTATATGCCTGATCTTCTCTTTGGCTCTAATGGTTTGGTTAAAGATAGTCAAGGTAATAAAGATTTTGGTATCGAGAGGAAGTGGGATACTGTAACGCCTTCGTTGATGATATCATCTTCGATGTTGAATTAAGATGTGAAGAGGGATGAATTTGGTGGAGATGACGACAGTGAACTGAAATGGCAATCCTTATCAGCGAGAAGAATGCTAAGTTTTAAGTTTGAGGAGAAAGGAACAAAGCAATAGGAATTCGATTTTGGAGAAGAGAGCAAGTTTTATTTATTTGTTTTCTTATTTTTGCACAATGGCGTGAGTTTTGAGTCCTCTGGAATAAACCATGGCTGTATAAAATACCCATTTCACGAATTTATATAACTGAAAATTGTAGAACATATTCTCATGTTTTTCCTAAATTGTGCATAGGATGACTTTAGTTGGGTACATGGATTTACCATGAAAACAAGAAAACTCCTAAGTTATAGCGAGGGTTGAGAGATATAATTTTACATTCTAACAAAAACAGTATCTTTTGACACGCATTTTGAAGAAGAAACTATAATTTGATAATATGTGGTCGTAGCCTTCGAATACATCAACTCATAGCATTTGATCATATTGGTATATACATGCATGTATTAATTTAGCTTTCTACCCCAGCCTGAGCCCCAAGTAATCTCAAGATCAATTGTTTGGCGCGATGCTCAGCAAAGTTCAATAGGGACTACCGTTGAGATAAGATATAAGAGCAGATGGTCCTTATTTAACAAAGAGGGGGGAAGAATGAGGATGAAAGCCACTAATGGTTTTAGTCAAAACGAAACTAAAACCTTGATCTAACTCCTAAGATGTAAATGAACTGCTAATGCCAACAGTTAGTCCATCATCATATGCAAAATTTTCCAGCTCAGGGAAGCTTCGATATACAGATTAGTAATCTAACTTGGCTTCAAAGGTATCAAAGAAATTTAAAGAAAACTGCACACAAGTAAACCGTAAAATCTGCTGAGACAATTAGCCAATCCCATAACGAAGCGCACGAATGGCTAAACCCAAAATTTGGGTGCCTGCAAATCGAATGAAAAACTTGGAAGACCAAGTTGAAACTCTAGAACGCTAAATTGGTTAGCATCTAACCTTTCTTTTCCTGAAACCATTTTTATCAGGAAAAAAACATATCGGAATGTCTCGATGAATAAAAGAAGCGTAGCTACAACCTTTCCTAAGGGAAATCACTAGAAACAAACATTGTCATCCCGTACCTTATTCATGGCTCACGGTCTACACATCCATGAAAACTCTGGTCACCGTACAAGACAGCAAAGACTAATATCATTTTGAGAGGATTGATAAACCAATATACAAGATATAACACTTTAATTAAGTGAGTATTTAGTTGATGCCAAACAATGGCAATAAAAACCTTTATAAATATAAAATATTAACCAAGAAAGACAGACCTTTCGTTTCTTTACTTACCTTTAAGTTTCTACAACAGTATGACACCAGCATTAAGGCGATCCAGTAGACTCAATATGAGAAGGAAACTCAAGGGAGATGACACCTCAATCAAGAAGCAGGAGATGATGAAACGATGATGTGTGGCGAGCTTGGAGCAGCCGTTTCTCAATACGGAACTCAGGTTGCGAAGAACCCTAAACCTACCTAATATAAGTGCAGAAGGTTGTCGCAGGTCCACAGTCTAACAGCGCGTTGAGAATGTCCAGTGAATCTTTCCTATAATTTTGGCAGTAGTATGATGCAGCTAAGAGACTTAAGAAGTGAGAAGCACGGGTGCAGAAAAACCATTTCTCTCAGTTTAGGAGCAGATGGAGATCCCAAAAGAAGCCTGACGCTACTATGGCTTTAGTAGAACCTCTCACCTCAAAAGAAGAAAAAACAAGTACATAGATTCTGTAAGATGTTCCAATTTTATCAAAAGCACAACAGATTCATAATTTAATGTCAAGCCACAAAGCATATATAACATATAGCTGGTAGATCTAAAGACAAAGGCAAAGTAGTGTAGGGGAAAATAACCTCTCCAAGTACAAGCAAGCAGTAGAGAGTGTCCTGAGGGTCCCGAGCTCTAGTATGTACTCATAACCACTCTACTCTGAATAAGGCTACAGCTTTTACTGAGACATTTCATTGTTCAGCGGGTCTAACAAGCCAAAGCTCATGCAGTATTTATATATAACAGAGAGATGTCATCCATTCTCCTGAGCCTAAGTATTGTTCGGCTTCAGTACCTCCTGGGGTAAAAAATGGGTCAACAACTTCAAGAACTATGAAGATTAACAAATAAGTACTGCAGTTACAAATTAATGCATTGAAACTTGAAAGAGTCATACCTGTAGGCATAAGGTGAGTCACGTCGATAAGGAGGTGATGGGCTAACGTATCGACCACGGTGAGGAGGTGACAAGCTGCGGTGTCTTGAGGATCTCCATCTTGGACTATAGCTACTGCAGGATAAAGGTCAGAACAAGAAGAAAAATGATGAACACAAGATATGACAAAGTAACAAATGTGTGTATACTACATCAAAACTGAATGGACGCACTTGCTGAAAATAGATCAAAGGATTAAAGGTTTAAGGATTAATTACGTTCCAGTACCCTAAGGTATAGTGTAATTACACAAGTGATCTTGCAGTCCGTGTATCTACATGGGTAACCATGAGATTGCTGACTGTATCTACACTTGTACTCTAAGAAGGAAATAAACAGACTTCAGGGACACCTGCGTAATTATAATCTCAGGGTTACACTAGTAGATACACACACTCCAAGATCACCTATGCAATTACTCCATACCTTAGGGTACCTGAATGTAATTAATCCAAAGTTTTAATAAATAATAGCGGCAGATTTAAAAAATGTACCTGCGCCCATAGCTAGGGCTCCTACGATATCGAGGGCTCGGGCTTCGGCGTCTACTGCTGCCCAACCCTCCCGAGCCGATACGAATTCGACATTCTCGAGCAAAGTGTCCGGGTTCACCACACTCGTAACACCTCATATCCTCACTACCACCACGCGATCGTCCACCACGGCCACCAAGACCTTTGGAGTTGTGAGAGAGTTCGACTCTCCACCTGTTCTTCCCTGATAGACAATAAAGAATATTGTTAGCCTTATGAGTTCAATTATAGAATCTGCAAGTAGATAAAAAAGGTGATGACTTTTGAGTGATGACTTTTGGATCTTACCACAATATTAAATTTGAAGCAGGCTTTAGAACCCGAAGAAAATCTAGTACCTTGTTGGCAAAGTTAAAATGGAACATTTACTAGATTATCTCATTCTAGCATTGATTATGCTCGCGTAAGGCAATATAAACTGTGTCTTACAGAATGTTTATGTTATCTGATTTTACTACAGGGTCTGTTTATGTATAATTGCCAGGCGACAAGGTAAAATATGGTACAGTCAGAAAAGGGTCCTGGGCCAGAGGTTTTTCTCCAATGTTTAATATTACTGAGTAAAAGTTTATGAATAATAAAAGGTCGACAGCAGTTGTATGTGTTAAGACCATCAGCGTACTTCTAAGTTCTAACATGGAATATGTATCCTTATATGTGCACACAGCTTATGATTCCATTTGATTGAACATACGAACCTGTTATGTGGCAACTACTCTTTTTCAAGAAGATATGAAAAAGGAGGATAAAAGGAGAAAGACAGAAGAATTTTCAAAACAACAACTAAAATCTTGGTCATAACTAATCCATTCCTGTCAACTTAGTAGTGCCAGTTCCAGAGCAATTATAACATAACGAACCAAATACAGCTGAATGAATTGGTCTTAGCCAATATATATATAACCTTACCACAATAGTGGCTAGTGAGGTACAAATGAATTGTCTTGCTAGCTTACTTTAAGAAAACAGTGCATATCACAAGTTTCGCCAAATCTTTGGAATTATGATTTACAAACAAAGTTCTGAACCCATCAAAGAGCCATAGATTATAACACTACTAGTATAGAACCCAAGCAATCCATAAAACAGAATCTTTAGCTTGGCCTAGAAAACGGGATCCTAACCATACTAAATTGAAAAGCCATTTCCATCTCGGTATAAGAGGTGTGATTGTACTTGAGCTGCACATTTAATTTTGGATTGTAGAATATTTCAAATAGCCTGAAACTTGAGCATTAATTAATATTTATCTAACACAATTTTTTGGTCAAACAAGAAATTCTTAATCAATCCAAACATTCTTAATTTGACTAGAAAGCCAATTTGGACAATTACAGGAGCCTGACACAGGATGGAAAGCTAACAAACAGGAAAACAACGAAAAAAGAGAAAATGGAGGAAAATATAGAATTAAGATTATTCGTGTGAACTCGTATTTAGGGAAACGATGATTTATCCCTATCATTCATCAAAGATATAACCTATTATATACAAAGAGGCTCAATACGAAGTGGCCTAATAGAAGAGAAATACATATACACTATATTTGATATCCCCCTCAAACTCATAGTGGATCAAAGATTGAAAGTTTGTAAAGAAAGTATCGAAACTGAGAAATAGTTTGAGCCTTTGTAAATACATCAGCCACTTGATCTTTAGAAGGAATATATGGAAGGGCAATCCAACCATCAGTATGCTCCATTCAAATGACAGTCCACCTCAATATGTTTGGCGCGTTCATGAGTACCGGATTACTAGCAATAGCAATGGCACTCTGACTGTCACAGTATATAGGGATGCGTGAGGGAACAGAGACACCCATATCTTGTAATAAAACTACGAAGCCACTTAAGCTTGGCAGTAGTATCTGTCATTGCCTGATACTCGGCCTCAATACTAGAGCAAACGTTTCATCATAGTCAATAGACACAATACTGTCCTCTTGTGAAAACCCTTGGGACACAAGACGAGCTTTGTACTGCTCGATCCATCAGAATGAGTCTTAATCTTATAAATCCGTTTACAACTCACTGGTATAATTCCAGAAGGCAAAGGAACAATGTCCCAAGTATGAGTATGATGAAAATCTTACAGTTCTTCATTCATTGCCCGTTGCCATTCTAGATACTTAACGGTCTCAGAATATGACTTAGGTTTTGTATAGAATCAATAGCAGCAAGAAAGGAAACTGATGCAGGACGATCGTGGACTGTCCATCAAAAGATTTTAAAACCTATTAGAATAATTTTTATTTTAATAATATTTGATTTAATTGCATATAATCTTTTATTTTAGTAAGGATTTCTTTAGGATTTGATTTTGAGATCTTTTTCCAAGATAGTTAGAATTTTATTTGATTGTATCTTTAAGTTTTGTTAGGTTTTGATTTGATTAAGATTTTTATTTGCTTCCTTAAGTGTTTAGTTGCTTTCTTTTTTCTATAAATAAGAGATGTAATCTTCCATGAGGAATAGAAATTGATGAATAAAATTTTGAGTTATGAAATTCTTGAGCATGTGAATTGCTCGTTTGGCATGTGAAAGTGTCTTTGGAGTGTGAAGTTCGTGGTTGTGAAGCCTAGTCATTATCAAAACCCTCTCTTTTCAATTATCACTCTCGATTAATCCCTCTAAAAGAATCTGCAACGTCCAACTCAAGCCAAAATATCGCAAGAAAATCAAACCCAAAAGGAGTACTGTTCACGGGTGAACAATGACACCGTACACTGTTCATCACATGAACCGTACCTTTCTTACTATTCTTTATGGATCACGACATCATTACGTCAAGTCGTCAATAATTTCTCACCTTCAGATCGAAGCACTCCACCCGCTCACCATTATTTGGTATCAGAGTTGAAAGATTCATGATTATCAAGGATAAAATACTGCTACCTCCTTCACAAGGGTATGATTTCAATCCACTAAAAATTCGGTACTCTAGCTTATTATTATGAATTTGATGGATATGAGAAGTCTTATGATTTGAAGTCTAGATTTTTATTACGGATTTGATGGATATGAGGAGTCTTATGATTTTGAAGTCTAGATTTTCTATCTAGGATATGTCAGATTTGAAAATTTATTTATATGTTGAGTGTAGGCTCAAGAGAGGCTAAAAAATGGTGGCCTAGAAATTATTCCGATTTTTATTCAGGTATCCTTTCATGGAAATCTATGAAAGCTTTTACGGAAAGGAAGTACTCTTGTAGTCCATCTAGAAGATATTGTCTCTCTTAAAAACTTAAACCAAAGCCAACATAAGTGCCTCAACTCTAGCCAAATATGGACTTACAATAGAAAATTGAATTCAATCCAGAGCCGAAGTCTAAACTAGAACCAAAAGAACCAAATAAGAAGATCGACTCAGAGTCCACACTTGAGCTTAGAAGAATCGGAGCAAAATATTGATTCAGAGCCCAACCCTAAGCGAGAGATGCAACTTGAGCTTGAGCCAGAAGCTAGATTTCATTAGAAAACTGATTCAAAGTTCCAGCCTGAACTTAAACTAGAACGAGAGCTAGAACTTAAGCTGGAACCGAAAGTTGAGCCGATTGTTGATCCAAATCTAAAGCTTGAATCAACTCAAGAGCCCGAAATCAAGTCAAGCCTAGAATCCGAATTTAAAATCGATATGTAATGCGAACTCCCCGCCCAAGCTATTCTAATTATTGAGTTTGTTATTCCAGACCCTCCACAACTAACTCAATATCGAGTTTTACGGCTCATCTTGAAGATCTTACAATCTACGACGAAATTCGTCCCACCAATAAAGTTAAGCATAACACTCTCCCACTATAAAACTCAAGGTCGAATTTTCTCTAACAAGGAGAGATTTGATGTAGTACAATCGTGGACCGTTCACCAAAAGATTTTAAGATCTACCAGAAGAATTTTTATTTAAGTAATATTTAATTTGATCCTATGTAATCTTTTATTTTAGTTAGGATTTCTTTAAGATTTGATTTTGAGATCTCTTTCTAGTTCAGTTAGGATTTTAATTGATTGCATCTTTTAGTTTTGTTAGGTTTTAATTTGATTAGGATTTTGATTGCTTCCTTAAGTATTTAGTTTCTTTCTTTTTCTATAAATAATAGACGTAATCTTCCATGAGGAATAGACATACGAATAAAAATTTGAGTTATGAAAATTTTTGAGCATGTGAATTGCTTGTTTGGCATATGAAGTGTCTTTGGAGTGTGAAACCCTTAGGTGTGAGGCCCCTAAGTATGAAACCTAGTTATTATCAAAACCTTCTCTTTTCAATCATCATTCTCGATCAATCCCTTCAAAGAATCCGCAACGTCCAACTCAAGCCAAAATATCCCAAGAAACCCTAAAACCCAAAAGCAGAGTACTATTCACGGGTGAGTAACCCATACACTGTTCATCACGTGAACAGTAACCTTTTTATTGTTCATCATAGATTACGACATCATTCCACCAAGCCGTCGACAATTTCTCGCCTCCAAATCGAAGCTCTCCACCCGCTCCCCCTCAGAAACGAACTCAGGAGAAAAAGGGCCAGTTGTACAAAGAGTACACTAAGCAGGGGGTGACGATCCCTAGAAGGGTAGCGACCTGGAGGACGCACGTTCGCAGAAACTAGTACAGGTGTAAAGGGGACATAAACATAAGGAGGATCTAGGAGGTGCAAAAAGATAGTTGTGGTGGAAGTAGGAGATAAGCATGGAATAGGAGGAACAACAGGGATAGGTGTAGTAAGTTAGTAACGGGCAGTATAGGACCCGGAGCGAAAGAAGAAGGTAACATGAAGTGTAATAGGGAACATTTTCAAAGAAGTTCAAAGGAGAAAGTAACACAAAGCATGTGAATGGTAGGTTCATAGCATCGATATCCTTTGTGAATAGTGCTATGCCATAGAGAAATACATTTTGCAGCGGGAAGAAAGCTTGTCGCTTTCATGAATTGGTAGCAAGACAAAACAAACACATCCAAAAGTACAAAGGAGGGAGTAATTAAACTAAGATTTAAAAAGCAAAAAATGTGGAGAGATGTCAGGTATTATAGATGATGAAGTAATATTAATGACAAAGAGGACGTTTAGAAGAGCTGCAGCCCAAAGGAGCAGGTCCCAAAATATCAACATGAACTAAATAAAAAAGGGGCTAAAGCCATATAGTCACTAGATGAAAAAGGTAAAGCGGTTCATTTGGATAATCAACAACCAGAACAATCAGATAAATGAGAGAATTTTGAAGTTCCTAGTACCATTGGTGGATTGGATAATCAACAACCAGAACAATCAGATAAATGAGAGAATTTTGAAGTTCCTTGTACCATGGTGGATTCAGGATTTTTTAGAAAGGGTGTCACTACATAATTATTAGTCAAAATGAATTTATTTGATATATATACCCTCAAAATCATAAGTGTTTTTAAATTTGCCACCCAAATCATTATAATTCCAAATTTGTCACTCAATTTGTATTCTTCCATCAATTTTAGCCTACTCCAACTATTGTTAGATTTTTAACAGTTTTTATGTTAAATTACCATTTAGTCCCTACTTAATTATTTTTAAGAATTGCAATTAGCAAAAGTAAAATATGATTCATTAAAATTCATTAATCGGACTTGTTATAATTGTGTGGTGAACAAGAGTAAAGCTGCCTAAGGGCTAAGCCTCGTCGCTTACATTTGGCCTGGAGGCCGGCCTAGGCGGCCTCACGCAAGCGACGCCTAGGTCCGCCAAGGCTCCTAGGCGCCGCCTAGGTCCGCCTAGGCTCCGCCTAGCTTTTTTAACAAAACAAAAGAGAAAAAATCTAATTTTAAACTAAAACCCAGCCCAAACCCAAACCCATAACCCAAACCCGAACCCATTACTAACTCTTAACCTATTTTCATCTTTTTTTTCACTGTTTTATTTTTTTCACTGTGATTAACATTATATTGGACATTGTGATGTTTCTTAGTATTTGGTTACTATTTTAGTTATTTAGTATTTATGCATGGTTGATTATGGATCTAAGATTGTTATTTATGTTTTTTACAATTTGAAATGAACTTAATAGTTAATATATATTTTGTGAATTATTATAATTAAATAAATTAAAAATAAGCCACCTAGGCTTAGGCCCTACCGACGCCTAGTCCGCCTAGCCTCAGTAACATTGGTGGTGAAGATTGTGAGCACGGACCAAGGGATTGTGTGGGGGCATTCATAATCGTGTTGTTCATTGCCACGAGTTTGTTAAGAAATTGTTAAGGGTTTGTAAGACAATATATAGCAGCGGATTGAAATAAATAATGAATAATGACAATGATAAACTTTGGATGTACTAATATTATTTCTAAGTTATTTTTATTTGAAAGAGGAGTGAAGGAAAATCTATTATTATATGAATTGAATTTCGTATTAGAATTAACTCTTTGCCGGTTTTCAAGTTTTATTAGATTGTATGAGTTGTATTTTTTCTTGAAATTGATGAGTTTATTCATGTCTTGAATTGGGCACTAGAAAGATTTAAGTCTCTTAGAATTTTTTATGGGGAAACAGAAACCAGGTGAACGGAGAAGCAAGATAATCGACTCTACTTCAACAAGAAACCTAGGATATGTAAATAGAAAACAAGGTATTTATGATTATTTGTTTTATAAATCAATTTAACAAGCATAGATTGGTCATTTAAAAAATTAATTACTTAAGTAGAATATTCCAATTAGATTCCTTAATAGTTAGGTTAAGGGTAAAATTGAGAGAAGGAAATAATTTGAAGGGCAAATAAAGCATTATAATGATCTAAAGGGTAAATTAAAAATTATGTATAATTTGGAAGGTGAATATCGGAAAAACCCTAAAATAGTCAACTCAGAATACAAGACAAATTTTTTAGTTAGGTGGGGTTGGGTGGGGACATGAGTGTGGTTCTTGTTGGGCTGGGTTTTTAGTGGGGTCATAATTGCTAAGGAGGTGGATTTTTGAGATAGATGGGTTTTAGTGGGTCTTACTGTGTTTTTAATGGCTCTGGACTAGGTAAGAATTTGGTACGGGTCTCTTGTATTATTTAAGTAGAGTCACAAGTTTGTTATTGGGGTAGAATTTTTCACTGGTGGGTTAAAAGTAGGGGTGTGTTCTTGGTCCTCTTTGAGCAAAGTGGGCTCACGTGACCCCACTTTGCTCAAAGTGGATCCACCATCACCCAATACACTAGAATCAAACATAGTCTTTAAATGAGAAACAGAAATATGACCTAATCGATGATACCATATATCAGACACAGAAAGTCCGTAGCCGATAGACAAAGGAGGGATGAGATGTAGTGACTCTAATTGATAAAGTTTATTTACTCTATAACCTGTCCTAATCATCCAGTCAGTATGGCCCTGAGCAACACAAGTAGAATCAAATGAGATAGTGCAACAAGAACAAGAAGTTTGCTAGCAAAAAGAAGCTGCATAGATAACTTAGGAATATGGAATATGGGGAATAATGTAAGTAGACTTGAAATATCAGACTTTTGAGTGATGTCACCACACTGAGTAACGGGAAGAGGAGTATCATTAGTAGTATCAATACATAACGAAGAATGAGGGAGCAATTGGTAAAACCTGAGTCATTGAATGCCATATGATGAGAGACAAAAAATCCATAGATTAGTAGTACCAGAATTCGTAGACATAGCAGTGAAGTTTGCACTGGAGGAAGCACTGGCTAAAAATCCATGGAGTAGCAGTACCAGAATTTGCAGATATAGCAGTGAAGCCAACACTGAAGGAAGCACCGGCTAACCCAAGATTCCTTGCAACTAGTGTAGCACTCTTTGATATCTAGGTAGATGAAAGGGATCCAGAAATACTCACAATATATGGAGCTAAAATAGATAAGGCTCCAAAAGAAGCTGCATTTGTAGAAACAATAATAGAAAATCATCCCTTTTTGTGTGTCTGGCGTAGCTTTTTCAGACAGTTCGCAATCAGATTACCTATCTCTTTGCAGTAATAACAGTACAAGCGCTGAAGAGAAGAGACAAACATACTACTGGACAGACCTGATATGAAGATGACCATTGAGAAGTCGGCAAAACTATATGTGAGGAGGTAGAAGATGGAACTGCCTCAAGTACAATAAAAGAAGAGAGCATCTGAAGGCGTGTATCCTCAGAAGTGAACTCAGCAGCTGCATAAGTCAAACTGGGAAGAGAACTGCAATGGAGAATATGTGTGCGCAAGGCATTAAACTCGAGATGAAGGCACATGGCAAAACGATATAGAAGTTGTCGATCACGTTGCTTTTGAAAAGCAATAGCAAATTCTGGAAGCGTCACAGGAGCAGGTACCTCCAAGATTTGGTACTCCTCCCGATATCCAGACAGTGAAAAACAAAAGCTCTAAATGGATCGATCACCTTGGCGAGCATCTTGAAGAGTCTGATGAAGCTAGTATTCACGAGCAGCACCAAACTGACCAAACATATGACTAAGAGCTAGCCATGCTCGTGAGATAAAATCAATCACCAATAAATAATTGGATCGGAATGACGACTTTTCGTATGATGTAGGCCATGATCTGCTGATCAGTATGAACTATGAAGCTATTGAACACTAGTAATCTAAGACTCATCAGCAATGGAGGTTGATGAGGAGCTTGTTGATAAAAGAGTAACACATGAATCGTCTGAAGTGATAGTGGCTATGGAGGATGTTGGAGTAATAGGAACCGTTGCGGAAGGACAACGGAAAGAACCATCAACATGACCCCAGAGAGCGAAAGCCAAGTTATATTGTAGAATGAGAGCACATGCAATATAGTTTTCAATACTTGTCAGTTGCACATCAAGGGGCGAAACGTTATAGAGACCTTATTTGTCCAAGACTAATACCAATAGATTACTATGATGAGATTCAAATCCGTTGAGATGCAATTCCAAGCCGGATTCGATCCACTAACACTAAGTACTCTACAGTCCACAAAAATAATTTGCAGCAATTTTATCCATCTATTTCAGATTAGTTAATGCATTCATATATTGCCAGAATCCAAAGATGGGAACCCAAATCTGAACCCTCAAGTTGATAAGTACGAGCGAAGGATCAAGTTACAGTTATGCACAACAATAAAACAAGTTAGGAAACTAGAGTTACTCATTGACTTGTGAGGGACTGCAATTATATGACTTGGGTGAAGATGAGGGTTGCGGTGACTCAAACTGGAGCAGAAGTGGCATCTTCAATGGAGCAAAGGTGGATTGAGTTGTCTTTAGCAGAGGAGGCACTGGATAGATACAGGGCTTTGGAGATGCAGAAATGCGATTCAAGAGGAGGATCGGAGAGCCACTCGACGATGGTGTAGCCTATGGAATGGTTGATTAAGTTGAGAGGGAAGCCATGGCAATGGAGACTACAGCCTTGAAGAGGGAAGCAATGGCAGATCAAAGACTTCACGATTCCGGCAGCTCCTCCAACGCTGGCGACGATCACAAGTTCAGGGATAAAGGAGAATGAGAGAGGAAAGAACATCTCCGCCGTGTATTTTTCCGGCAAAACCCTAGTTGGCCACAAGTAATCGTTCTGATACTATGTAAACTCATATTTGGGGAAATGATGATTTCTCACCAATCACCATCATTCATCAAGGATATAACCTATTATATACAAAGCGGCCCAATACAAAGAGGTGCAATACAAAGAGGCCCAATACAAAGAGGAATACATATACCTTATATTTGATAATTTGTGTTGCGAAAGGGTTGATACGGAAAATCATCATGTTACTAAAGTTTTTTGGTTCCTCATTGAATTTTCAAGTTTAGAAAATTTTCTTGCAGCAGCTTCCTTCCCAAGTTGAGCAAGTTTATGCCAACCCTCCCTCCCTTCCTACCTCCCTTTGATGATGATCATGGATCATCGATCTTAGATTAGTAGAATTTATTAAAATCTTTTTTTGTTTCAGAAATCTTTGGCATAATATTTATTTTAGGTGGGATTTTATAAGGATTTACAGTTAGAATTTATGATCTTTTCTAATTTAATTTTGTTAGGATTTATTTTGTGATTAGGATTGAGATTTATTCTATTACTAGTTTAATTTCTTTATAAATTATGTGAACCCTATCTTTTAAAGGCAAACATTTATGAATGAGAATAAGAAAACCTCTCTTTGAAGAATGTGAGTTGTTAGGAGTGAAGCTAAATTTATTTTTATTCGGTAAGTTATTTGTTCAATCTCCTATAAAATCCTCATATCAAATGAATCTGCTGCCTCACATCCAAATGAAAAAGAGTTTTTGTATTACTGTTCATGTAAACAGTACTGAACCTCGGCTTCAATCCGTTTTCTTCTCAATCAGCCCCTCCGATGATCTAACGCCCTCCACTGATCTTTCATATCCTCTTTAATCTCGAATGATCAATGGCAAATCTTTTCAAGTCGGAGTCCTCTCATTCCGATCCTCATCACCCTTCCTCTCCACAAACATAATTTTTGCCACGGAACGTACAATATCTATACTAATAATATATATAACGAACATAGTGGGGTTGTGAAAAGTTTGGATAAGTGGTGGACATATGTTCCTTTCTAGCATAATTGGAAGGGAAATTCGTAATTTTGCATGAGAGATTTTTCCCTTTCTTTATTATTTCTAAAACACTCTAAATCATGAATGAGAAAGGGTTTTGAACTCACATAATTAAATATTCAACTCTTTCTTGACATTTCTAAACCCTAATTTTCCCAAACCCTAATTTTTCGAACTCTTTCTTGACATTTCTAAACCCTAATTTTCCCAAACCCTAATTTTCCCAAACCCTAATTTTCCCAAACCCTAATTTTCCCAAACCCTAATTTTTCGAACTCTTTCTTGACATTTCTAAACCCTAATTTTCCCAAACCCTAATTTTCCCAAACCCTAATTTTCCCAAACCCTAATTTTCCCAAACCCTAATTTTTCGAACTCTTTCTTGACATTTCTAAACCCTAATTTTCCCAAACCCTAATTTTTCGAACTCTTTCTTGACATTTCTAAACCCTAATTTTCCCAAACCCTAATTTTTCGAACTCTTTCTTGACATTTCTAAACCCTAATTTTCCCAAACCCTAATTTTCCCAAACCCTAATTTTCCCAAACCCTAATTTTCCCAAACCCTAATTTTTCGAACTCTTTCTTGACATTTCTAAACCCTAATTTTCCCAAACCCTAATTTTTCGAACTCTTTCTTGACATTTCTAAACCCTAATTTTCCCAAACCCTAATTTTTCGAACTCTTTCTTGACATTTCTAAACCCTAATTTTCCCAAACCCTAATTTTTCGAACTCTTTCTTGACATTTCTAAACCCTAATTTTCCCAAACCCTAATTTTTCGAACTCTTTCTTGACATTTCTAAACCCTAATTTTCCCAAACCCTAATTTTCCCAAACCCTAATTTTCCCAAACCCTAATTTTCCCAAACCCTAATTTTTCGAACTCTTTCTTGACATTTCTAAACCCTAATTTTCCCAAACCCTAATTTTCCCAAACCCTAATTTTCCCAAACCCTAATTTTCCCAAACCCTAATTTTTCGAACTCTTTCTTGACATTTCTAAACCCTAATTTTCCCAAACCCTAATTTTTCGAACTCTTTCTTGACATTTCTAAACCCTAATTTTCCCAAACCCTAATTTTTCGAACTCTTTCTTGACATTTCTAAACCCTAATTTTCCCAAACCCTAATTTTCCCAAACCCTAATTTTCCCAAACCCTAATTTTCCCAAACCCTAATTTTTCGAACTCTTTCTTGACATTTCTAAACCCTAATTTTCCCAAACCCTAATTTTTCGAACTCTTTCTTGACATTTCTAAACCCTAATTTTCCCAAACCCTAATTTTTCGAACTCTTTCTTGACATTTCTAAACCCTAATTTTCCCAAACCCTAATTTTCCCAAACCCTAATTTTCCCAAACCCTAATTTTCCCAAACCCTAATTTTTCGAACTCTTTCTTGACATTTCTAAACCCTAATTTTCCCAAACCCTAATTTTCCCAAACCCTAATTTTCCCAAACCCTAATTTTCCCAAACCCTAATTTTCCCAAACCCTAATTTTCCCAAACCCTAATTTTCCCAAACCCTAATTTTCCCAAACCCTAATTTTCCCAAACCCTAATTTTTCGAACTCTTTCTTGACATTTCTAAACCCTAATTTTCCCAAACCCTAATTTTCCCAAACCCTAATTTTCCCAAACCCTAATTTTCCCAAACCCTAATTTTTCGAACTCTTTCTTGACATTTCTAAACCCTAATTTTCCCAAACCCTAATTTTCCCAAACCCTAATTTTTCGAACTCTTTCTTGACATTTCTAAACCCTAATTTTCCCAAACCCTAATTTTCCCAAACCCTAATTTTCCCAAACCCTAATTTTCCCAAACCCTAATTTTCCCAAACCCTAATTTTCCCAAACCCTAATTTTCCCAAACCCTAATTTTCCCAAACCCTAATTTTCCCAAACCCTAATTTTCCCAAACCCTAATTTTCCCAAACCCTAATTTTTCGAACTCTTTCTTGACATTTCTAAACCCTAATTTTCCCAAACCCTAATTTTCCCAAACCCTAATTTTCCCAAACCCTAATTTTCCCAAACCCTAATTTTCCCAAACCCTAATTTTCCCAAACCCTAATTTTCCCAAACCCTAATTTTTCGAACTCTTTCTTGACATTTCTAAACCCTAATTTTCCCAAACCCTAATTTTCCCAAACCCTAATTTTCCCAAACCCTAATTTTCCCAAACCCTAATTTTCCCAAACCCTAATTTTCCCAAACCCTAATTTTTCGAACTCTTTCTTGACATTTCTAAACCCTAATTTTCCCAAACCCTAATTTTCCCAAACCCTAATTTTCCCAAACCCTAATTTTCCCAAACCCTAATTTTCCCAAACCCTAATTTTCCCAAACCCTAATTTTTCGAACTCTTTCTTGACATTTCCAAACCCTAATTTTCCCAAACCCTAATTTTCCCAAACCCTAATTTTCCCAAACCCTAATTTTCCCAAACCCTAATTTTCCCAAACCCTAATTTTCCCAAACCCTAATTTTCCCAAACCCTAATTTTCCCAAACCCTAATTTTCCCAAACCCTAATTTTCCCAAACCCTAATTTTCCCAAACCCTAATTTTCCCAAACCCTAATTTTCCCAAACCCTAATTTTCCCAAACCCTAATTTTCCCAAACCCTAATTTTCCCAAACCCTAATTTTCCCAAACCCTAATTTTCCCAAACCCTAATTTTCCCAAACCCTAATTTTCCCAAACCCTAATTTTCCCAAACCCTAATTTTCCCAAACCCTAATTTTCCCAAACCCTAATTTTCCCAAACCCTAATTTTCCCAAACCCTAATTTTCCCAAACCCTAATTTTCCCAAACCCTAATTTTCCCAAACCCTAATTTTCCCAAACCCTAATTTTCCCAAACCCTAATTTTCCCAAACCCTAATTTTCCCAAACCCTAATTTTCCCAAACCCTAATTTTCCCAAACCCTAATTTTCCCAAACCCTAATTTTCCCAAACCCTAATTTTCCCAAACCCTAATTTTCCCAAACCCTAATTTTCCCAAACCCTAATTTTCCCAAACCCTAATTTTCCCAAACCCTAATTTTCCCAAACCCTAATTTTCCCAAACCCTAATTTTCCCAAACCCTAATTTTTCGAACTCTTTCTTGACATTTCTAAACCCTAATTTTCCCAAACCCTAATTTTCCCAAACCCTAATTTTCCCAAACCCTAATTTTCCCAAACCCTAATTTTCCCAAACCCTAATTTTCCCAAACCCTAATTTTCCCAAACCCTAATTTTCCCAAACCCTAATTTTCCCAAACCCTAATTTTCCCAAACCCTAATTTTCCCAAACCCTAATTTTCCCAAACCCTAATTTTCCCAAACCCTAATTTTCCCAAACCCTAATTTTCCCAAACCCTAATTTTCCCAAACCCTAATTTTCCCAAACCCTAATTTTCCCAAACCCTAATTTTCCCAAACCCTAATTTTCCCAAACCCTAATTTTCCCAAACCCTAATTTTCCCAAACCCTAATTTTCCCAAACCCTAATTTTCCCAAACCCTAATTTTCCCAAACCCTAATTTTCCCAAACCCTAATTTTCCCAAACCCTAATTTTCCCAAACCCTAATTTTCCCAAACCCTAATTTTCCCAAACCCTAATTTTCCCAAACCCTAATTTTCCCAAACCCTAATTTTCCCAAACCCTAATTTTCCCAAACCCTAATTTTCCCAAACCCTAATTTTCCCAAACCCTAATTTTCCCAAACCCTAATTTTCCCAAACCCTAATTTTCCCAAACCCTAATTTTCCCAAACCCTAATTTTCCCAAACCCTAATCAAGGTATGTGTCTCTCTCTATCTCTCCTCTCTTTTCGGTTTCAATCTCTTTCTCTCTCTTTCTTCTAAACCCTAATTTTCCCAAACCCTAATTTTCCCAAACCCTAATTTTCCCAAACCCTAATCAAAGGTATGTGTCTCTCTCTATCTCTTCCTCTATTTCTTTTCTGTCTCTCTCTATCTCTCCTCTCTTTTCCAGTTTTCAATCTCTTTCTCTCTCTTTCTTCTAAACCCTAATTTTCCCAAACCCTAATTTTTCTGAACTCTTTCTTGACATTTCTAAACCCTAAGTTTCATCATGCGATCGAGAAGCAAGCTTCTACAATCGGTTAGCCATCCTAAACATATTACATATATCATTATTCATGAATTATAATGCAATTTCTTATGTTTAGAATACACTAGATATGTTTAGATTATATATTACAATGTTATGTTATATATGATCATCATCCAATATGACAACCCGATATTTTTTACATATCCCCGATATATCCCCGATTTCCGCAATTCGATATGGATTTTGGTCGTCTGATATTTTCGATATATCCGATATTTAATACATTGCTGATGACACTCTAGGGTATTGAAATGCAATAAGCTCTTTTTATATAAAACTTTGGATAAAATTTTTTAATGTCTATGGCACGTGCATCTGCACGTGCGGTAATGTTAAGCACTTCAGTAAATAAATTAAAAAAAACACTAGAGGAGTCAAACATGAATAACACAAATGATATGGTTCAAATGGAAAGACATCAGCAATGTGTCAAACAGAGATGACACCTATTGATAAAAAAACAATAATCACCAGGCTCTAGCCCCACTAATAGTCTGAACTCTAAACCATGGACATAAATTCAATTAAAAAAATTGAACTCTTGATTTTTATTTTTATTTTTTAAGCCAGAAATCAAATTCAGAACTTTAAAGGGAAAGAAGTTTTCAGATATCATGCAGCGAAAATTACTTAAAAGTTACACAGGAGAGGAGAATAATTAACATTGCGGGAATAAGTTACACAGGAGAGGAGAACAATTAACATTGCGGGAGTAAGCAGGAAACAGTACACAAAAATTGTATTACTCAGGTGAGAGTATGATCCCCATACCATCTAGTTCATGAATGGCATCCAATGCATCTCTCCGGTCATCGAATTCAACAAATGCATAACCAGGAGGTCTTCGGGCAACCCAAACACTGCATTCAAATTGCAGAATATGTAAAGCAGCAATACAGCATTCCTAAGTCACAACAGGCTCAGTGATTTATGCATTTAACTAACAAGAGATTTTCCTGGGAAACTAACAAAATACTGCAGAGGTTAAAAAAAGGCTTGTTATATACTGATACCAAATTTAGTATTTATGACATCTATCTTTTCAAAATTCTGAAGTGAAGTCGCACTTAGAAAAATGCAAGAACCCTACTATGTCGAAATGATTGTGTATATTTTGCTCCTGATGGCAGACAGGATCATGAACATGCCTGAGAAACAAGAAAACCCACAACATAGCCAGTAGTCGTAGGTGATAGGTATCACATGAGACACATGGTATACATGAATAGATTATGGATAACAGGCTACAAAAAACAAAAATGCAGAAGGAACACAGATATACAACATGTTCACTTGTCTTTATATACGTTATTCATCTGAAGACTTAATAATGTAGCCCAGTGTTTTAAAAGAGGAATCACCCAAGAGGCCGAAACTATGCTGTTCTTCTCCTCTAAACTATCCAATTTGTTTGTTTGTCTGTTTGTTTTGTTTGTTTTTTTTCTTAATTTTGTTTCCTGCCCAAAAGCACTCAGCTCCTTCTACAATTTTGTGTGCGCAAGTGTGAGATGTACATACATGTCAGTTCTACTATAGGGAATATTGACCATAATTGAACCTTTTCAAGCAAAGATGAACAACTTTAGCTCATACCTCTCACTTAATTTCATAGCTACAAACTATAATACCATTTGCGTTAGATGTGAAACAAAAAGGTATTCTCAGATATAAAAGCAGATATAAACCATCTGTGCTGTAAAAAATAATGAGAAGCTGAAGGTGATGATTAACAGTCTGGTGTACTTGCACTAGTTTTAGCTTCTTTAAAGCTGAATCCCAATTTTATTAAAGAACCCTATCACAAATGATCATCCTGATACCCATTACAGGTTTAGGTTGATTCTACTATTTCAAGTTTACTAACTACTGTACTAGCAAACTTAAACCACAACTGGTGAAACTTTGAATGCTAAAGGTTGCTAGTTGAGTGTAAGGCAGCAAGATCATCTGCATCAGACACAACTCAAGAGTTTCCAACCACCATATTACATACAAATTATACTGATCAGCTGCTCAATCTTAACATATACATTCAAACAGGTGAATCGATGATAGAAGCAGAATGTCAGATCACGACGGATTTCACACTGTTAAACTGTCTAAAAACTTGCAGAGACCTAAATAGTTAGCAACTTCATCTACAGCTTTCATTTACATTCTTCAGTTTTTTTTTAACTAACACATCTTCACAAATCAATTATTATCGACATCCAAAAGATATTGACAACTCTGCATTTTCTACCAAAAGTGAAACGGAAAAGGAATAAACAGAGAGAAAACAACATTACACTGAAAAAGATACCATGCAAGTTTTATACATCTGAGCCAATAGATTTACCTTCGGATTACACCGAAAACTCGAAATTCGTCTTCAACATCCCTTTCAGTGACGCGTTCATCAAGGTTCCCAACATAAACCCGAGACATTTTACTTGCTACAAGACGATAAAATCTGTATCAACAAGAGGAAGAAGGAAAAAGAAGCAAGGCAACATAGCAAAGGTTAATTAGGAATTCTAATTTGCAGAGCTTCAAAAAATTGAGCCCTTCTATAAGCAAATAGTATGGTGACGATAGAATAAAAGAATCAAGCAGCACTGAGCTCAAGTACTTGTCTACTGCAAACTTGACGCATAATTACGACATCAAAAGTCACTCAATTCATCTACAGTGACTTCTCAAATGTTGAACCAAGCAGATACTAGTTAACGTTATGCAGTTCTTAATAAATGATCTTGAAGCTTCAAAAAACTTATAAGTTTCCAAATGGACAAACACTCAAATAATCAGATATTTTAGCCTACAGCAGAGCTAGTAAATCAGAAGGCGGCTAACGAAATTCCTAAACACAAGCAAGAGACTTCCTTTTCATAAAAATGAAAAGCATATCTAGATTAAGCACCAATTCGCAATGGATTATCCAATCATCCACAACCTAATGGTTGAACTGGTACACATTGGAGATACATATTTGGGAAGTTTCATGTCTGCATAAGTGCATATAAATGAAATCGTGAAAATCAAATACAGATCTGTCAAGGTTACAAAATAACAAATCATATGGGTGTATAAGATAATGTTGTATGGACTTTTAAGGCTATTTATAACAATTAAAGTATACAACCTCCTCCTCCTCCCAATGAAAACAGACGAAGGAAAGAAGGGAAATTAAAGTAAACTAAAGAGAAGCAAACAAAACTACTAGTTTCACCTCATTCTTTTTGGGGATTCACAGGGGCAGCATGTACAGAACAGCTCTTCGAAGACCATCATGCATTTTATCAACGTAAAATGAAGACATGAATCCATATTACCAATTTTTACCTTTCATATTTAACTCAAGCTGCTAATATGAGTTGTTTCACTTTTATTTTGGTCTTCTTTTTTTTGCCCAAACAACAAATAAAAGGCTGTTCTTTCCAATTTAAAGGTCTAGCCGTTCCCCATATGCAGATATATATCCAGTTAAAGCAACTCCAATTGTTTATAGTTCAGCGAAGTAGGTATCTAGCAAGGTATTTCTCTTTACTTCTGGGTGATAATTGAAAATAGCTCAAGAGAAGAGCCACCAGCTACTATGCAATCCATAAACGGGTACCAAAAATATAAATTAAGCACCTAGAAAGATAATTCACAATTGGCATATTATTCGAATAACATTAATCATCATATGCAAAAACCCTAGACACCGAAATTATTAATCAGGCACCGTAAAGATTTTACAATTTCCCTTCTCTTTTCACGTCAAAAGAGTAAAAGCAACGCAGAAAATTGATCAAATCATCAAATATGAGCATACGACAAATCTTACATAATCAAGGGGAAAAAATTCAACATAAAGCAAGAGATACGTCGACGGAATGAAGAAAAATGACTCATGTTTGATTCAAGCGAGATATTGATTAAATCTGAAGCAATCGAGCTTACTTGAACGAATTTGGCAATTGAGGAACGAGATTACGGGTGAACGGAGTACAGAGAGGTCTGAATCAAAACCCTAGAGGTTAGAGTTCTACCTCTAAAAGCTATCCCGTCTTAGGCACGGGAATCGCACGTGACATGCATTCTACTACAGTGTATTTTCTGGATGATCCGCGTCGGGGTGGACAGCATCGGGTAGAATACAAACCAATAACCCAAAAGTGAACTACTAATACCCAAGTTGTAGTTGTTTTCCTTTATTTTCCCCTTCACCATATACTAAGAAGAAAAACTTAAGGAGTATGAATCGTATGAGAACAGTCTGCATGCAAGCAGGCGGTTCTTAACCATACATAGAGAGGGTGAATTATAATTCTACCCCCTCTATTTTTCCCCTCTATGGTTAAAAATTGTCACTCATTCTCATGCAGACGGTTCTGATATGATTCTGATACTCATATTATTTAACCAGTATAAAATTCTCAAAAACATGGAATCCAAATATTCCAAATCTTAATTTTCTAGTTAAGATTAAATTGAAATCAAAAGAATCGGATATGTAACACTCTTTACTCTCAAAAATAAAAAAACAAAAATAAAATAAAATAAATAAACAAATCCTCTAACTCTAGGGATGGTATTCAAATCCAAACATTACAAGATAAGATCTTCCTTATATAAATCAAGAAGTACCGTTACTCATACCTCTAACAAAGCGATAAGTGATTTTGATATTATCAACCAATTTATGGTCCAATGAAAAAAATTTAGCTGTATGTATTTCTTGACAATTTGCAGACAACTTTCTCATAGATGCATTAGATAGATAGGGCATGCTAAGTGTCAACTTGTTTAATAACACACTCCTCAATTTATGGAGGACATAAAATGCTATTTGCGATCGATCCCTCTTAAACTACTTAACTCCATAAATGAAAAATATTAAAACGTGTTGAGAAAATGAAAGATACCGCTGAAAGCATATACGAGGAATCACCTACAATGTTGAGAAAATGAAAGATATATAACATTGTAAAGAGAAGCCTCATAAGTCAACCATTTAAACGACAAAAAAAGGAGCAACAAAAACCCATTGGATGTTTGTTTAGCATTTTCAAAGAAAACCCCCGCCACCAATCAAAATATAGTTCAACGAGATACGCAAACAAACGTAGATAATAACAGTTCGTGAACCAACCGGCAGCGATCAGCACATGCTGACGCGGGCAGCCGTAAATCCAACCAAATCAAAAAAAACCCAATTCGCGCAAACGGACGACGTGAAAAATCGCAGTAGAATCGAAAACACGAATAACTTTGGGCCCCACTCTGGAGCAGACTTAACTCTTCCAAACCCTCATCATTGGGATTTTTTGAGATCCAAGAAGAAAAAAAATAATGGAGGAAGGGGGAGATGAGATTGAGGAATTCAGCGGCCAGTCGCTGCACAGGACGGAGTCTCGATGGGTCGACGGCAGCGAGGTCGACTCGGAGTCGCCGCCGGCGACGGCTTTGTCGCCGGAGGAGGGAGAGAGCATCATGGAGAGGATGCCGACGCTTCGCCGGAGATTTGGGAAGAGACCCAAGAGGGTCGATTCTTTGGATGTTGAGGCTATGGGGATCGCTGATGCGCTCAAGCACGGTCACAAGGTACAAAATGTTGTTTTTTTTAAGTGAAGTTATTGGGGGAAGAGAAATTTTGAGTTTGTTCAGTTGAGTATTTTTATTTTTATTTTTTTATTTTTTTTGTCTGTTGACTAAAGTTTGAAGTGTCCATAGAAACTGCAAGAGTAGTAAATATTTCTAGAAGTCTCGTCGGTTGAGTAGTTGGAGGAAGGCTGAAAGCTTAGTATTGAAAGTGTATGATGAAAAGCTTGAGAATTCTCCTTTTGTAGATCTGTGTGAGCTCAATATCTTTCGATAAATTTGTTGGATTTTGTTCTCCTTTTTGTTTGGAATTGGTGGGTTGAAGAGAAATTTGAGTTTATTTCACTTGGGTGTCTCTTTTTCCCATTCCTTCTCTTTAGAGAAAAAAAGTTGTTCTTTCTTAATACAACAACCAAGGATTATTGTGTCCAAAGAAAAGGAAGATTGAAATTTAGCATGTTAAAGCAAGTATGCGGTGCTGAAACTGAATATCTTAAAAAAAAATTTCTGCAATCGAAAAACTTATGCCTCAATTTGGAACAGAGAGGATCAGCGTATAGTCCTTTGTAATAGGAATCTCACGCTTTGACAGATTATTTCAGAAAATTTTGAAATCCGTAGAGCATGGGTCATTGATATCAGTATATACAACAAAAGGTAAGACTAAATACTATAATAAAATAACGGAATGGGAACCAAAGCTCTTGGTGAAACAAAAGGAAAAACAAAACACTGTAGCAATTAGTGAAATTTATGGACCGACAATATTTGTTCATTTGCGTATTCTGCATTCATCTCTCACACTTCAGATCCTCCTGGATGTTCACTGCAGCTTTTAACCTTTACCAATGATGGCCTAATTTCGTGCGGAATTAGCACCAAAGAGAACCAGATTTTAAATTTCCCCTTGAAAAATTTATGTTCTGTATTGGGGAAAAAACCTATAATGTACATAAGACAGCTCCTTGTTTATGAAGTCTATTATAGTACTTGCTAGTTGCTGTCATACCGAACCTCTTCTATGACTTTGTTGTATATGGATATTTCTGTGTAATAAGTATTAGCACACTATCCATCAGCTTAAGTTATTGACTGAAGTGGTTACTGGCATGGCATCATAAATAAGATCTCTTGAATTTGCCATTATAAATATGATTTTCGATCAAATCTTTTTTGTTGACTATGGTTATAAATTCATAGGGTTTGTTGTATCCACATTCAAATGTTAAAAGCAGAAGGTAAATTTCTCGGAACTAACTCTTTGTTTGCTAACTTGACCCAGGACCTTTCAGTTTGGCACACAGTTGCAATGGCATTTCAAACTCTTGGTGTGGTATATGGTGACATGGGCACGAGTCCCTTATATGTCTTCAGTGATGTTTTCAGCAAGGTTCATATAAAATCAGACGTTGATGTTTTGGGAGCTTTATCATTAATTATTTACACAATTGCACTCATTCCTTTTGCCAAGTATGTGTTTATAGTGCTGAAAGCTAATGATAATGGTGAAGGTATGTAACTAAGATTTTGGATAGAGTGTGTTTCTCCAGTTTGTTTATTTGTTTGTCTTCAAACATAGCTGAGGTCTTTTGATTATTGCTTTCTAAAATAATCAATAGATTATTGAACCAATTTGTTTTATGTTTTGTAGTTTCCAAGATTTTAGTTATAGTAATTAATTAAATATTGTACTGCTTCCAGGGGGCACCTTCGCATTATATTCATTAATTTGCAGATATGCAAAAGTTAGTCGGCTTCCAAATCAGCAGCGTGCTGATGAGGATATCTCCAGTTTTCGGCTTAAGTTGCCAACTCCTGAACTGGAGAGGGCCTTAAGAATAAAAGACAGCTTGGAAAAGAGATCTAGTTTTAAGACCCTTCTCCTGCTATTGGTTCTTATGGGTACTTCCATGATCATTGGAGATGGTATTCTTACCCCATCTATGTCAGGTAACTTGGTGGAATTTTCAACAAACTTCGAACACGGCTTTTGGTTACATTCTCTTATGATTATGTATCTGCTGGCCCATCATGATATTGTTACCTTCTTGCAGTAATGTCAGCAGTAAGTGGTCTTCAAGGGCAAATTCCCGGATTTGATACAGGTTTCTAGTTCAGCTCTTATCAACTTTTATGTGCCCAATATGCAGAACTTCACCTTCCAAACATTCTACCTTTCTCTGTAACTGGACATGAATCCATTCACATCCTATTAGATTTTGATGCAATTGATTATATTTTGTTTGCAGATGCTGTAGTCGTAGTTTCCATCATAATTCTTGTGTGCTTGTTCAGCATACAGAGGTTTGGGACTGGCAAAGTTGGTGTCATGTTTTCTCCTATTCTAGCAACTTGGTTCTTCAGTCTGGGAGCGATTGGAATATACAACATAATTAAATATGATATTACTGTCTTCAGAGCATTCAACCCGATGTATGTCTATTTTTTCTTCCAAAGGAACAGCCGGAAGGCCTGGTCAGCTCTTGGTGGTTGTGTTTTGTGCATTACAGGTTTATTTACATTTTGACTACAAAATGCCAATTTTCATTTCTTTGCAATGGTTCCTTTTGAAATCAGTATATTTGTTCAGATTTATTTAAACATCTTCAAACAAACCTCTCTGTTATATCACATTTAAAATTATATATACTGTTATATTTATATTATATGTTCATATTATTTTTTTCCTGCTTTATTGTAATCTAGAAAACTTTTACTCAGAAAAATGATTAACTATGCTCTGTATGCCTATCATAGTACTATTTTCAGACTAAAAATATTATTGGGTTTTGGACTTGGGAAGGGTTGTAACCAATCCAGCCCTATATGCTTTCACATTCAAATTTGATATTGAAACCCATACGTCCATTTAGTCGGATTGATTTATTGGGTTTTAGGAATTTACACCTATATAGACGGTGGTGGTGTTTTTCCATAGGTAATGTGACTCTGTGTGTAGCATAACCTTACACTTATATATTACACCTTTATACACAAACCCGTTATCTCGTCATTCCACTAAGGTTCCCTTTATAATTTACATAGCTCCTAACTACACATATTACCATAATATGGCTTTTCATGTGATTCTTTCTTATAACTGCAGGAGCTGAAGCAATGTTTGCTGATCTAGGTCATTTCACTGTGAAATCTATTCAGGTCGTTTCTTAAAATGATTCTGTTCCTCTTCCTTCTTATTCAATGTTTATAGTTCTGATTGTTTATAATTTTCTTCATCAATGATGGCTGCTATAGATAGTTTTCTGAAGTCATTGTTTGTTGACAGATTGCATTTACTTTTGTGGTATTCCCCTGTCTTCTTTTAGCTTACCTTGGCCAGGCTGCTTTTCTGATGAAAAATCCGGATTTAGTAGAAAGAGTTTTCTATGATTCCGTCCCTGGTGAGTATTGTTTAGGATACTACTACCGGCATATGGTCTATGTGATATCTTCTTAATGAGAGATTTTTTTGCTAGTATTTTATATTCACTTATCATTTAAACTATAAGACTTTAAATGAATCTACTTCAAGGTAGTTGATCTTGATTTGTCTCATGGTATGTAGATATTCTATTTTGGCCTATGTTTGTGGTAGCCACTCTTGCTGCCATGATTGCCAGCCAGGCTATGATTTCAGCAACATTTTCCTGCATAAAACAGTCAATGGCTCTTGGCTGCTTCCCGAGGGTGAAGATAATACATACATCCAAGAGATTCATGGGTCAGATCTACATTCCTGTCATCAACTGGTTCCTGATGATCATGTGCATAATTGTTGTCGCTGCATTCAGGAGCACCAATGATATTGCCAATGCATATGGTGAATATTATTTTACCTCTATCCATATCCAAAAACATATACTTACATTATCTTTTGGCTTTTTTCACAAAAATCATCTGTAAAATAGAGTGACAATACAAAATCCACCTTTAAAGTTCAATTAATGCAGAAACCAACTTTAAAGAGGATTCCGGTAGTAATAACCACCTTGACCTAATTTTCAGTGAAATTTTGATTGAAACCATTAAGTATTTTGTTCTCACATTCCAACCTTTTGTTTTCATCTTCCATTAACCCAATCATTTTACCCATCTCATTAAGCTCAGCCTTCAGTTTTTTTTCTTTTCAGTCAGATGCATATTCAACATTTACAGTTGAAGGTATTTGATTGCTACCTGAACCCCTTTAAAGGCGGTTTCTGTATAAGTTGAACTTCACATGTGGTTTTTTGTATTGCACCCTATTTTAAAGTCGAATTCTATGAGAGAAAAAAAAACCCTTATCTTTTGGACTTGCGTATTTTTTCTGCTCAAAAGAACATTGAAATTAGATGATAACGAGCAACATTAACTTATCAATCTTTTCTTTCCTCAAGGCATTGCTGAGGTTGGAGTAATGCTAGTTAGCACTTCTTTGGTGACACTTGTAATGCTTCTCATATGGCAGACTAACCTATTCCTAGCTATATGCTTCCCTGCCATATTCGGTACGGTAGAGCTTATCTACTTATCAGCAGTCTTATCCAAAATATTAGAAGGCGGGTGGCTACCACTTGCGTTTGCCTTTTGTTTTCTCTGCGTGATGTACACTTGGAATTATGGAAGTGTACTAAAGTACCAGAGTGAGATGCGAGAGAAAATCTCCATGGACTTCATTGGTGAGCTTGGATCCACACTGGGTACCGTTAGAGTACCTGGAATTGGATTAGTGTATAATGAGCTAGCCCAAGGCATCCCTTCAATTTTTGGCCAATTTCTCCTCGCTCTCCCAGCAATCCACTCTACAATTGTGTTTGTCTGCATTAAGTATGTACCTGTTCCGGTTGTTCCTCGGAGCGAAAGATTTATCTTTCGAAGGGTTTGCCAAAAGGATTTCCACATGTTTCGCTGTGTTGCTCGTTATGGATATAAGGACGTAATTAAGGAGGATCACGGTATCTTTGAGCAGCTCTTGGTGGAGAGCCTTGAGAAATTTCTGAGAAGGGAAGCTCAGGAACTTGCACTAGAGATGAATCAAGTTGAGTTGGACTTTGAGGATGATGAATCTATAAGGTCCAGGGAATTTGGAGCTCCAGCTGTAGTCGGTGAGCTTCAAATTCCACTACTTGCTGATCAAAGGTTGGATACTAGTAGCACTTCTAGTGAAAAGGGGGGAAATGTTTCGGTGCTTCCATCGAGTGCCATGCCTTTAGATGAAGACCCAAGCCTTGAGTATGAGCTATCAGCTCTTAGAGAAGCAATGGAGTCAGGATTCACATATCTTTTGTCGCATGGTGATGTAAGAGCAATGAAAAGCTCTTGGTTCTTGAAGAAGTTGGTCATTAATTACTTCTATGCATTTCTCAGGAGAAATTGTCGAGCTGGCTCAGCGAATATGAGTGTGCCTCATATGAACATTATTCGTGTTGGAATGACATACATGGTTTAATTCAGGCTAAGGTTTATATTCAGATGATGTATTCTTTTAGTAGTAGTTTTAGTGCTTGTTATATACTGTGCTTTGGTATGTTTCTATCAGCAGAAAATTTGAATGTTGGATGTAGAAATTCATGTACAACATTATGATCAGTAATTTGATTCATATGGGATTCATTATGAGTTCCAGGTTGTTGTGCTGATGGCATCATTGCAGATATGGCAGATTCTTCAGCTTCCAATTTGCGAGTGTTGTAGACTTTTGGTAATTTCACCAAGAAGGTTTTTATTTTATTTTTTTCAATGTCATTGCTTTCTGGTTCAAGGTTAAATAATAGCAGCAATTGTAGTGCAAAAAGACTGCATGAGATTAATCTTAGTTGCAGTGTCAGAACTTTGCAATTGGAGCTAGAAGATCTCTTTCACAAAAACTCCAGTAATTTCATGGGGGTATGGATTGATTGTTCGTACTCAACCTTTACCACTAGGAAACATGGATTATTACAGTTGATACTTTATTTTTATGTTTTGAACAATTTGTGAAATTACTCCTAATTTCTATTTTCATCGCATGATTATCAGCAGCATGATTACTTCTTCTGTTTTTGAGTGCTACTTTACTTTATGTTTTAGATTGATTTATTGATTATTTTATGTTTTTGAGTGATCTATGAAATTACTCCTTCTAATCAGCAGCAAAATGTAAAAATATCCAGAGTCATCTCTTTTCTCGTTCCTTCAAGTGCGTTCGCTCACTTCGCACAAGCTGCTTGTTTTTCTTCTACTCAAGTCAACGCAATCTTTTGGAAGTCGCATAACGCTCATGAAGAATAGTAGAACCACACATTTCTACTACCAACAGTCAATACATGGCAAATACTATAGTCGACTAGGGGTTGTTTTGTTATTTTCTTGAAATAATAGGAAACCATTTGCAAGCTCAGAAATACATTTCCATGAGTTTCTAAGTATTTTTCAGAAAATGATATTTTTTGTTTGTTTCACCTTTAAAATGTGGAGAGAAATTATTTGTTATAGAATCCACTATGTGGTTAGTCACCGAAAATAGGAAACCATAAGTGAAGAATGTCAAACACTAGCTCTTTACGTAGTTATTAATTGCCCAAATAATACCTTTCCACCTATTTTCGAGCTAAAAGCCCGGAATTGGGTTTCCTCAAAGTTATGATGAATGATGATGTATCAAGAAACCCAAACGTCCCTTTCCCAGATTAGTCAAACTAAATAATAGGAAAACTTTTGGGGTAATCTGAGCATTTTCTTGATGTGTCAGGGGAGGTTTTCGTGTTTTTGGGTTTCTAGCTTGAAACAAACAGGCCCTAATCAATTCATCAGATTTTGCTTGTTTTTTGTCAATAAATTCATTAATAGATGTTCTACAACAACAATGTAGCTAATGTGTTGGAAGTTAATTTCTTCCTTTACTGATCGTGTACTCATCAAAATTCTCTAACACGACATCAAAATTCTCTAGCACGAGCTGTCGAGCATGTCTTGTTAATTGAAAATCATAAATTTGCTACAAAATGTCTAAATGTGTGTGTGTGTATATATATATATATATATATATATATATATATATATATATATATATATATATATATATATATATATATATATATATATATATATATATATATATATATATATATATATATATATATATATATATATATATATATATATATATATATATATTCAAATTATTTGTTAAACTCCATCTGAACTTTTTATCATGCAAGAGTACCATGTTTTGGCAAGACATTCAGAAGTTAGTACACCATTTTTGTTCTTTAGCAAATATAAGATGCGGATTATAGATATCGTGACTCGTGAGGTATTATCAAGGTTTTGTCGTGAGTCTTGTATTGAACTGTCTATGATCCCTATAAGAACCACTATCATCTTATAAGCTCCTCCATCAACTAGCTCTCTCTTTCTCTCATTATAAGCAAAACCAAATTGAGAAGAAGAATGTCCCTCAAATATATTGCATTAGTGCGATTGTGGCGTTGCTCGTACTCGTTACCGTTTCACTTCAGACAAATGCAAGCTCAGGCACAGTCTACACTCCTCCATACCAACGTAAGCATATGCATCTAGAATCTTCTTTGTCTATGGTTAATTATCTATGTAGAGCTAGATTTTCTTACATAAACATTTGCTTGTCAAATTGAAGTAAGATGGTGATAAATATTCACGACCACATAATTTTTTCTTGTCAACTTTATTTGACTTTATGGATCTTCAAAATAGTATTTTGTCTACAACAAATCCCATTACTAGAATTATATTAACCTTCGCTCAAATACCACTTATTAGGAGAAAGTAGACAATGAAAAAAAAAAATACTATGAACCAATTTTCACAAAAAGACTAATTTTGACCAAAAAGTTCCATCTATCTAGTATTGACCCTAACTCGTGTTTAAACTCATCTCTCTTTTTTTTAATTTTCCCAATGTGAGACTATACTCACACATGAATATCCCGATAGAAAAGCATGTAAAACGCCACAATCAATTGCTAAAAATTAATAACTCCAACTGTCAAAACTTCTGTAGAAAGTATTCATTCACTAGCCCGTTTGTACTTGCAAACCAAGTTGCAACAAAACAATATATGTCGAGAACGACCTATAATCCTATCACACCTTTGAGTCATAACGTTCATATATGTAGCTTCCACTTCCACGAGTTTCAAAACGACAGAGTGATGATAGCATAGAGGTGATAGCATAGAGGTCTATATTGAAGAGAATGCCTACAATTAGTTAGGGATTTGGATCTTTTCTATTACCAAAATAGTTGTGCATGGACCACTAATTAATGACAACCATTGATTATCTAGTCGGTGGTTGTGATTTTTTCTTTGAGTACAAATTAGGAATGAGTGTAATACATGGGATACAGTGAGCACTAGATTTAGAATGTATCACAATCACTCATTAGATAATCAACAGTTAGGATTAAAAGTAGTGATCTCTCCATTACTTTTTCTGTAGCGAGAGGATCCAAATTCATTAGTTAGGTGGGCCAATACTATTGGCTTATCTCAGTGGATCCTATAATTAAAAGTATTTTTATATTATTTAGATAATTAATATCATTCATGGGGTTCACTGAGTGAAAAGATTTGATTAATGAGTTGTAAAGATTCTCTACAATCAAGGATATAAAGGATCTCTACCCTGATAGTAACGGCAAGCAGTGCTTTATATGTGGAAGAGTGATTCATGTACCGTGCATCGACACCGTGAACAAAGGTGTACCGCACCCCTGCAGAGAAGATCATGCTTGGGTGACTGTCAAAATCGTAGATTTTGCCCGCATTGCAAGGGAATTAAACTTTTGCGATGATAGCTGATCCTAATGCAAGCAAAATCAAGGTCTCTCTTTTTAAATGAAATGAGCTGGTTTCGTTTAGTTAGTTGTTTATGTACTGCGTTGGAAGGGTATTAAACTTTTTGTAAGGGTATGCAGTAATTATGTTATTAGTATCGATCTTTGAATTAATGGTGCATTACTTTCGTTTTGATTTATTGTTAAATAAATGAACAACCGTAACTTTATGCCCCCATGCTTGCTTGCACCTTAAAAAACACTATAAAAATGCCCTCACACTTGAAAAAAAACCGAAATAATCTCGTACACAGGGGAAAATCCAAAAAGCATCCAATAATAAACTATTCATTTCCTTACCAATTCAACTATGACACTCCTCTACAATTGCGCCATACACGCGTTATATGCACTAGGATACCAGTCTGAAATGAAACAAATGCAACCTTGAAATTTATAGGTAACTGATATTTGAAATTGAGACCTTAATTAAATCATAACACTTAATAAATCAGATCTTTTGTGGTTGCTACTTGATACATCATACATTTATTAATTGGAAGAATGTATCAACTACCACAAAGGTTCCTATATTTACGGCGAATAGCATTTAGTGCAAGAGTCTTAAAGGTTATCACTCGTAGGGGGTGAGCATAGTTTGGTACAAACTAATTAAACCGACCGAATTTCGGTGGTGGTTTAACTAAAACTTTGGTTCGGTTTAATTCTAAAATATTTGAAACCGACATAACCGAATCGACCGCTCTCAACATAATTGTCTAAAACATTGCTTGCTCAAGGTGAATAGATTATTTATCCTAATATTTTTATGTATATTAATTGATAAATGTTTGATTTTAGTTTGTAAAGTCGTTGATTTAATGAATTTTCTCTACGATGTGGGTTATGAGATGAGGGAAAAGTTTTGTAGGAGTAATAGTCTTCTTTTTTAGCTAATAATTCTCTAACTTTACATATATGAGCCCAAACCGAACAAACCGAACTGAACCGCACCGAACCGATTTGACACAGTTCAATTTGATTTTGAATCTAGTTCGGTTCGGTTCGTTTGAAAAAAAATAGGCAACACCGACCGAACCGACCATTTGCTCGCTCCTAATCACACCCGTAGCATAAGGAGTTGTCACATATTTCTCATGTACACCTATCATTCTGCGGACCCTAATCAGTGAATAGTAAGGATGAATTACTAATCAGAGAGCGACAACTACATATATCAATAATTATTTGGTACTAATTATTTTCTTTTAATTTCCCAATGTTTTCCTCATTTCTAATTTGATACCCCAATTTTTTTTTTGCCCCATAATGCTCCAAAGTCCAACAAAATTTAAGTTCGATATACACATAAAATTTTTTGGATATCAAAGTTAAGTTTTGTTGAGCTTGAGGTTTCAGAGTTAAATTATGTTGAACTTTTTTTTGGGGCAAAAAGTTAAAATGAGGTAAACTTAGGGGTATCTTTCGGCAAAAAACTTATCAAAGTTAAAAATTGAGCGAACATTGGAGTAATTTTGCGCAAAAGAAAACTTTGGATAAGCTATCAAAGTTAAAAATAAAGCAAACATTAGAGTATTTAAGTGCAAGTAATCTTTGAGCACTAGTATCCATTTTGTGCGGAAGCTCTTTTCTTCTCCGATAACTCAGCAATCAACTCCTCTAACGCCACCGCCGACGATCCCCCCTCCGCCACCGCGATCTCTGCCGTGACCTTCAAACCCTTAACTCTCTCCGCCGCCATCTGCCCTCTCTCTCCGACGAGCAACTCCTTCGCCAACCTCTCTACATCCTTTCCCCCCACCAACCCAAACTTACTCCCATCACTCGCCCTCACTCTCACCCCAATCCCAAGCTCCTCCACCACAAACTTCGCATTCAAGTGCTGCTCAGCCATCATCGGCCACGCCAGCATCGGCACACCCGCACACACGCTCTCCATCACCGAGTTCCACCCGCAGTGGCTCACGAACCCTTTCACACTCTCGTGCCGAAGGATCTCAAACTGATCGACCCACTCTCGAACTACTCTCCCTCTCTCGCTCACTCTCTCTTCGAATCCTTGGCCGAGTTCGGACCCTTTTGTCCGGACAACCCACAAAAAATCGAGCCCGGAATTTTCCAATCCCGCGGCGATTTCGAGCAGCTGTTGCGCGCTAACATCAGCCTGTGACCCGAACGCGATGTACAAAACAGGTCGATTGAGGACTAATCGTGAGTCGAGCCAGTTTGTTATTTGGGTTCGTGAGTCGGGTTCGGGTTTGAATAAACATAAGGGACCCACATTCCATGCTTTTAGTCCGACTAACTTGTTCCAACCGTCAAAATAGGCCGCTTCTAGCTCGCAGAAGCTGTTGACGATAAGTCCGTGGCAGCCCAGCGACGCCTTGCCTGCCTCCACAGTGAACTCGTGCAGTGGGCCTTTCGGATCCGGGTCGTCGAAAGGCGGGTGCAGATCCGCCCTCGTGAGCCGGAGGTTCGGGAAGTGAGGAACCGGAAAGGGTTCGTCGTAGGAGGCTACGCCGGCGTGGGGGAGGTTTTTGCTGACGATGGCCGACACAGTCGTAGCGAAGTTTCCCATGCCCTTAAACACAATTCTCGGAATTCCAAGCTTGTTGGCGGATTCCGTGGTCCAGCTCAAAAATCCGTCGGAGATCAAGAAGCAAGCGTCGGGAATGTTGGAAAGGGCCTCTTCAAAGCGAGGTTTGAGGAGTTTGGTGGCGGCAACGAAGGGGAGGAAGAGAGAGATGGAGGGGAGCTGGTCGGTGCTCTCGACTCCGGCGGGGAGATCGGGGACGGCGACGGGGAACGGGAGCTCGACGATGTGGGCCCCGTCCGAGGGGAGAGAGCGGCGGAGGAAGGGGGAGTTGAGAGGGGTGGTGATGAAGGTGAGGACGGCGAGGCGGCGGCGGCGGATGAGGTGGGCGAGGTGGAGGAGGGGGATTGTGTGGCCTTTGGACATGAAGGGGAATATTACTATGTGTGGAAGAGGAGGAGAAGAGACCTCCATGTTTTGTTTTGGTTGATTTTTTGTGAGGTTTAATGGAACGTTGGTATATTTTGTGCCGATGGCTGGAGGGATTTATAGATGGAGAAGTAGAGATTGGCATGCCTAGGGACCATCTACATCCTTAATTTTAGAGGAACTCTATAATCTATTAATAACATTTTTTTACTCAGTGAACCACATAAATTATATTCTTTATCTAAATTATATTAAAAACTTTTGATAAAGAATCGTCACGAGCTCCCCAACTTAGGTGCTCCATGAACACTACACCACATGAATAGGAAATTGTCGTGTGACAAAAATCATTTGCAAATGAGAAGGCGATAGAATAAAATAATCTATCTTGTGCTATACCCACTCTTGCTATTCATAATTTATCTTGTGCTTTACTCACTCTTCCTATTAATTTGATATGATAGAATAAAATAATTTATCTTGTGCTATACCCACTCTTCCTATTTATTTGATATGATGTAGTAATCATAGAGCACCTAATATTTCCTTCATTACGAGAGTCAAACTTGTAAAAAATGGGAAAGAATATTTTAGGAAAGACAAGCTTTCCTATTCTTTAGTTTGGATGATTGAGGAACATCAATACAAAATAGGAATCAAACTACCACTAGTATGATTACCACTCAGATGAAGACAAAAATTGAAACAAAGTAATTGGGGGTGATCATACCCTTGTCTACTTGTTCCCAACGGTATGAAACAGCTAGCTTGAGCAACAACGGTCAAAATAATTCACATGTGAGGCTATAAAAATGCAACCACTCTCAATGTTGAACAAGATATGAAATTTCCAACCATTTTAAAAATTTTGCAGCAGCTCTTGCTTGGAGATCAACATGCTATCTAGTGAGGGCCATGAGCAATATCAAGTGTGTAATTGTAAGCTCCCAAAACCATTAAAAATATGCAAATATGGTGTCAACAAAGGAAGATATTATTGGGATTGTGCAAAATACCTAAAGAAAAATTGTAATTTTTTTATTTGGGCCAATACAAATATGGTTGTCAGTATTCTTACCCAATTCCCCTCAAACTGAGATGATGTGGGTTTTCATAAAAAAAACCCCTCTTTCTTCATTTTATAGAATGCACATTCTATAAAATAGAAGTGAACTAAACTTAAGAATATGAGTACGATGGAATCACTTTTGGGAATTCTGACAATATTCATTCCCATTCCTTTCCCATTCTATAAAAAAACCCAAACCAAACAGCCCCATATTATCTCATAAAGCCTGGGAAATATAGGAATACCTAACTTAGTGGCTAGCTTTTGGCAATTTAATATTTAATTGTCATCACTTCTAGAACAAAATGTAGGTATAAAAATGATTATTATTCTGACTTACTTGCCTGCATATTAACTACTGTTTTACTGCTTACATGTGTTTTGCTTTAATGTGTTTCCTTCCTTTTTGAGTGAGCTTTAATGTGAATGTCAGAAAACCACCTTAACCTCAGACCGTTATCAGTTAATTAACTCCCATAACTTTCAAAATATAAAAATAAACCACTTAAGCTTAGGGGTTATCAGAAAACTCTCCTAAAAATATGAATCACAATTTTCACTTGAAAAAATTTCTGTGTAACTTTACTTGCAATAATGCTTTTGAGGGGAGGTTTTTTAAACACTCTTGGGGAGATTTCTTTCGATAAAATGTTGAAGTTAAAGGGGGGTCTCTGATAACGTACCCCCAACTTAAGGGGTTTTCTGATATTTTTAAAGTTATGGGGGGTCATCCAATAATCATCCAAAGTTAAGAGTTTCCTGAGGTCTAGCCTTAATTCTACTCTTTGTATTATGCTTTGTGGATTTAAAACATATAGAAAGAGACATGTCGGATTATGAATTCATACACAACCCAGATTCATGTGCATAATGACGAATAGGAGAGTTAGGTGCCCGTGGTTATATTCTGCTACGATTTTGATTGTAATCCAATAAAAATATTTCATTTTCTATTTGCTATTGACTATTTCGGATGTAAAGGGGGGGAAAATGTTACTGTTGACATTCATAAGGGTAGAGGACTCCTGCTAGAGATCGCCATTGACCGTGAAAAGTCCTTAAAAAGTCGTCACAGCTGACTAATAACGGGGTGCAGTTTGTCATCTCGTTTGAAATATCTCGGTGGGTAATTAATAAGGGAAAATTGTGTCCACCGCCCTAAACTTTTTCTGGAAAAAATCTAAACTCTGTTACCCCCTAAAAAACTAATTATTGATTTAGACACCGTGCAATATTTCATTTCATTTCATTTCAATATATATATATATATATATATATATATATATATATATATATATATATATATATATATATATATATATATATATATATATATAGCAAGGCTCCTATAAATTTAAATTGATAAGAAGGAGTGTACACCAACTTTTTTATCCATTGATGTTGCCTTCCGATTTGTGCCATCAAGATATGCACAAATTTCAAAATGGGCTTTATATCTTTCACGGATCCCAAGACAACATCAATGGATAGAAAAATTGGTGCATGACTATTCCCTATAAACTTAAGTTTATAAAAGAGTTGCTCTATATATATATGTGTGTGTATTTATATATATCCTCTATATATAAAAAGTCCTAGAGGCGGTACTGTTTACTTTTTACTGTTCATTTTCGTCTGAGATCACTGTTCACCTTTCACTGTTTACCGCTTTTCACAAAAGACCTTTAACTTAACACATTTATGGAAAACGCCTTTAACTTTTTAAAATTACAACCAACATCAAATTCAAGGAGATTTCATATCTAAAACAAATTCAAGGAGATATACACAACCCCAAATAATTTATAATTTATAAAAACATCCCCTAAAAAGTTTTAACTTTGCAAAAACACTCCAAAACTTTTAAAATTTAACAAAACAAGCTAAAAATTTAATACTTACGAAAAAGCTTGAAAATTTCAACCCTACACTAAAATCTATAAATTGCAAGCAGCCCCTAAAATTTTAGATTCGCAATAAACACCCAAAACTTTTCAAATTTACAACAAACACCCTCAAATTTTAAAATTTACCCCAACACTGAAAAACTAAGTTTAAAAATAAACTGAAGATTTCAAATCTCAAACATTACAATGAAATTTCGAAGATACAAACAACCCCTAAAGATTTAGAATTCTGAGAAAACACCCAAAACTATAAATACTTGTAAAAACACCCAAAACTTTTAAAATTACAACCAACATCAAATTCAAGGAGATATAAACAACCCCAAAAATTTATAATTTATAAAAACATCCCCTAAAAAGTTTTAACTTTGCAAAAACACTCCAAAACTTTTAAAATTTAACAAAACAAGCTAAAAATTTAATACTTACGAAAAAGCTTGAAATTTTCAAACTTAAACCGAAAATCTATAAATTGCAAGTAGCCCCTAAAATTTTAGATTCGCAAAAACACCCAAAGTTTTAAATTTGCAACAAACACCCTCAAAAATTCAAAATTTATAGAAATATATGTGAATATTTATAAATAGCCCCTAAAATCAATAGTTACCACAACTATTGTACTTTTTATGTAACTTTACTCTGACAACTTTGCCCTCGAAGTTTCCACTCACATATGAAGCAAACACATACAACGACGTGCCTACTTACTATATATATATCTCTATATCTCTATCTCTATCTCACTGTTCACCGCCACAAAACACCTTTAAATTAACACATTTATAGAAAACACCTTTAACTCATTAAAATTACAACCAACATCAAATTCAAGGAGATTTCATATCTAAAATAAATTCAAGGAGATATAAACAACCCCAAAAAATTTATAATTTACAAAAACATCCCCCTAAAAAGTTTTAACTTTGCAAAAAACACCCCAAAACTTTTAAAATTTAAGAAAAATAAGCTCAAAATTTTAATACTTACAAAAAAAGCTTAAAATTTTCAAACCTACACTGAAAATCTATAAATTGCAAGCAGCCCCCTAAAACGTTAGATTCTGTAAAAAACACCCAAAACTTTCAAATTTGCATCAAACATCCTCAAAAATTCAAAATTTACCCCAACACCCTAAAAACTAAGTTTAAAAAATAAACTGAAGATTTCAAATCTCAAACATTACAATGAAATTCAAGAAGATACAAACAACCCCAACAGATTTAGAATTTACAGAAAACACCCTAAAACTATAAATACTTGTAAAAAACACCATAAAAATTATAAATTTATAAAAAAAAATAAGAGTTTCAAACAGAAACCAATAAACTGAAAACCAACATCCCGCTGAAAAGTTTTAACTTTGAAAAAAACACTACAAAACTTTTCAAATTTAGCAAAAACAAGCTCAAAATTTTAAAACTTACGAAAATGCTTGAAAATTTTCAAACCTACACGGAAAATCTATAAATTACAAGCATCAAACCTACACTGAAAATTTATAAATTACAAGCAGCCCCTAAAATTTTAGATTCTCAAAAACACCCAAAACTTTTAAATTTGCAACAAACACCCTCAAAACTTAAAATTTATCCCAACACCCTCAAAACTAAGTTTAAAAATAAACTGAAGATTTCAAATCTCAAACATTACAATGAAATTCAAGAAGATACAAACAACCCTAAAGATTTAGAATTTACGAAAACACCCAAAACTATAAATACTTGTAAAAACACCATAAAAATTATAAATTTATAAAAAATAAGAGTTTCAAACGAAACCAATAAACTGAAAATCAACATCCCCTAAAAAGTTTTAACTTTGCAAAAACACTCCAAAACTTTTAAAATTTAACAAAACAAGCTAAAAATTTTAATACTTACAAAAAACTTAAAATTTTCAAACCTACACTGAAAATCTATAAATTGCAAGCAGCCCCTAAAACGTTAGATTCTCAGAAAAACACCCAAAGTTTTTAAATTTGCAACAAACACCCTCAAAAATTCAAAATTTATAGAAATATATGTGAATATTTATAAATAGCCCCTAAAATCAATAGTTACCACAACTATTGTACTTTTTTATGTAACTTTACTCTGACAACTTTGCCCTCGAAGTTTCCACTCACATATGAAGCAAACACATGCAATGCACGTGCCTACTTACTATATATATCTCTATATCTCTATCTCTATCTCACTGTTCACCGCCACAAAACACCTTTAAATTAACACATTTATAGAAAACACCTTTAACTCATTAAAATTACAACCAACATCAAATTCAAGGAGATTTCATATCTAAAATAAATTCAAGGAGATATAAACAACCCCAAAAATTTATAATTTACAAAAACATCCCTTGAAAAGTTTTAACTTTGCAAAAACACCCAAAACTTTTAAAATTTAAGAAAAATAAGCTCAAAATTTTAATACTTACAAAAAACTTAAAATTTTCAAACCTACACTGAAAATCTATAAATTGCAAGCAGCCCCTAAAACGTTAGATTCTCAGAAAAACACCCAAAACTTTCAAATTTGCATCAAACATCCTCAAAAATTCAAAATTTACCCCAACACCCTAAAACTAAGTTTAAAAATAAACTGAAGATTTCAAATCTCAAACATTACAATGAAATTCAAGAAGATACAAACAACCCCTAAAGATTTAGAATTTACGAAAACACCCAAAACTATAAATACTTGTAAAAACACCATAAAAATTATAAATTTATAAAAAATAAGAGTTTCAAACGAAACCAATAAACTGAAAATCAACATCCCCCTGAAAAGTTTTAACTTTGAAAAAAACAATACAAAACTTTTCAAATTTAGCAAAAATAAGCTCAAAAATTTAAAACTTACAGAAAAAGCTTGAAATTTTCAAACTTACACTGAAAATCTATAAATTGCAAGTAGCCCCCTAAAATTTTAGATTCTGCAAAAAACACCCAAAGTTTTTAAATTTGCAACAAACACCCTCAAAAATTCAAAATTTATAGAAATATATGTGAATATTTACAAATAGCCCCCTAAAAATCAATAGTTACCACAACTATTGTACTTTTTTACGTAACTTTACTTGGACAACTTTGCCCCTGAGTTTCCACTCACATATGAAGCAAACACATGCAACGCACGTGCCTACTTACTATATATATCTCTATATCTCTATCTCTATCTCACTGTTCACCGCCACAAAACACCTTTAAATTAACACATTTATAGAAAACACCTTTAACTCATTAAAATTACAACCAACATCAAATTCAAGGAGATTTCATATCTAAAATAAATTCAAGGAGATATAAACAACCCCAAAAATTTATAATTTACAAAAACATCCCTTGAAAAGTTTTAACTTTGCAAAAACACCCAAAACTTTTAAATTTAAGAAAAATAAGCTCAAAATTTTAATACTTACAAAAAACTTAAAATTTTCAAACCTACACTGAAAATCTATAAATTGCAAGCAGCCCCTAAAATTTTAGATTTTACAAAACACCCAAAACTTTTCAAATTTGCATCAAACATCCTCAAAAATTCAAAATTTACCCCAACACCCTAAAAACTAAGTTTAAAAAATAAACTGAAGATTTCAAATCTCAAACATTACAATGAAATTCAAGAAGATACAAACAACCCCAACAGATTTAGAATTTACAGAAAACACCCTAAAACTATAAATACTTGTAAAAACACCATAAAAATTATAAATTTATAAAAAAAATAAGAGTTTCAAACAGAAACCAATAAACTGAAAACCAACATCCCGCTGAAAAGTTTTAACTTTGAAAAAAACACTACAAAACTTTTCAAATTTAGCAAAAACAAGCTCAAAATTTTAAAACTTACAGAAAATGCTTGAAAATTTCAAACCTACACTGAAAATCTATAAATTACAAGCATCAAACCTACACTGAAAATTTATAAATTACAAGCAGCCCCCTAAAATTTTATATTCTGTAAAAAACACCCAAAACTTTTAAATTTGCAACAAACACCCTCAAAAACTTAAAATTTATCCCAACACCCTCAAAAACTAAGTTTAAAAGTAAACTGAAGATTTCATATCCGAAACATTACAATGAAATTCAAGAAAATGCAAACAACCCCAAAGATTTAGAATTTATAGAAAACACCCTAAAACTATAAATACTTGTAAAAACACCATAAAAATTATAAATTTACAAAAAATAACAGTTTCAAACGGAAACCAATAAAAGTTTTAACTTCAAAACACACCACAAAACTTTTAAATTTAGCAAAAACAAGCTCAAAATTTTTATACTTATAGAAAAATCATTACAATTTCAAACCTACAATGAAAATATATAAATTGCAAGAAGCCCCTAAAATTTAAAGCTTCAAAATTTCAAATTTACACTGATAATCTATAAATTCCAAGTAACCCCTAAAATTTTAGATTTTACAAAACACCCAAAACTTTTAAATTTATAATAAACACCCTCAAAAATTCAAAAGTGCATTCAAAATCTTAGAATTACAAATAGCCCACTAAAAATCAGTAGAAACTTTCAAATTTGCAATGAACACCCTCAAAAATTCAAAATTAATAAGAAAATGTCAATATTTACAAATAGTCCCCTAAAATCAATAGTTACCACAACTATTGTACTTTTTTATGTAACTTTACTTGGACAACTTTGCCCTCGAAGTTTCCACTCACATATGAAGCAAACACATGCAATGCACGTGCCTACTTACTATATATATATCTCTATATCTCTATCTCTATGTATCAGATTTATAGAAAATGCCTTTACCTTTTTAAAATTACAACCAACACCCTCAACCAAAACATTTAGATTTTATAAAAACATCCCCAAAATAAGCTCAATAATTTTATACTTACAAAAAACTTGAAAATTTCAAATCTACACTGAAAATCTATAAATTGCAAGAAGCCCCTAAAATTTTAGATTTTGTAAAAACACCCAAAACTTTTAAATTTGCAACAAACACCCTCAAAATTTTAAAATTTACTCCAACACCCTCAAAACTAAGTTTAAAAATAAATTGAAGATTTCATATCCGAAACATTACAATGAAATTCAAGGAGAAACAAACAACCCCAAAGATTTAGAATTTATAGAAAACACCCTAAAACTATAAATACTTTAAAACCATAAAAATTATAAATTTCCAAAAAATTAGAGTTTCAAACGAAACCAATAAAAGTTTTAACTTTGCAAAAACACCCAAAACTTTCACATTTGTAATAAACACCCTCAAAAATTTAAAACTTACGTAAAAAGCTTGACAATTTCAAACCTACAATGAAAATATATAAATTGCAAGAAGCCCCTAAAATTTAAAGCTTGAAAATTTCAAATCTACACTGAAAATTTATAAATTACAAGCAGCCCCTAAAATTTTAGATTTTGTAAAAACACCCAAAACTTTTAAATTTGCAACAAACACCCTCAAAACTTAAAATTTATCCCAACACCCTCAAAACTAAGTTTAAAAGTAAACTGAAGATTTCATATCCGAAACATTACAATGAAATTCAAGAAAATGCAAACAACCCCAAAGATTTAGAATTTACGAAAACATCCTAAAACTCAAATACTTGTTAAAAACATAAAAATTATAAATTTATAAAAATAAGAGTTTCAAACGAAACCAATAAAAGTTTTAACTTCAAAAACACACCACAAAACTTTTAAATTTAGCAAAAACAAGCTCAAAATTTTTATACTTATAGAAAAATCATTACAATTTCAAACCTACAATGAAAATATATAAATTGCAAGAAGCCCCTAAAATTTAAAGCTTCAAAATTTCAAATTTACACTGATAATCTATAAATTCCAAGTAACCCCTAAAATTTTAGATTTTACAAAACACCCAAAACTTTTAAATTTATAATAAACACCCTCAAAAATTCAAAAGTGCATTCAAAATCTTAGAATTACAAATAGCCCACTAAAAATCAGTAGAAACTTTCAAATTTGCAATGAACACCCTCAAAAATTCAAAATTAATAAGAAAATGTCAATATTTACAAATAGTCCCCTAAAATCAATAGTTACCACGACTCGTGTTTTTTATGTAACTTTACTTGGACAACTTTGCCCTCGAAGTTTCCACTCACATATGAAGCAAACACATGCAATGCACGTGCCTACTTACTATATATATATCTCTATATCTCTATCTCTATGTATCGATTTATAGAAAATGCCTTTACCTTTTAAAATTACAACCAACACCCTCAACCAAAACATTTAGATTTTATAAAAACATCCCCAAAATAAGCTCAATAATTTTATACTTACAAAAAAACTTGAAAATTTCAAATCTACACTGAAAATCTATAAATTACAAGTAGCCCCTAAAATTTTAAATCAGAAAAACACCAAACTTTTAAATTTGCAACAAACACCCTCAAAATTTTAAAATTTACTCCAACACCCTCAAAACTAAGTTTAAAAATAAATTGAAGATTTCATATCTGAAACATTACAATGAAATTCAAGGAGAAACAAACAACCCCCAAAGATTTAGAATTTACGAAAACACCCTAAAACTATAAATACTTTAAAACCATAAAAATTATAAATTTCCAAAAAATTAGAGTTTCAAACGAAACCAATAAAAGTTTTAACTTTGAAAAGCACACCACAAACCGCTCAAAAATTTAAAACTTACGTAAAAAGCTTGAAAATTTCAAACCTAAAATAAAAATCTATAAATTGCTAGAGGCCCCCTAAAATTTAAAGCTTGAAAATTTTAAACCTACACCGATAATCTGTAAATTCAAAGCGGCCCCCTAAAATTTTAGATTTTGTAAAAAAAACACCCAAAACTTTCACATTTGTAATAAACACCCTCAAAAATTTAAAAGTTATAAAAAATATGTGAATATTTCAAATCTACAAATAGTAGATTCAAAATCTTAGAATTACAAATAGCCCTCTAAAAATCAGTAGTTATAATAAAAAGCACGTGCAACGCACGTGTCTACGTACTAGTATATATAAAAGCCCTAGAGGCTTTTTGGAGCTGCTTGCTTAGTTTTCGTCTGAGCAGCTTGCTTCATCATGCGTGTATAGAGCATTCACAAACTTGAATATCCTCTGTAATTGGTGCGGCCCACAAACTTGCATAACCTCCTTAGCACTTATTAAGCTATTAGACTTGCTCGCATCACCGTCTTCACCTCATGGGCTCCACCATCCATGAAAGGGGCGCAGAAACTTGCAAACAAGTGGAACTAACCAAAATACACTCATATTAGCTTAGTACCGAACGATGCATTCCTCGACACAGAATCCTAGACTATAGTGTAAAACATTGTTGACACTATGATTTTATTTACTTAATGAAGATAGTAATCATTACCTTCAAACTCAAACTATGAAATATAAAGTACATAGCTACATACAGCTAGGTATATACGTATAGCTACATACTACATGATATATAGTTGTATACTATAAAATGTATAGTTAGGTACTATAGGATGTATAGATAGAGACTCTATTATTTGTAGCTATACACCTTGTATTGTACCCAAGCTCTCCTCCCTGTCATACCCATCTCTGCTTCTCTCTCCTTCAAGCAAGAGGGCCCCACCTTCTCTCCTTTTCTTATCCTCCCTGTATCTGATCAATTTTCCTCTCGCGTGAGAAGAAATTCAAGAGTACTTACCCATGTGCCCAATTGGTCCAAGCAGTAGATTCATCCGCTCCCTTCTTTCAAAAGGTACAACCCAGCTTCTTTGGTTCTCATTAGTTAGAGTGTTTATTTTGTTATTTGTTTGATTTGGATGGATTAGGTGCTTTCTTCGGGTTTCAGTGATTTTTATGTCTGGATTGGTAGGAGTAGGAGTAGGAGAATGGCATATATAGGCTTTTATTATATAGCAAGATAAAGAATATATTGGGTTTTAGTTAGCTGAATCAAAAGAGCAAAATATCAAAATTTGATTATTTGCTAAGTACAAAATAATATGCATTGTGGATGTGGTCATGTTCTAGACTTCTACCTTCTGATTTTTATTAATTTTAAATTCATGTTAGCTCAGTAAAACAGTTTTCAGTTACAAGAAGTTCATGAACATGGTCCTGATTCTTATTTAAACTTATACTATCATATAATTCTTGATGATAAGCCGGTCCTGATTCTTATTTAAACTTATACTATCATATAATTCTTGAAGATAAGCCCTTTATAATCAGATACAAAAATTATTAACAATCACCTGAAGACTAGCTCTAGATTGTATAACAGTACTTCGACCTGTACTAAACTCTTAGATAACAGGAAAAAAATGGTATTCCAAACCTTTGCTTTATTTTTTGCTCTTTCTTCTTTATTAGTCCATCTACTCCATCGACCATTTTATGGGAGCAGAACGATTTCTGTTCTCATTTTAAGGCAAAAGACACCTACGATATGAACCTCTCACATAGGATCAGGCTTATATTAATGACTTTTATTTAGCTATTCATCGTTAAAAGTTCTTTAATTTTTACTCTAAATCTAAAAGAAGAAATTTCTACCTCCTTGAGGCTTTCAGTAAACATGGATTTAATTCATTACTTGATTTATTACACTACAGATCATGCCCAGTGTTACCTTTTTAATTTAGTATGCTGTAATTTCAAATATTATATCTCTAGAAATTAGAATTATAGTTTTCCCTATGTTCAATATTTTATACGTTTATTTAACTGAAATTTGAAGCAACAAGATTGTGAGAAAATGTCTTATAGAGGACAAAAAATGTGAATGCGCGATGCCACAAATCCAAACTTCTAATCTACTCGCTTGATCGCGTATGTCCTTACAAACCGTGCTCTGAAATTTAATTAAGGCGGCATGTTACTTGCGTTTTTACTCTATATTTATCTAAGGAGAATGCTTTTATGATTTTCTTGATTAGTATAATTCTAAGTTGAAATCCTATCTGTAAAATTAGGATTTCGAGCTCACAATGGAGTACAATTTAATTGTTTAATTTCATAAATGCCGTACTTTCTTGATCGGTTATCCGACCCCGTTGCAAATTGTTTTAGCAGGCCGTTTTATATTTGTAGAAATTTGATATTTTGTTTTCCTTTTGCTTCATAGATACTATCATAGTGTTGCATTATCTGTATGCTGCAGATACCTGATTAGTGCAAGTTACAACTAATAATGTCCTAAATTTCAGTGGATTCTACTTTGGACAAGGAAAACTATATATTGAAAGAACTTCTTGAGCAGCACTTCAATTAGCAACGAATAGATTTGGATGGCGATTTAAATGAGCAACTCTCGTCACACTATTGTACCTTATACATTGGCATATTTGTCCACTCAGTTTCAATAATGTAGCTTATATATACATACGTTTATTTTTAATATAATTTTCTTCATCATGGATGACCTATTCATTCTTTGTATTTGATTCTTTGTGAAAGTTGCATATATTGATCTATAATGTCTCTGACACCGTAAATGTTTTTTACCTGTTTGTTTCAGCTTATTTCTATATCTAATTTATAAATTGAATTCAATATGTGAAATTTTAGTTTTGACTTGATGGCCCAACCTTAAAAGATCCATTCCATGTATGTGAAGATACGTGATTTTAATATTCAAGTGAAATTTGATATTGTTTATTTGCTTTGCTTCGTGATTATAATCACTCTTTAGCATCTTAGAATAAATACGCAGCTGTAATATTGTAATATTTTCACTTCTTTTTATCAATTAAGTTGTGATTTTTAGCACTGATCTTATCATCTTGTTCTCTTCAACGAAATTTTCGCCTGAGCACCATCGTAGAGCATCTGGGAGTGTAATGTTCATGATAATATTTCAATCAATCTTGTGCAACAACCACACAAGCGGAGTAGGCACGTGCAAAGCACGTGCCTTCCTTACTAGAGAATCTATAAAATACCTTTGAACTATCCTTGTTTCGTCCTGTATATATATATATTTTTGTTCTTTATTGCATGTATAATAAACTTTTTCAAAGAAATAAATTATGAGAAAATAATAAGAAGTTACAAAAAGGTAATAAGTAATTCTAGTCACGATAATAAGAGATTAACTCGGACAAACTTAACACCTTCACTCTGGCAGCAATTTTTTTTTGCACCTATTATTTGTTATACTTCTAGTTCTTCTCTTTCTCTTCATGTATATTGTGTGCCTATTTTCTCTAGTTAATATATTTCCTCTACATCTTGTCCTAATTACTAGAAAACAATTCTGGTTGTATGTAATATATTTTGGTCAAATACGACATATCTTTAGCTAGATCACATGTTTTTACTAGTTATAATTTCTAAAACTACATGGTTGAAAGCATAAATCTTGTATTTTCCTTGAATAAATTGATGACTCCGATAGAATTTACATTTTGAGTCAAACTACTTCCAAGACCATTGATCGGTACATCCTGAGTTGGACCTCTAAAACTGATTCATAACAGCACATAATGTTACGTAGTGATGAGTTGCCCATCTGATGTGTGCCTTCAACTGCAGACCTAAGTAATAAATAGCCATGACCGACCATGGGGCTGTTTTGATGTAGAAGTTGTATTTTGAATTTGTTAGAATCTAAAATTATAACCATCAACTCTTATCATAATTTCAAAGTTCAGATGTGGTGTCAGAAAGTTTAAGATTGTACTAGCGCAATCTAGGTTTGCGTGCTGTTGATTTTTCATATGTTATCTGTCTGATTTTGCCGTACAGATTAGGGGATACAACACGTTTCTCACGGACAAGTCCCCAAACCCAACCCCCACACGCTTTTCCAACCATTTCATGAACTCACCCGTGAAGTGTTTTACATCACTCATTGAAGAGACTAATGAGCTTCTTACATATCACTCTGAAGTGGAAGTGATTGTCAAGTATGGTCTTAGCTATCGACTGATATTCTCTACTTCGAAGATATAATATAAGGTGCTGCATTTTGATCCAAAGTGATTTTGCAAGGGAAGACTACTTCCTGTTTTATGTTATCCTTAACTACATTTGCTTTTGGGCCTAGGACCCTGTTCAACTAAAAATAAAAAAATAAAAAAAAATACTTAAGTCCTAGTTAAACTTATGCTCATGTGGATATAATCTCAAGCATGCTAAAACAATTCCAAAATAGTTGGTCTAACTTCCTAAAATACAACTCACATAGACCAAGCTGATCAAGCACATAGCAACTTAACAGCAGACACCATCTAAAATCAAAGAAGCATGAGGAACATCTTCACTGATTTATCAAGCAGCTTCTTTTTCGAAATTTTCCCTAAATCTACAACTTGACGTTTATTGGATTAGTTTCTCAGTTTCTCTAGGACACTCGTAGTCCTTAAATAAAAATAAATAAAATAAAACTATCCGTAAACACTCCATTGTTGGAGGTAGCAAAGCTCTAGGTACAGCTTACGTTGTTAGGTACTTACGTTGGCTATATCAGCAACTACTCTGTTCCTTCTGCAATAGCCTCTACCATAAGATATTGATAAGAGATTAAAACTGAAGACTCTACAGCTAAGTTACCTGGAAAATTAACAGATACAAATATTATCTCATAAATTTGTCAATTGGAGTGCTAGGATGACATATAAGCAATGTTGTGAGCAAACATTTTATTCAACAGCTAGAAAAGCCTTCTGCATAAACTTGAAAATATGAACTTTTGGATACACTTGATTCCAATTTCCAGACAGCCAGAATACGCATCAAATAGTTTAGGGAAGCTAGACCCTTTGTGGGACAATACACAAAGTATGAACTTTTGTATACACTTGATTCAGGGAATGAAGTGCCCTTGGTCAATAGAACTCCCAGGAGATCTGGTTGCTTCACCCAGAAAACATCACAAACGTTTGACCAGCATCACGGGCTTATTGCTTGCAACAAAATGAACATCCTGGAATCTCTCTGTAGAGGGCTTCAAAATTCATTTTTGCAGGAAGGTTTTTGTGGGCTACACGCTACTCATCGTAAAATGGTCTTTATGTGAGGATTTGTTCATAAGCTGATGAAAGTGCATCAATTGAAGTTCTAAAGGTAAATATTGTGATTCATAATGTTAAAGAAGCAGAAGTGCTAGACCCTTTGATGAAATGAGGTGTAAGCTTCAAAGCATTAGAAATAAGCTTAATGCTTTAAGTATTTTAATTTTAAATTTGTAAAATTATCAACATATAATAATAAATAGTGGTATAATAATTCTCATATATATATATATATATATATATATATATATATATATATATATATATATATATATATATTCATGTCCTAATTATATATATATATTCATGTCCTAATTAGTAAATAGAATTAAATATGTAAAGTATATAAACGAATCATAATAAACTAAGCTATATACATAACATATATATTTTATTTACACTCACATGGTCATATTGAAAATACATAGGGCATGATAATGTTAGTCAAAAATCCTTTTATATCCTCCTATCTTGTCTAAAGTGTGTGCTTCAAAAGAAAAGCCCTTTATGAAGCGTGAAGCGCACACTTCAATTATGCTTTAAGCGATGAGGTGTAAGCTTCAAGGGATAAATAGCTTCACTCTTGAGTTTCGAAGCGTTTAGCCTTCAAAAAGTTGTGAAGCAAGTTTCAAAGGGAGTTTTGAAAAAGCTTTTGGAACATTGGTGATTCATAAACACTGAAATTTGAATACTAGCATGTGATAAACATGACGTACTTGAAAGTATATTTGCAGGTTAACAGGCCTTTGCAACTATTTGGGTCAGTTTGTGCAACTTACAGCTGCTACTCAAGTTACCAAACGTGAACCTTTTGCAGCAAAAGTACTTGCATTGAGGGAGACATAAGTACTTTTGCAGCACAAACGCTTGCAATTACACTCCTTACTCATGAGACAGACATAGGAAGACGAATTTTCCTCCTTCACATAAGTGATTTGACAACAAATCGTTTACAAAGAAATGGAGGTTCCAGCACTGGGTGAAAAAGAGAATAGAATAATCCTGAATCTGAAGGAATTTTCAACAACGAGGTTGTTTGAGGAAAAAATGAGCACGAGGCCTTGGTGGATACCGGTTGCATTTGCAACTGCTTGGTTTTCATACAATCTTCTAAAAGTCAAGGTGTCTATTTAGTGACATAACAATGAACTCAGTAAAAAACATCAAAACCTTTAATTTGAACTTGACCCCATACTCCATTTGTGCAAGGTATCTCAAATTAGGAAGGATGGCAGACAGAAGCTTTTGAACGAAACTAAAAAATTGTGTATATTAGTGAACACATGATTGTCTCTGAGAGCCTCCAAATGTAGAAACAACAAATTTCTTATCTTGCCACACTATCACTTGAGCTACTGTATGGAAAATAGTTGGCAAGAAAGAAATGAGAGGACATTTAGCGAGTTATACTCTAATTGAAGTTATTAGATTCTATTGTTGAGGTAATAGCATCTGTATGATGAGCTCTAACTTCAACAACAGAGAAAATTGCTATAGAAGCCACGTATACCCAATAATAATTCTGAAATAAGGGCAACTGAAAGTAGTAAAATAAGTAAAATCTTAGTCAAGATTTGATGATCTTTAAAAGTCAAACTGCGACCAGGCTCTTCTTAAATACTAAGCACCGGCTGCGTGACTCAATTAGAGAGCACAGATACAAGACTAAGTATGATTCACAAAAAAACTGGTAAAAATACAGGGTCTAAAACGACTACTTACTGGGTTGGACAATTGAAACCTAAACAAGTAAACATAGCTATAAGATAGATCATTAAATTTATCTATTTGCATGTCCAACAGCAACGATTCAGGTATCTTGTAGCCAGTAGAACAGTAACGCGAAATGCTAAGTAGGTAATTCACAAGATCTATACAAATCCCATAACTGCAGTGATAAGTCACAATATCAAGCTTCACAGCAATACAATCATATGCATTAGCTCATGTATATAGCTCAAAATAAGACAGCCTCCCAACACTTTGTACACAAAGAGAGAACATATATGAAATATGGAACTGGAAATCAAGCAACTTTAAACCATTATGACATTCATTTTATTGATAATAATAAAACTATAAAAGAAAAGAAGAAGAATGTTGAGAATTACCAATATATGCTCCATTCTTACTCGTTTCATGCCCTTATACCCTCACTGCTCAGCCATTTCACAACCGTTGCATCTTTCAAACCATGAACAAATCTCAAACCTCAATGGCAGTAGTGACTGAACCAGCAAATTTTTCCCCAGCCCAAACCACCCTCTTCTTCTCCTCTGCTATGAATCCACCACAACAAATTCGAAAGAGAGTTTCCATCATCATATCCATTTAATTCCCTCGTCTTCTCCAAAGCCGTTGCCTTATCATAAATGGCTTCCAATGCATACACAAATCCCTTCCACCCTTCACCAACCCCTTCCCTCGACAAAGAGGGCATTGCCCAATTCACCAAATCCTTTACGAACCTTACATCCTGAAACAAGACCTCAGTTATAGGCAACAATGGCAACACTTGAATCCCTAGCCTACACTCTTTCCACTCAGGAGGAGCAAACCAAAGCCCACTATCTCTCTTATTGTTCCAAAGCACACCAACCACTCTATTCTCCCTACAGAAATCTTCCTCATACATCCCCTCACCCTCTTTCACATGCCACCAAGCCTCAGCTGCACGAATCTCAAGGGCTGCTAGCGTTGATCCAATGGCCACGAGATGAGTATCACCATAGCTTAAACCCATTAATGCTGCAGAGTAGTAAGCATTCACTGCCTCGCTGGTGCTCTCTTGATTCCTCCCATCAGCAAACTCGGTCAATCCTCCAGCCCAAGAATGGAGCTTCCATAAATCAAAGCATCTTAATCTAGTATAATTTGACCCTCTCCTTCTCGACAATGTCATGATATCCGCCATCATTGAATAAGCTTGAGGCCTATACTTCCTCCCCCACACCGGATCAAGCTTAGCTAAAACCGCTATCGCATATAGAAAATAGCCCAAATGATAGTGATGATCATTATAAATCCCAAATCCAAAATCAGCACCAGAATCATTCGAACCAAGTTTAGTCACAATCCCGCCCCATTTAGGATCATAAAGGAATCCATTCCCATTGAAGCTCCCATCAAGCCAAGGGGTAATGGAATCCCTCAAAAACTTCTGAATCGCCGGAATCACATCAACATAACCTACTTCCTCAGCAATCAAGGCCAATCTCGCAGCCCGAGCGATCGCCTTCCCGTAAAAATACGAAGAATTATTACTAATCGCACTCAAACCCTGAACATCCTTAACCAAAGCCGACACAATCTCATCATACCCATCATCCCTAACCCCATTCAAGGAATGCCAAGAGACCTGAACTGGGTCAGTCATCAATTTCCAATTGTCCCCGACAACCCCGACAAGATCCCCATCAATCCCATTATACTTAAAATCATCCAACACGGTAACACCAGACAACAACTTCAAATGCAAGGGATGCGCGAGCATCAGCAAATCCCCATATCCCTTACTCTCCCATTTATACTCCAAACAGAACGGCCTGTTAAAATCGGCCTTCCCCGATACCGGGTAGCACGAGCTGAATCGATCAAGAACCGATTCAGAACCCAAACCAGCGAGGTAAGCAATCCGAACAATCCCCGAAAAGGCTCCCCCAATCAACAGAGAATTGCCCGATTGAGACAGGTTAAGGGGCGAAGACGAGTATATGATGTACGACCGAGCGTTGTTGAGAGTGACCGTGTGTTTGGTGTTGGTGGGGTTTGAAGTGAGATTGACGAACGCGTTGACTGAGGAAATTGAGAGGGTGACGGGGTCTGAGAGGGTGGTGAGGGTGACGAACGGGGAGCCGCGGACGAGGAAGAAGCGGAGAGAGGGAGGGAGGTCGAGGGTGAGGCTGAGGTCGGTGAATGAGGAGATGATGTGATTTGATGATGATGATGATGATGATGACGATGAGATGGTGAGATCAGGGGTGAAGGTTTGGTAGATGAAGGAAGGGGTAGAGAAGCGGGTGGGGTAGGCGAGGGAGAGGGAATTTTGGGTGGATTTGATGAGGTATGGGTGGATGTACTCGGGTTGATCTCCATTTTTCAGGGTAAAGTTTTGGAAGAAGGAGTTTGTGGGGAGAGGAGAGGAGAGGAGGGGAGGGGAGAAGAATGGGGATGGGTCTGGGAGGACTGAGGATTGGGTGGATGGGAAGAGGAACCGGGTATGTGGGTAGGCGGGTAGATTATGGGATGGCTGCATGTTGAGAAGAGGAGGGGAGGGGAGGAGGAGGAGGATAGATTGGGGTGGACAGGGTTGATGATGATCTTGAGATTGTTGTGGTTGGCCGTGATGATGCTTCTTCTTCTTCTTCTTGTTGAGGGTTTTGGTTAATATAGAGTCTGTGACCCTCGAGAGATTCCCTTTGAATTTCTTCATCATTGCTTTGCTTCTTATTTGGCTTTAATTAGGGGGCAGGTGACGAGGTGGCAATGAGATGGAAAATGAGGATAAATTTGACCAATATTATGCTGTACGATGCACTTGGATTAAGTTTAATGATTATGTGCATGCACATGAGATGTAATCATCGACTTTTGTGCTTACCATTAAGTTGAATAATCCTTTTTTTTTCCCCCTCCCTTCAGCGTGTGGACTAGTTCAACATTTTTGAGGGGTGACGAACAAAGGAAACAGCGTAGGAGTCTAGAGAAGTGGAAGATGTCGCCAGAGGAGAATGGAAGCAAAAGCCTTAGAGGCGAAGAGAAGGAGTGGGAACATAAAGAGAAGAATGATGAGTTTTGCTTAGTATGCAAGGCGAAGATGAAAGAAGACTTGCCTTGTACTGTTCTCTCTCGAATTATTTCACATGAATAAGAATTGCTTGATGACGAAAAGGAGATGAAAAGAATCTTATTAATAATTAATGTTGAATTTGGAAGTCCAGTTGGAGTTGTTAATTAGAGCAAGTAATTAAAAAGTGGGTTAGGTCTTGAAAAATACACGTCCTCCGTTAACGTGGCACCACTTTCGGTGCTAACAGAGCTTACAGTTTGTCTTACTTAATAATTTTGGAGTTTCTTGCGTCATGTGATAACTAATGATGAAGCCATATCCACGACTAAACGCCTCGCTTCCTTTGACCCACTGAACAATACATCAGCAACCCATGCGCTGTAATTACTCTATATATGTAAACCCCATGCTTTTATTTCAAAAATCTCATTGTACAGATTAACATACACAACTTATTATACAAGAGGGATTAGATTAAGGGGTTTTTGCCTTTAAACCGAAGTTCTTTTTCAAGTCCCATCATAAAGAAGATTTATTCGAAAGTAGAACTCAAAAACTCAAGATTCCACGACTTATGCAAAGTAGGTCAAGTTACTTAGAGGGTGTTTGGGAGAGCTTAATTTTAACTTATAAGTTATCTAACTTTACTTTTAGCTTTTATGATAAAAATATTATGAAAATTGTTTGATAGAATAGTAATTTTTTGGTCAAACCTAGCTTATTTAGGTGAGCTTATATTTTGAAAGTATACACTTTCAAAATGAGACTTATAAGTTAACTTATTTGATATTTTACCAAACAGTAGATATGAAAAAGCTAGCTTAAAAGCTAGTTTGACCAAAAAAAAGCTCCCCCAAACACCCTCTTAATTTGCTTCCACAAATAATTAATAAAAACTTTTATTGAAAGTAGAACCAAAAAAGGTCATGATTTCTCCGCTTATGCAACCCCTCCAAGTTGGTTTAACTGAACCATCTCAACTCAGGTCAGCTAACTTAACTCACTTCCACAAATCACTAATTGGTACAAATCCTACACGGAATTATCCCACATAAAGCATGCAAAAGCCAACACCCTGAAAACATCAGATTAGCTACTCAAACAAACTAAGCAGACTACTTGATCCCAAAATGAAGATATTACACCTTATGAGGCCAAATCTTAGATCGTCACACAGCCAGATGATTCTTATGGCTGAGGCAATATGGGAAGTTAAGTGCGTTTTTGTTGAAGACTCATCTATCTACAAGTGCTCAAAGACAAAGAGACAATAAAGATCAAAACACAACTCCGCGAGAGACACCGTAGATTATTATCTACGAAAACTTGTTCCGAAACAACCATAAAAATGGAGCATACTTTTACAGACCAGAATAAACATGCTGCTAATTTCAATCATAGCCAAAAGCCCCCTAAAGCAATGAATGATCTAATATACAGCAAATCCAAGATGACCAGCAGGAGATATCATATATGAGGAACAACTCACGGTAGACAGCCTGAAATAAATTTATTTCAACCAGGAGCACCAAATTTGAAAGGTCACCGGGGATCCAGCCACCGACCATGACATATATAACATAATAAAACTAACAATGCAAAACATTCTTTTATAGTCTGAAAATCACACACTGTACAGTTAAACTTTCCTTCACATAGATATAAATTACCTCCAAAGTCCTAAAACACAGAGAATGATGGCTAAATCCTTAAAATTGTCTTCAGATATGGTCTCAAGATCCAAAGGACAAACAAAGAAAACCTGAACAGTTAGGCTGATGATTCATTACTTTCTTCCAACAGTAAACATTATTCTCATTTGCAAGATTAGATAAGTGGGATGAATGACTACAGCATAAAAATCTGAAATATCATCATCTGATGTAATTACCATATCATATGATACAAGTACCACGAAAGATATGCCTTGATGCTAGAATGACAAATATGTGATGGGCAGGAAAATCGAGATATGTCGCCAAATCGAAATCTCAATACAAAACAATAATAAAAACAGAAAACTATAACAAAAACAAGCACTTATATCATAACCATGGGGGGAAAACTGTCAAAAAGATAACCAAGAATTGCTTCAAACAAGTATTCCACTTAATTTGGTCTACTACTTCCTCGTTTCTAAACTCTGAAACAATGGGAAATGGACAAGCACCTCCTGAATCAAGAGTGACCAATAGGGATACAAGCGGTCTGGATGTATCCAATCCAATCTACAGCCATCTTCGAAATAGATGCAGATATGGTAGCCAAAATTTGAAACCAGTCGAATATGTATTCCAATATGGTTTTGAATTTTTGGTCGGATACGGTTTTGGATACGGATATCGGTTCAACTTTCAGATACGGTCCGTTATCCGAATTCGGATATGGATCGGCTATGGATTCAAAAATAGATTTAGATACGAATCTAGATATGAATATGTACATAGATTCGGATATGGATTCGGACACGGATATGAATATTACTACATGTTTTGTTTCATTGATAACAATCGCATGTTCTTTGGGATGTGGTTATATGTTTTTGGGTTATTGGTCATGGTTTTACTGAGGTCATCAAGTGTACATTTTGAACTTATTTACGATCAAATTTATGTTATAATTTAATTTGATTTATTTTATTAATGATGATTAAGAAAACTTTGCATTTTTAAGTTATTCACTTGGATTATGACCATTCGAGAATTGAATTATCTTGGTTGTGTTAGATATTATACATTACTTTTAGAATTAATAGTAGCAATATATTACAATTTTTAAGTCGTGTTTTATTCTTTGGAGCAAAATAGAGCAATTAATATATGGATCTTCTCTTATATTCAATGCATATCCATCTGTTAAGTATCCGATCCATATCCGCAACCGCACCATATCCGTCTCTCCCTTACCTGAACGGTATCAGTTTTCGTTTTTAGCAAATATGTTATGACTTTTACTTACTAAAGGAAAACCGTATCCATATCCATTTTTAGAAAGTATATACAAATATGGGAAGTGTCGTATCCGAACCATATCCGCTCTATTTGCACCCCTAGTGACCAAACCTCTTAATCTGATGCATCCATCTGCTAAGTAGAAATGATAGTAGGCAATATATATTGCAATTTTAAATCGTGTTTTATCTTTTGGTGCAAATTAGAGCAATTAATATGTGAATCTTCTCTTATATTTGAAGTATATCCGTCTATAAGCATCTAATTAATACCGCAATATACTATATCTGTCTCTCCATTATCTGAACCATATCCGTTTCCATTTTTGCAAATATGGTTGACTTTTACATACCGAAGGAAAACCGTATACAATATTCGTATTTGTTTTTAGAAAGGGATATGAATATGGTGTCATATTCGAACCTTATCTTATCCATTTGCACCCCAAGTGACCAAGCCTCTTAATCCAAAGAGGCTTGTTGTAGTCAGTGGCGGAGCCACAAAGATAGGTAGGGGTGCCTTGGCACCCCCCAAAAATTTTCGTATTTCATATTTGGTCCTTAGTCTCTTAGTGCCTAAAACCTTTCATATTTTGATATTAGTCCCTCAATCATTAATTTTGTCATAAGGTCCCCTCATATTCTTAAGTTATATATTTAAAATTAGCCACTCAAATGATTGAAATTGCTATTCAGTCCTACAATTTTCATGGGTTGTTTCAAATTAATCATGACGACTGAGGGACCTAGTCACATTTTTGTTTATTTGAGGGACTTCTAAACAACTTAACAATTAAGGAAGCTGCAAGCAATTTGAATGATTTGAGGGATCAATTTCAAAATATTAAAGATTGAGGAGAGTAATTTTGCAAAAACTCTTTTTATGAAATAAAGAAATAAATAACAACTTATGCATGTATTTCAAATACTTGCCCCCAAAAAAAAAAACCCAAATAATAAAATTTCTAACTCCGCCCCTGGTTGTAGTGGTAAGAGCTTTCCATCCAAATGGATTTCATTTCCATCACCTATATACTATGGGAGTTCAATCAATGCCAGAGTTCCTGGCAGTGATACATTTATCTTCCTCAAACTTTGTTGATACTTTTCAGCTATCATAAACAAGAGGGCGAACAAGAGGAATTGTTTACAAGCATGAACAGAAAGGAACATATAAGCTCTTCACAGGAACAACCGAACAAGGCACCACCAACGAGAAAGAAATAGATCCCATTTACTTCAGACAAAAGCTCCTAATTCTAAATCCCACAAGCTGATACAGGGCAGCAATTCAGCAGACACCAATCCTGATTGTCAACAAAGTACTGAGTATGATACACAAGATATCCTGGCTGCCAAACCAAGGCCACCATGACAGCATTAGTGATGAAACCAAGAGCTGTCAATACTGGCTGCTGACATGTAGCTTATACCAACTCCCGAGACAAGTAAGGAAGAATGACAAAACATGTAAATGCACTTCATAATAATATCCTTAGAACAAAGCCAAAATACTTCATTAGTTCATTGTATCACTAACATGACAAGCTGTGAATCATGGACATGTAAACATGATATGGATCCAATATGATACAAAAAGCAAACATGACACTTTCGGAAGGAAAAAAAAAAGACTTAAGCGTATGGGTACGGAGTGGACGTGATGAAACAATGTAGATATATTATTATAAATACAAGATGAGACTACATAAAAAAGTTAAAATCATAAAATTTTAGGTTACCAAGCACAACAATAATAAAACTTACGTGTGCAAGTTAATAAATTATGTGAATATCATATTCTTTATTAAGGAAGTCGACAAATTATATAAATGTAGCGGACCACAAAATCAAATGGAATCGTAAAGTCATTATCCGTACATTCAATTTTAACTTTGTTCATCTATGATACTGCCTCCAATACGTGATGCACTACAAGCATTAGGATGGCTCAAAAGGACTATCCAACATCTTCAAGAAATGGAGTGCCCAGGTATCAATATACGATACAGGTGCATCTCCTCAGAAATATCAGTGCGTCACAGATAACAACATACTAAATATATAAAGGACAAATTTTCATTTTTGACCATTTTTAAAATTTATTTAGCATTTTCGACCTACTTTGCACTTAATTACCAATTTCAATCCAATTTCAGCCACACATGGCTGAAACTGGGTCGAAATTGATAAATAAGTGCAAGAAACTACACGGGATTGAGAATCCTGTGTAGTTTAGCATAGCAGAAAATCAAACTACACGGGATTCTCAATCCCGTATAGTTTAGAACTAGACTAAACTCCACGGGATAATAAACAAACTACACGGAATTCACAATCCCGTGTAGTTGGCTAAATGGTTAGAACATTAAAAGTTATTGGTTGAAAGGGCATGGGTCATGGGTTCGAATCCTAGCCAAGTAATGTTTCTTTTAATGTTTATGGAATCCTATATATAATTTCAAGTTCAAATTTAGTATGATTGCTATAATTGGCCAAGTGGTTAACTCCAAGAAACTAGACTTCAATTATTCAAGTGGTCTTAAGTTCGAATCTTATGATCACCAACAATTTTTTTCCCAAACATTAAAAAAAAAATGTTATTTAGCTCGGAATCGAACCCACGACCCATGCCCTTTTAACAACTTGTATCTTAATGTTCTAACCATTTAACTAACTACACGGGATTGTGATTTCGTGTAGTTTGTTTATTATAAACTCCACGGGATAATAAACAAACTACACGAATTCACAATCCCGTGTAGTTGGCTAAATGGTTAGAACATTAAAAGTTATTGGTTGAAAGGGCATGGGTCATGGGTTGAATCCTAGCCAAGTAATGTTTCTTTTAATGTTTATGGAATCCTATATATAATTTCAAGTTCAAATTTAGATGATTGCTATAATTGGCCAAGTGGTTAACTCAAGAAACTAGACTTCAATTATTCAAGTGGTCTTAAGTTCGAATCTTATGATCACCAACAATTTTTTCCCAAACATTAAAAAAAATGTTATTTAGCTCGGAATCGAACCCATGACCCATGCCCTTTTAACAACTTGTATCTTAATGTTCTAACCATTTAACTAACTACACGGGATTGTGATTTCTGTGTAGTTTGTTTATTATAAACTCCACGGGATTCACAATCTTGTGGAGTTTAGTCTAGTTCTAAACTAAACAGGATTGAGAATCCCGTGTAGTTTAATTTTTGTTAAACTACACGGGATTCTCAATCCCGTATAGTTTAGAACTAGACTAAACTCCACGGATAATAAACAAACTACACGAATTCACAATCCCGTGTAGTTGGCTAAATGGTTAGAACATTAAAAGTTATTGGTTGAAAGGGCATGGGTCATGGGTTGAATCCTAGCCAAGTAATGTTTCTTTTAATGTTTATGGAATCCTATATATAATTTCAAGTTCAAATTTAGATGATTGCTATAATTGGCCAAGTGGTTAACTCAAGAAACTAGACTTCAATTATTCAAGTGGTCTTGAGTTCGAATCTTATGATCACCAACATTCTTTTTTCCCAAACATTAAAAAAAATGTTATTTAGCTCGGAATCGAACCCATGACCCATGCCCTTTTAACAACTTGTATCTTAATGTTCTAACCATTTAGCTAACTACACGGGATTGTGAATTCTGTGTAGTTTGTTTATTATAAACTCCACGGGATTCACAATCTTGTGGAGTTTAGTCTAGTTCTAAACTACACAGGATTGAGAATCCCGTGTAGTTTAATTTTTTGCTAAACCACACGGGATTCTCAATCCCGCATAGTTTTTTGCACTTATTTATCAATATCGACCCAGTTTCAGCCGCCAAGTGGTTGAAATTGGGTCGAAATTGATAAATAAGTGCAAAGCAGGTTGAATTTGATAATTTAAGTTTAAAAAAGGTCGAAAATGAAAATTTGTCCATATTTAAACCTTCGCAGGTATCAAATTACAGGAGGTCAGGGCTATACACATAGCAATGTTCTACCTCCAAATGAGAATCAAAACCAAAGAATGTGATGAGCGACTTTGATTCAAGATCTCAAGATTAAAGATGTTGAAGTCGACAACAAATAGGGGATTTAGAACTAGAAAATGTAACCCTGTACGAACCCGAAAATTAAAATGGAAGGTTCCATAAAAGTGGTTTTCCTTACTAGTTAGTTCAACGTGAACTCTTACATCTTTGTATTTTCAAGATATGCCAATAATAAGTAAATAATAACTTCGATCCATCATCCAAATCTAATCTAATCATACCCACTCATATCCAGTAATAACTTAATTCTAAAACTAAATTACCTTCCTCTTAGTTTTAGACGTAACAAAATTCTCTAGCACTATAAGTTGAAACCATATTTCAAAAGATAACTACGGAATTTTCTCAAATGAAAAGTCAGTCAGTCTTATCAACATAAAATTTAAAATAGAAAGTTTTAGAATTCTAGTCCATTAAGAACACCAAATTAAAAGATCATTTTGATTTGGATTGTGCTAAAGGGGGGAAATAGAATCAGCTTACAGTCTAAACTGAATAAGAAATACGAGAAATTTAGATCAGTAACTAAAGTTAACTTCATTACACTGTTATTTGGGCATATTTCAGTTTGGCACCTTATGTAACGTCCCCATTTAACTAAAATTCAATGTTTTTTCTTTGTAAATTCTAAGCCACCATATATTGCCATGTTCTCTAGATGCATGGGTAACAGGTGTATAATAGTGAAATTGCTGGGCTTTCTGAAATTCAAATGCCAGAGGGAAATTAATGCAATGATCAGCTTATCTACATGAGAAATATCAACCAAAATGCTTTAAATTACTATCACTGTCAGGCAACTCATAGTGCAACTCGTGTATTAGCTTAGACTGGATATAGAATAATACCTAATAAAGAAAATATGGATCCTGAATAATATAAAGTCAAATCGATGTGCTTGAACAGCAGAAGATAGTTAATATGAAATGTTCAGTTACTTGGTGAATGAGTAAGAAAATCAGAACCATTCATGCCAGAAAACAAAGAACCTTATGGGATACCCAGGAACCATTTAATCTCCTACCCAAAAGAGCATGAAATGAGGATCAATACAGCACATCCTTATTACTCAGGCCAATTATTTAATAGTCTTCACCAGTGCACGTCTGAAACAACTTCGCTGCTACTTTATTGGTCATAGAATAATTTTCTTTTTCCGCAATATAGAGCAGATCCATGGAAATTATAATGTTAGGGCCTGTTTGGTTCAAAATTAGACGGAAAAGCAAAAATGACCCATCTTTTCACGTCGAGCATGAAAAGAATTCTATTCCTTGCTTTGTTTATTGAGAAAATTTTTGGAAAGATTCAAAATGTCAAAAAGTGTATTTTTGGAAAAGCCAATTCCGAGTTTTTTTCATGGAATTGGGTGGAAAGGAACTTAAAAATTAATTAAAAAAGTGGCTTCTCTCTTTTTCATGTTTAATTGGTCACATCAAAATGGTCATTTCCTATTCCTCAAGTTTGATCCAAAGCAAGGAATTATATTGATAGAGATTTTCATCTTTCATTTTTTGTATGAAACAAAGCAAAAAAAACCTTTTCAAGGAAACACCCTTAAATGTTAAAAGGACGGGATTTACAGTGGATTCCTATTCCTTGTTTTTTGGCAAAATAACCAAACAGGCCCTAAGAGGAAATATGCAAAAAGAACACAATGTGATGTCAACTCTTATTGACACATGTTACGTGACATGCTAAAACATTGACCTTTTAGATATATCTTGTCTGGAACAACTTCACTATTATCTAATTGATCATAGAATAATTTTCTTCTTCCGCAATATAGAGCAGACAGACGAAAATGATAATGTTAAGACAAAACATACAACAACAAAATGTAATGTCAACCCTCATTGGCACATCCTCCATGGCATGCTGTTAAAACATTGACCTTTTAGATATATCATGATAATGCATTATCAGGCATATTAACATTCTACAAGTTACACAATTATTCAAATCCAGTAAAATGTAAATTTAAACAAGGTCAAATATTACTAACAAAAGATTTCTGGTGTTTAACAGCATACCTAGCAGAATGACTTTATCCACTCATAATACAAAATGATGGACAGTCCAGTTTTGGCACCACAAGCGATTGACTTCCCAAATCCAGACAAGCCTTCCACAAATAATCAAAGAGCAGGCACATTTCGGTCAATTGGACATGAATGCTGCTACACAGTTTCCTACAAAAGGACTTGTACCGCATACATAAGAAAAATTGTGGTTGCTGTTGTTTTCTTAGTCTCATTTCTGAAATATAAAGAGAGTGAAAGGTAATATACTCTCTGAAGAGAGAATGAAGAAATGAAACCTCATTCTCAGAAATGAAACTTCATTCTCAGGCCCTTGGTTTAACAGAGATTCCTGTTTCAACTCTCTTAATTTCAAATATTAGCATCCTCCACATCTTGAGAACAAACATTTCTGCCTCATCATCCAAGATGGACTTCAGCAGATTCAGCATTTTTGATGCTTGAACATGCTCTTTGGTACTTGAAACAATATAATCCACCAGTGTTTCCTCCTCCTCTCCAAGAAATTCAGTAATCTTCTTTGAGATCCATGGTCTCATTTTCTCATGCAATTCATGCTGCAAATTTATCAACCAAACAACAGTCAGCTCAGTGGATACAAATATAACTATAACTGCAACCAAACAAAGGAAAATTGTAGTAGCTAATATTGGTTAAATATAATCAACTTAAATTCTTTTAACGATGTAGAATTCACATTCCATTTATTCTCTTTATAACTTAAATGTAAACTTTATAAAGTGGCGACTGGTGTTTCAACATGAATATTCCAATAATGATGATGGCAAAAACATTAATAATAATAACAACAATAACTAAGAAGAATGAGTGGGATATGCATTCTATGAAAGAGAAACTTGAAGTATATTTATTGACGCACACCTTATCATAAACATCCCAATTAATTTCATAGGCAAAGAGCTCTTCCTTGGTCTTCGGAATCATGTCGATCAACTGTTTTGCATCCAAGAGCTTTTTGTTTTCTGATTTTGGCTTATCTTCCCTCTCCCTTTCCCTTTCATAACTTCTATCACGCGTCTTCTCCTTGTTATCATTCCTGTGACGAGCATTCTCATCCTCATTTCGAACTCGCTCTTTGTGGCTTGATCTGTCATTAGACCGACCATTTCTATTTCTTTCCATTTCAGGCTTCTCTTCTTTAGAGTTCTCACCCGAGATACGCTTTGCAAATTCAGCAGCAGCCACCAGATTTGGAGGGGTAGAGGAAACATTTGACTGTACAGCCTGTAATTCCTCAGTGGAGTAATCTATAGGTACCAAGGGTCTCATTTTCTTCTCTTCAACATTCTCATCCTCCTCATGGAAAACTGATGGAACAGTTGTCCTTTTTCCTGAACCCATTAGACCAAAACCCAGCTTTCTAGCAGGAGCATCATTGTTCTGCTTCATATCCGTTAGTGTAGCTGATCCTGCAGTTAGTTCACCACCGATGCTGTTTTCATATGTTGCTTCACCTGTGGGATAAAATTTCAATCAGTATAAATAAAATCAACAAGAGTAGTCAAATGTTTAGAATATTACAAACTAAAATACATAACAGTACCATTGCCACTACCAGAAACACCATCATAAACATGCTCAGCAACAGGCCCTTCCTTACCATCAATAACCATAGCATCCACTTGCATTTCAGTAGCTTCTCTGTCCTCATTCACTTGGTCAGAAAGAGATTTTATTTCCTCTATCCGCTTTTGCTCTTCGATTGCCCTCTTCTTTGCTTCAGCAATCTCTTCCTCTTCTTTTAATCTGTCAGCCAAGTCATCCTCCTTCTCTCGTTGTCTCTTTCTCCTCTTCTCCTCAAGTGTTGTACTCCTGCGCCTCCTTTTCCTTGTATCATCTTCATCATCGTCACTCCCATCTTCATCTTTTGAAATCTCTCTACGACGTTCTCGTTGCCTATCTTTCTCCCTCTCCTTCTCTTTCTGACGTCGGTGTTCTTTCTCCCTCTCCCTAGCTTCCCAATCCTTCAAACGGTTATTATATAGCCTCTCAGCCTCTCTTATTTTCAGGTCCCTTTCTTTCTCCCTCCTAACTCTCTCTCGCTCTCGCTCACGCTCGTACCTCTCTAATTCCCGTTCTTTCTCCCGTTTCAAATCATGCTCCCTGTCTCTTTCTCTGCTACTTCTATCATGCCTCCTTCCCCTGTCAGGAGAGCTTGTTTCAACCTTGTCATGTTCACTGGAAGCCTTGGCCTCACTAGTGGTTTCATCATCATTTTTATCTTCAGCTACATCTGCATAGAGAAAAGGAAGGAAGAAAAAAAGTTGAGAGGAAAATAAATTTAGAGAGGAAAATAAATTTAGAGAAGAAAAGTTTGAGCTGTGAGAAATGATAGTTACATATATAATAGAACTAGACTAACCACTTCTCATGATATCCACATCAGAATCCACTTCCCTTGATTTAGAAGGAACCTCAGAATTTGATTTAACAGATGCATCAACTGGAGGCCGAACAGGTGGGGGAGGAGGCAGAGGTTTTGTCTTTAACCTCTCTTCTATCTTACTTGTAATCTTCTCTAAAGCATCTTTATCAGCCTCACGATCTTCATCTGTAACAATTCCAAACTTCTGGTGTTCTTGATTCTCTTTATCCCCAGAATCATCTGGCTCCTCTGATCTACCTTCTACAGCTGGCTTTTGAAGTTCTTGTTTCTCAACACCTGGTGCACCTTCATTCTCTTTCTCAGGAGTTTGATTTTCAGTGGCCTTGAGCTTTTCTTGTTCGGTCTTCTTTTGAACATAACGTTCAAGATATTCCCGGGTTGCTTGGTTGATTTTTAACTGTGCATATATCAATTATCAATTACTATAAGAAATAACAAAGATTACATTGTTTAGTTGTCAAATTATCAATTCTCAATTAAAGATAGAAAAAATATCAAGAAAAGGAGCATGACAACAATATACTGTCCCTAATAGATACTACTATAAGGCTCTACAACCTGAAGTGGGAGTTGAGCAGTTACGCATTACATGAGAAGCTAGCTAGGCCTAAGCAAAATGATGCATTTGTGTGAGAAGATGGCCATACAAGACATAGTACATCAAACAGGGAAGTAATAATCAAACTCAGCCATTCAGGTGCATTCAGACTGAGCGCAGATGTCAAATATACTGCTTTCATGTCAGTGTAGACCTATTGTTTTTTGGAAGCAACTTCTGACCACATGGATGATACTAACATGCTCAGATTCAACAAACATTGGAAGAACAGAAGAAAGCAACCAAACCCCTAATTAACTTCGGTGTGTACACTGTGCAGAAGAGTGGAGAGTTTCCGATAACAAAATATGAGGTGCTTCATTATCAAAATAGAAGGCATCTTACAAATAGGACCGGCAATTGGCTTAAGCAAAGCTTGGCCTTTCCTTGATAAGTGGTGGTTCCCTAGCACGATTAACAAAATCAGAGGACACTTCAATTTAGAATTTTTAATGTGATTGTCAAAGGTCCCTTCCACCGCCCCTAAACTCTAAAAGTGTTGTGAGAGTTGAGGGTTATAGTTATATATCTAACATGACCCCGCAGGATAAGGACCCTTTCATGGGCCGAAACCAGGACTCAAGGAGCGATATCTTTTTTTAATCTGCTTTAGAATTTAGTGGCTAGTAAGATTCAAACGTGGGTTACTTTCCATGCCGCTGCACCAGAACTCTGCAGTTGTTTTACGGGTTAAGGATTTTATTTTTATACACTAAAAAGTGATAATGATTAATGATACTGACTCTTGGATGTTCGAGGACACTTGCAAGCTACGTTACCTTGGTACTTCTGAGTGTCGTACCCGTACCCGACACGTACCTGCACCCAAACTCCTTGGACACTCCTTGCATATATGCATACATTTATTTGGGCATCTAGTCAATTATACAATACATGTTTTAATTTAAAACACTTGTCATATATATTTTGAACATATATCATATGCTTCACATCCCCTTTTGAAACTCGTTGGACGTAGGTCAGATTCCAAACTATGATCTTAAAGGGTCGTTTGGATGTCAAGTTCAAAAACTAGCGATTTTCGAATTTATAATCAACATAATAAGAGAAACATAAAAGTGTTATAGGGATTCTGATTATCATAACACGTGAATGAAAACAATATCGATCTAATCTAAATTATTAATTCCAATATATAATATGTATATGTATATAGAAATATTTATATAGCCATGTCCATGTACCCTACCATTTACAAATTTGACATGTCCCATACCGGTACCCGTACTCGTGCCCATGCAACATAGCTTGCAAGACAATCAATTAAAACTCCAATCAGAAAATCGTGATTAAGAATGTTCTTTAGAGAATAGAAGTTAGGGGAAACTAATTGCTTAATTACCGAACACATGGAAACACTCACCTTATGTCACAGGAATAATATTCCCATTGTTGAGAAAACAAAATTATGCTAAACCCCCTGCTTCTATGGTGATGGGGGACAAAATAACACAAAAAGGTGGATTGAAGTCCAGCCTTACACCCAAACCAAATTGGAAGGACAGAATGTCCCTTCTTATCACAAACTTCATATATGCTGCTACCGCTGGTCCACTATTATACCAAAACATGACGTAGATCTGTTTCAATTGAAGCATGTAGCACTAGTTAAGTGCATAATGTGCATTACAGATCTGTTTCATTTGAAGTATGGCTTATGCAGCACTAGTTAAGTGCATAATGTGCATTACAGATCTGTTTCAACTGAAGTATGCAGCAGTAGTTAAGTGCATAACGTGCATTACTTGTTACATGTGGATATTACATATTTGATATTCTTTACTGTGTTTAAGAGTAAGTGTGTGCAATACAGGTTCCCAAAATGTTCTTATTCTGGACACTTTAGGCCACTTGACTGCAACAATGCATATCCATGTAATGTTAACTTTTGCTTTAATCATAATATGTTATGATCAAGCTTCAAGATTTCCATAGCATGCCAAAAATTATATCTAAAGAGACAGAGAAACTAACTTACCCCCAGCTCTTGTCCATCAATGTTCAACTTAGTTAGCAGACGTAGAGCTCGAAGAATTCCTTCAGCAGCTTCAAATTCACAAAAGCCAAAACTTGTAGGAGAGCCATCAGAGGGATTTTGAGCACGTTTCCAACTTTTCACTGGTCCACAAAGCTTCAAGAGGAGACAAATTAGGAGTATGAAAAATTCCAGATTTAAGCACATAAAAAAGATAGAGAGACAATATCAACAAGTAAAACATGAATCATAGTTGCCTTTTGTTACAAACATCTAATAGCATAAAGGTTACAGTCTTACAGATTTACTAAAGTTTGTTCAGTGGAACTTACTCGAAGAAGAGAGAGGAGAAAATCATTATCAACAGTTGGAGCTATCTTGCTAACATACACAGTGGTTTGTGGTTTCTCAGTTGCAACAGCAGGAACAACAGGCCTGACAACCGGAGAAACCACAGGAGGACCACGAATTCCAGGAATAGGAGGTCGAGGAATTTGTGGAATCACACCCATTGGAGGCAGCGGACGAGGAGGAAAACCAGGGCGAATCATAGGTGGGTATGGTCCAGGATAACGAGGAATTCCTGCAGAAACAAAGCAAATAACTATGCACGCTTGTCAGAACATATTCACAAGTCACTTCAAAGTATAATCAATTTACTGATGAAAAGAGAAAATATAACAAAAATGCAAAACAATGTTACCATATAACAAAATCATAAAGATATGTGCTGCACAGGTTTGGCAACTAAACCTCAGCTGAACAGATGACCTGAGGGGATGGAGAGAAGTAGGACATGTTTCATAACATAGAAATATGGAATTTGGGGCTTACCTTATTAAAGTTCTTGAACATAATCTTGAGTAACCCCAGATAACCCCAGATATTAAAGGATTCATTAGTCTTGCAGAGCTCACATCATGGCAGTGGACTATTTTACAATAACAACTTTAAAGATAAATTATGTCTAAAAGCTTCTTCAAAAACACAGTAACAGATATATATATATATATAAAATGAAATTTGAGCAAACAAAAAAAAATGTATTCAAAAGCAAACAATGTACCTTAGGACATTATTGCAAGGAGCACTTAGATGCTACACATGATCCACTGTCAAGGAAATTCTCTATAAAGTCCAGTAAGTTGGATAAACTTTAATCTTTCATATGGAAAACTCTTAATATACATCTGTTGCCATGATAAATTAACAAAGTTTCTCCCTTTTTACAAAAAGATTTGACTAAACAGAAGAAAATATGCTAAAAACGCAGTACCAAGAGAATTTAAGCATACCACACAGTGGAAGTGATCTGTCAATATTCGCAAGAGGAAGCCTGCCCGACCTTTTTCTCATCATGAACATGCTGTACGAGAAAATATTCCGTCATCTATGAATTCCTTATCTATTTCTTTTTTTCTTTTTTCCACCTTTTTATCTCTCCCCCATTTGTGCCCACCCGCAAATTCCAACCAAAAGAGACCAACATAGGTTCATATATAATCTTATAACATCTTGTCCAAATGATTGATAATTCGATAAAATATTGCAAAAGAATGAATCACTACCACTAAACCAAAAATACAATTAAAAAATCAAAACTTTAAGAAAGAAAGGGACCCACCGGGCGGATGACCGGTCATGTATCCGTTGGGGACTTGGCCGTACGCCATTGGAGGAGCTCCAGGGGGCGGATACCTCATCGGAGGGGCCGAAACTGTAACCGATCCGGCCCCAGATGCAACGCCCGGAATCATGTAGCTCATCGGCGCCGAAACCCCAGGCGGCTGGATGTTAGGGTTAGGGTTTGGAACTGCGGAGTACTGCGGCATCGGCGGAGCTCCAAGGGGACGGAATGATGGGGCAAAGGAAGGAGGAGGAGGGGCGACGAGATTAGGGTTCGGGTTAGGGTTTGCGCTCTGGGTCGGGTTCGGATCGGGGTTAGGGTTTTCGGATTGAGAAGAGGGATTAGGGTTTTCAGATGAGGCATCGGGTTTGTCGGATTTAGGATCTAGGGTTTTGGGGGAGGAGGGGGAGGCGACCGCCATTAGAGCTTGGATGACGAGCTCGTGAGCAGCAAATGGCCTCTCGATCCAGAGCGCTTTTTCCTAGGGATTTTGCGGGGAGTCGAAGGGGAGTCGAAGGGACTATATAGAAGGGGTTAAGTGATTCAAGTATTGGCTTCGGGTTTGGGCCAAATTGCACCCGCATCAAATGAGGAATTTTTGCTGACTTCTCTGTCACTAGTGACCAAGGACTAGGTGCCTTGGGGAGTGAACAAGTGTTCCGGTCGGTCGGTTTCCATTATTATTTTTTTCAAACCGGACCAATTAGATTCAAAACTGAACCGAACTGAGTCCAATCGGTACGATCAGATTGGATCTAAATATGTCAAGCTAATAAAATTTTAGAAAAAAACAAAACAAAACTATTACTCCTTCAAGCCTTTCACTTATCTCATATCGATTCGCTTAAAGAATGTATTTGGTATTATTGTGCAGAAGAAGTTAAGGGAATATAAGAGAGAGAAGAGATAAGAAGTTAATGCTATGTTTGGGAGTTTATTAAGGGAAGGAAAGGAAAGGTAAAATAGGAAAAGGAAATGTTGAGAAGAGGAGGGGAAATATAATATCTTATTTGAGAGTTTTATAAGGGAGTGTAGGTGAACTTAAATTATGTTGTTTGGGAGTCCTAATTAGGAGAGGGGAAGGAAAGTAAATGAATATTAGTCATTGATTCATTATGATAGAAGGTCAAGACGTCTATTATATTAATAACTTTTACTTTCCTTTCCTTTCTCTTCTTTACCCCAAACTTGAGGGTGAAAAAAATAATAGAAGTTTTATGAAAACTTCTTATTCCTTTTCCCTCTTTACCCTCCCAACAAAATCCCAAATAAAGTTAAGCTTAAAATTCTCTTCCCATTCTCCTTCTTTACCCTCCCCCATCCAAACATAGCATAAGAGAATTTACTTTCTGTAAGTTTCATTTCAATTTGATAATGAACCATTTTTATATTGTTCTTGATGAACTTAGGGGAGCTAGAAGGAACACTTTAACATGTAAGAAATTCTAAACAGTATGAATGGTTTCACTTAAATTCCCTTTAATTTGAGCACGACCTAAAAATATATGAGCTTTTAACAATTACATTGATAGCAATCGATTCGATTATTCCTACTTTAAATATTCTAAAACTAAATCTAGTTTTTTTCTAAAATTGAACCGAACCACCAAAATTTGATTGGCTTGATCTCTTTAATCGGGTTACACCGAAGAGTGCTCACACCTTACCAAGGGAAGTGTTTGGTTCATCACAAAACCGAATTCTATTAGACCCGACTCGATGCAAACCGGTTGATGGGATTTGATGACTATGACGAGACTCGTGATCCCGGTGCACCGAGAACCTCTCCATACGCGCGAAATTCCCGTCTCAGATTAAATCCTAACCGTTCATTCTCCCTAAACTTTTTATCTTCTCCTCTCCAAAGAGTTCAATTCTCCGCTTAATTCGTTGTGCATATATATCTCACAATTTCATAAAAAGCCCTGGCGTTAGGGTTTTTTGTCCCCCTCTCTCTTGCGTTCTCTTTCTCCCTAAAAACAATTAAAGCAAGATCTCTGCTCGATAACTTGGATGAAAGCGTTACTTATCTGAGATTTTAGGTGAGTACTCCCATTGATCGTTTTATTTGCTTAGATTAAACTGTTTATTTCACTGGAACACAATGTAGCAACTTTAATTTCTTGCTTTAATTTCAATTGCAATTTACATCAGTTTACATCTTTGTATTCTATGATTTTGATACCTATCTATATAATTTTGAGCAAGGTTTTGCTGATAATTTACTCCCTTCAGTAAAAGACGAGATCTTTATAGAAATTCGACCTGCATACTTTAAAAAATGCAAAGGGTTTGTGAAGAGGGCGAAGACGAGAAGCTTTGCTCTTTTTCAAATGTCAGGACCCTCTTGGCAACTGGCCTGCTTGAAGGAGTTCCTGTGACATACATCTTTAAGAAGCACGAGGTAAGGCTGGCTTTCCTTTAACTTTTATTGATGGTTCTGTATAGTAAAAAAGAGGGTGTTACTCAATTTCTGAACATTCCGAGTCCAAATATAGCATCATTATTATATAATTTAATACTTATCTTTTTTTTTAAATGTTGTGCATTTATTATATGTTAGGCCGAGCTCCATGGTTTCATTAAGGGTGACGGATATAGATGTGGATGCTCCGTCTGTGATTACAAACAAGTAGGTTATATTCATTTATTTGTTCTGAATCACTTCTCATATTGTTGTCATGTATATTATGCTTATATTAGTAATAATTTCAGAATATTTGAATTTTAACTATATTAAAGATGGATGCCCAATTTCAGTCTTTAAAACACGTTGTTAAAGTCAACTGACAAGTTTAGTTTGATAAATGGCTCGTCCGACAGGTAGTCAGCGCAGACGAGTTTGAGAAGCATGCAGGTGTCGCATCAAGCCATGCAAATAATCACATATATTTGGCAAATGGGAAGTCACTTCATGAAGTTGTTAAAGGCCTGAACGGGGTGCCGCTTGAATCAGTGCATGAAGAGTTGAAAGCCATTGTTGAGATGGATCCAAACATCTATGATGCTTCTAGAGATGGTATTATAAAGTCGAATTTATTTATAGTTTTTCAAGGAAATTCATTTGTGATGCATTATTTTCTTTTTAAATTACGCAGAATCAGCTCAAGCATCAGGTTGCGAAGTAAAGCATATAAGTCATGAAGAGCAACAAACTAGAGTTGATGCTATGCCAAGTCAGATGTTATCCTCCAAGTCCCCTAGTGAGCCAAGATTATGCAATGATATGGAAGCATCAAATGATTGTCAAACCAATTCAAGCCTTCTCGATGTTTGTGAAGGTGGTATAGTGAAATATGTCAACCAAACTTTCTTAGTTTAGTCTAAAACCTGATGAGGAAATTCACCATTGATTTTGACTTTTTTAATGCTATCCAGGTTCCTATTCAACGGTGAGCTGTGAAGCAGATAGTACGTCAATCAACGGAGTGAAACAAAGTGGAACAGATGGCATGACAAGCCAGGAGGTCTCAACAATTTTCATTCATCAACTTCCTCTGAATTTAAGGTACAATTATCTTTAGTTGATACTAGGATCCAATTTTAGCACAATCCATCTTCACTTAAACAAACTAAAGCTAAAAACACATAAATAATCAAATTAGTGAGACACATGCCCCCTCCTACATAACTATGGAAGGCTAAAAAACCAGGAGTTACATATTTCAAACTTAAAAAGGGATGAGAACAAAAAAATGTTGGCAATCTTAACTGAAACTTATTAGAACCATTAAAACTGCTGACCAAGTGGATTAAAGGTAGATTCAAATCGGATCTTGTCTTAGGGCATGTTTGGCTAATACTTATTTTATGAAACCTTATAAGTTACTTATTACTTATTTTTACTTATTTTGTTAGAAAATTTCCTTATGTGCCAAAAGAATAAGTCGGAAAATCCTAACTTATTTTTTCCCCTACTTATAAGTAAAAATAAGTAAACAAATAAAATTTACCAAGCATGATCTTGGATAAAGTAGGGGAAAATGCACTTATTAGTTAAAATAAGTCACTTCCCAAACGTGCTCTTAAGTTTATGCCTGATACGTGTCGCTCTAATTTGACTTAATATTGTGTGACATAATATTATTGAGAAGTATTTGAAATATTTGTTTTTGCTATGAGCACATGCATGGCTCATGGCAATAAGTAATATGACTGGTATGCGAGTTGATATACGATTAATTTTATTCTAGCATTGTGAATGCTTGCAAAGTTTCATACACTATATCCAAAATGACTATCAAACTTCATGTTATCTCATCCTATTTTTCAGTCTTAACTCTGTTGTTCTGGTCATAGTATATCGGATTATCCATTGGTCATTAATGATCATTCTTCCAGATAATCCATCTCAAATTGGAAGGAGTTAGAAACAAAATGAGGGTTATCGAGTTTATATTTGCTCTTCTCTTTCTAATCACTTTACCCTCTCAGTATCATTCAGAAGACAACTCAAGAAGAACCAGCACTCAGCACTCCTCCAAGAAATGAAAAAAAGAGACCCTGCCAAGAATCTGATCAACCCTCTCCAAGGAAGAAGAACGCATTAGACCCCTGTAGTCTCTCACAGAATATGGTAACTGAGTTCTCTCCAGAAGTTCCTAAACATCAGAAGAGAGAAACTGAGATCTTAAAGAAAAATCTTGATGTTAGAAGCTTGCTTAGAACTGGATTGCTTAGTGGACGAAAGGTGAAGTACATGAAAGATCAGGTAAAACTTTGAGACACCCCTTCCTTTTTTTTTTCTTTTATAGCTTTGTTATCTTCTTGTTCATGTTTATTGCTATTGTTTGGTTCTAATTGGTGGATCTCTCCGATATGGGTGTTTTGTTATATTTGAATAAGGAATATTAGCAAAATTAGTCTGTTATTTGCTCCATTTCACGTATATGCCACTATTTTTCCCTTGAAGAAATCATATATGTCTTTATTGTGTGTTAAAGTTAGCAGCTACCTACCTCAGCCACCATTTCAACAGTAACCACCTACCCACCTACAGTACCTACCAACCACAAACCTAGGCTATAAATAACCCCCCAAGCATTCGGTGGATTGCATCCCAGTAGCAAGAAAAGGAGAGAGAGAGAGAGAGAAATAAAGAGGGAGAAGAAAAATAAAAAGAGTGAGTGGTTGTAAAAGAGTGTAGTGTAATAGTTTGTGGTAGAGAGAGTGTTTGTATTAGAGAGAGTATTAAGTGTTGTGCTACTAGAAAAATAATAATAAAATATTTCTTAGTGTCCATCACTCTCACAAATCAACAAGTAGTATCATAGCAGGTTATCAGGGACCGGCTCTCTCCTACGGTGATCCTATCAGTGTTATTGAAAGCCGAAGTTCGTGCTCAGTCCGGAACTATAAAGTTAGTTGGTTGGGGACCAGACTTGCGTAGAGATACTGAAGCAGTACCACGTCACGATGGCGGATCTGACAAGTACTACTGCTACCCTCAAGAAACTCAACGGCAACAACTACAACTACTGGGAGACTTGTATGAAGTCCTATTTGTAAGGACAAGACCTTTGGGAGATTGTCAGGGGTGCCGAAACTACAACACCTCGAGAAGCTGGCGAAGCACTAAGGAAGTGGAAAATTAAAGCCAATAAGGCTATATACGTGCTCAAGACCACTATAGAAGATCTTGTGGACTATACTCGGGATGCCAAAACTCTGAAGGAGGCATGGGATACGTTCGCGACACTATTCTCAAAGAAGGACGACGCTCGACTTCAACTCATTGAGAATCAGTAGATGACCTTGTAACAGAAGGATCTGACAATTAGTCAGTACTTCAAGCAGGTAAAAATACTTTGTTCAGATATTGCTCAGCTAGATCCAGACTCTAAAGTGTCGGATGCAAGGATGAGAAGAATAATCATCCACAGCTTGAGACCAGAGTACCACGGGCTTGTTGTGGCTACACACAGCTGGCCGACTCAACCAACACTATTAGAGTTTGAGAGCTTGCTCGCTACACAGGAGACCCTAGCCAAACAAATGGCCGACATTTCAATAAAAAGCGAAGACGAAGCGTTGTTCAGCAGCAACGAAAGAGAAACCAAAAGGCGTGAGCAAAGAGCGATACAGAAAGGCTGGCTCAAAGAGGCACCCAGGAAGACCATACACCGAAAAATCACAACAGAATGGGAAGCAAGGTAATCGCCAAGCTAGACGACCTGACAGTAGCTGCTACAATTACGGGAAGAAAGGACACTTTGCCAGAGATTGTCGCTACAAGAGAAGACTTGTAAGGGCAATGCTGCTACATCGCGCAGATATCAAGACGATGAAGAGAATGGGATGCCCAAGCATCTATGGCCATCGTCGAAGAAGCGTCACTTGATGAAGAGGAGGTTGTTGATATGACACTAACCTCGATTGTGGAGGAATCTGAGTCCGCACTTACAGTGGTTTCAGATCGGGAAGAAATTAGCCACAATAAAAATTAGATCGTTGATTCTGGTTGTTCCAATCACATGACGGGAGACAATGTGAAGCTTGTCAACATGAAGGAGTATAAAGGTGGTCGAGAAGTTGTGATAGCAAATAATTCAAGATTGTCTATCACACACATCGAAAATATTGTGTTTATGCCGCGCTACAACCCGAATCGGATACAACTACAAGATATATACCATGTACCGGGTATGAAAAAGAACCTCCTATCTGTTTCTCAATTAACGGCTTTCGAAAATTATGTAGTATTTGGGCCACAAGATGTAAAAGTCTATCGAAACTTGAAGCACTAGGAGAACCTATCATGGTGGGACGAAGAGTTGAATCTATTTATGTAATGTCGGCGAAATCGACATACATAGATTAAGCTCGGAAAAATGAGACGGTTGATCTGTGGCATGCTCGGCTTGGCCATGTGAGCTATCACAAGCTCAAGATCACGATGGAAAAGTCAATGTTGAAGGGTCTTTCACACTTAGAGATTCGAGGAGGGACCATATGTGGAGGTTGTTAGTACGGTAAGGCACATCAACTATAGTACCAGGAGTCACAATTCAGAGCAAAGGAACCTTTGGAGCTCGTGCACTCAGATGTATTTGGCCGAGTGAAGCAGGAATCGATAGGTGGCATGTGGTACATGATCACTTTCATTAATGATTACTCGAGGTATGTCTGGGCTTATTTCCTAAAGGAAAAATCCGATGCACTCTTCAAATTCAAGCAATTCCGAGAAGAAGTCGAAGGAGAGCTTAACAAGAAGATCCGCTGCCTACGCACAGACAACGGCGGAGAGTACACATCAAAGGAGTTCTATAACTACCTGAAGCAGCTCAAGATTTGGCGACAGCTAACGTGCCCAATACTCCACAATAAAATGAGGTTGCTGAAAGGAAGAATCGACATCTTGCGGAGATATAACGAAGCATGCTTCATGCTAAGAATGTGCTAGGTCGTCCTTGGGCGGAGTGTATAAAAACTGCGCCGCACATAATCAATCAGCTACCGCAACCAAAATTGGAGTTCATTGTCACCATTTCAGAAGCTGTGGAATACCAAGCCAACCGTAAGCCATTTTAATATTTTCGGTTGTGTGTGGTATGTCTTTGTGCTTGATCACTTACGCAGCTAGTTCGGAAAAAAGGCCATAAGGTGTATTTTTGTGGGGTATGACAGTGAAAGAAAAGGATGGAGATGCTGTGATCCTACAACCGAACGGTGCTACACATCAAGAAATATTGTGTTTAACGAATGCTCATCTTGGTAGGCTCACAAGAAGTTGCACTACCTGATTCTAAAGATCTAGAGGATCGGTTACAAGAAAAGTTGGGGGGAGCCAAGTCAAGAAGAAAACTTACATCAATCAAAGAAGATAGAATCAAGTTTTTCAACATCCTCAAAGGAGAATAATTCATGAAAGACCTGTGTTTATCAAACAACACCAGAAGAAGTGCGCCTGAGCCAGATAGAGGATATCGAAGAAGAACTAGTAGAACAACTTCGAAGATCAACCAGACCCAGGAAGCCGAATTCTAAGTATGCTAATGCTGCCATTATGGAAGACGTGAATGAGCCATCCACCTTTGAGGAAGCATACGAAACCACTAAATGGAGACGAGCAATGGAGGAAGAAATTCAAGCTCTGTAGCAGAACCAAACTTGGGAGTTGGTGCCGAAGCCCAAGGATGTCAAACCTATCTCCTGCAAATGGGTTTACAAGGTCAAGACTCGACCGGACGGGTCGATTGAGAGATACAAAACATGCTTAGAGGCTCAAGGATTCTCTCAACAGTATGGACTATATTATGATGAGACATTCAGTTCAGTTACCAAGATAATAACAGTTTGAGTTTTTCTAGCTCTAACAGCTAGCAAGAGTTGGAAGCTTTGGCAGATGAACGTGAAGAACGCATTTCTACACGGTGAGGTAGATCGAGAGATTTACATGGAGCAACCCATTGGATTTGAGAGCAAGGAGAAGGAAAGATATGTTTGCAAACTAAAGAAAGCTCTTTACGGACTGAAGCAAGCTCCGAGAGCTTGGTACAACGAGATTGGTGAGTTCTTAATTCAAAATGGATACTCTCTTGCTCCTGCAGATTCTAGTTTATTTGTCAAACAGACTGGCAATAGGCTAGCAATCGTGTTGGTCTATGTGGATGACTTAATCTTAACTGGAGACGATGAAGCGGAAATTCAGAGAATATGGACAAATCTCTCGGTCAGGTTTCAAATGAAGGAGCTTGGGTAGCTCAAGCATTTCCTCGGATAAGAGGTTGACCGAAGAAAGGATGGATTGTTCCTTTGCCAAGAAACGTATGCGAAGACATGTTGCTCAAGTACGGGATTTTCAACTGCAAATCAATCTCAGCACCGATGGAGACAAACCTAAGGCTGTGTGCACATAAAGGAAAAAATTTGGAAGATCCATCTATGTACAACAACTAGTTGGAAGCTTGATCTATCTGACGATGACAAGACCAGATATTTCATTTGTGATTGGTGTGATGAGCTGATACATGCAGAAGTCAAAGAAGTCTCATTTAGAAGCAATCTGAATGATCCTAAGGTACGTCAAGGGTACAATTAACTATGGTCTCATGTATAAGAAAGAAGAAGAAATTGAGGTCTATGGCTATTGTGATGCTGACTATGCTGGAGATCACGACACTCGGAGGTCTACGACTGGGTACATTTTTTGTCTCGGTTCAGCGGCTATATCTTGGTGTAGCAAAAGACAGCCAACGGTGTCACCGTCAACTACAGAGGCGGAGTACAGATCAGCAGCGATGACAGCCCTAGAAAGCACATGGTTTTTTCAGTTAATGAGGGATCTACATCAGTCCACAGACTACTCAGTAGCTTTACATTGCGATAATCAGTCTCCAATACGATTGGCAGAGAATCCAATTTTTCATGCTAGAACGAAGCATATCGAAGTACATCATCACTTTCGACAAGAGAAAGCTCTTAAGGAGGAGATCGTAATGAAGCCGATTGGGACAAACGAACAAATAGCTGAAATATTCACCAAAGCATTGAGTTATTCTAAGTTTGTAGAATTTCGAAGTCAACTTGGACTTGTGAATAGAGAAGTCGCTGTTGAGGGGGAGTGTTAAAGTCAGCAGCTACCTACCACCGCCACCATTTCAACAGTAACCACCTACCCACCTGCAGTACCTACCAACCACAAGACCAAGGCTATAAATAACCCCCCAAGCATTCGGTGGATTGCATCCCAGTAGCAAGAAAAGGAGAGAGAGAGAGAAATAAAGAGGGAGAAGAAAAATAAAAGAGTGAGTGGTTGTAAAAGAGTGTAGTAGTGTAGTAGTTTGTAGTAGAGAGAGTGTTCGTATTAGAGAGAGTATTAAGTGTTGTACTACTAGAGAAATAATAATAAAATATTTCTTAGTGTCCATCACTCTCACAAATCAACATTGTGTAGTTTAAAGAACTATCGTTTTGAGTTGTTTCACGTGATTTTTTTATCGTAAGGAAGTTCTCTTGGAAGCGTTATTTTGTTGCTATTCATGTTTATACTTTTCACATAGGTTTCTATTCAGCAAATGACAATAAATCCTATGTATTGGTGAAGTAAGTCAACCAACTTCCTAAAGGAACTAAGAAACTTCTTTCTTTTCTTTTCTTTTCTTAGAGAAATACTTGTGTTTCGAAATACTTGTGTTTCCTTTTCTACCTCTTTTGCGATCTTTTTCAGGTTTGTTTATTACTTTTAATTATAACAAGCAAAACATGGAATTTATTGTCTTTTGTGTATTTGTATTCTTTATAGTGCATGGCTTTTAGGAATATCGATCTCTCTACTGTTTTATTGCATTTTAAAATATTTTGTTTATTAAAGTTAATAATCTTTGGGAAAACTAAGATGGAAAATTCTTAATTCTACTTTATCTGTTTATCTAAATATGATTTTACTAAGAAAAAGAGTACTTGGTGTGGTGCACAATTTATTCCTATGTATTTTATAGTTGCTTAAAGTTTTGTGTTTTATTGGCTTTTATTGTAATTAATGTAGAAATAAAAGCTTTTATTGATACTTTTGCTTGCTTTGAACTTTCTTAAGATTTCTATAGTCCTTTATTTGTAAAATTATCTATTACTAAACTTGTTCTTTGTTAGGTTTCATTAGTTTGGGAATCTATACAGAAGGTTCTTGTTTTTTAATGCCTTTGATTATTTCGTATTTACCGGGGAAAACTTCTTTTGTCGTTTTCTTTATTTTATTATTATTTTTCCTGATTTGTTTGTCTCTAATTGTATCCAGGTAGAGCTTGACGGGCTTATACATGATCAGGGCTATCTATGTGGTTGTTTGTCGTGTAACTATAAAGAGGTATGCAAGTTATTACGAGCACAATCATTTTTTTTCCTCCTTTTGCATGGAAAATGGTGGAACATCAGTGAAATATAGAATGAAAGAGAATCTATTGTAGTTCTTTTCCCCTATCATCTTCACTATTTCGAGTAGGTCGAGACTTTTAGTGCTTGAATTTTCTAACTATGTCCGTTTTCCCTTTTTGATAAATAAACAAAATCAATTACTATTCCTCGTCGTAGCGAAGCATCTCAAAACATTGCAAGCAACTTTGCTTTTGATTCTTATGCATGATTTCTATGAGCTTTTTTTGGCATAAAGCAGTGCCTACATTTCCCTTAAAAAAAAGGAAGAAAGAAAGAATTTCCTGGTAATTTCAGGTGATGGGTTCTACTACTGGTCTGTCAAGGACTTTTAGCCATTCAATAATGATTTGAGTTTAACAATGCAGGTTGTCTCTGCTCTCAAGTTTGAGAGACATGCAGGGGCAGTGTCAAAAAATCAAAATAATTACATTTACTTGGAGAGCGGAATATCTATATGTGCATTGGTGAAAAAGTTGAATAATGCTCCTGAAGATTCACTACGTGAACTGATTGAGAAAGAGATTCCTTGTCCAGATAAGGGCCCATTAAGTGATCAGAAAGGTAATGAATTCTTGATCCTTTCCTGATTATTCATATGAATTCTTGATTGTATATTTTAGTTTCCATTAAAAACATGCTATGTTAATCTTACGCATTGTTTTATGCAATATTATGTAGGATCATTTCAAACAGCAAACATCGCACAGTCAAAAAATAGTGAAGAAAATCAATTGACTCAGACAGTAGAGATTCAGATTGACCCTCACTTAGTTGAAGAGTGAGTATTTCTTTCATGATTGGTCTTTGCAGGACTCCCTTCATTACCATGTAAATTATAATTTGGTACTGATCTTATGGGTTTCCTTATGTTTTATTTTTAATGCTCTGCTCAGTCAGTGACCAAAAGTTATGTGTACACTGAGCCTTAGCTTATATGTGAAACTTTTCTTTTAATCCTTGGTAACCTGAAGAATTTTATGAACCTTTGGTCAATGAGGAGATAGAGAATCAACATCTTGAATAACCAACAATTATATGGCAAAATATATTCACTACATTTTTAGTACTTTTTATCTAAAGCATTGGATGTGCTAATACAAACCATTAGAATAAAATTCAAACTTATTATCTTGCATTCGAACTGAATTTGGATGTGGATTTATATTTGCATTCATATTAGTTCCAAATCTGATCTTCAATTGGGCTTTAATTCTAAATAAATATTTTAGAAGTTTGTGAGTATGGTTAAGACAAAGAAGATGAGATATTGAGTACAATCTAGATGAAGAATATTTGGAGACGCTGATGGATCCACTTCTATATAAGAAAACTAGTCTGGTAACATGAGAGAACTACTAAACAACCATTCTACCAATCAACCACGATCCTGTTCTCTTGTTTTCTTGTCCTGTAAGTACTTCCCTTCTTTTTATTTAAGAAGCACAAAAATGTGAGCATTCTTTTGCTTTGAAGTATTCTATTTAAGATAATCAAGATAAAGGAGCATTTGTACTATTAGAACATGTTATATTTTATTCTAGAACTATTTAAGCTTACTTTTTTGATGTAAGATCAAGCTAATTTCTATAGGAGCAAGAATTTCACAGTGAAGAAATCCACCATGACAATAGCTTATGACTTAGATTAGTAAGTTGATATCAATTACTTCATTCCTTGCTAATCTATTCTATTTTAACTCAAAATAGTTTGCTTAAGGATTGATGATCAGCATAATAAATTACTCTGTGATTGAAAATCTGAGTGGTGTTGGTTGTTTATTTTTCCTCATAAATATCCTCCATAAATGTCTTTTATGTCCTTTTTCCTCATAAATGTTCCATGAGGCAAATCTGTCAATCAAACAAAATGTGACTCAACAAAGTTCATTTCTGGAAATAAACTTATCCTTGACTTCTCCTTATTTTTTCTGGTTTTGATTCTTGGTCAGTAGATTATTTTATCACTAACAGAAGCAAGAGTAAGTGATTCTAGAAACTTCAACATCTGAAAGGAAAATTTGAAGAAATTTCTTTATTAACTATCAATCTTTTGTGAGACACAGTTTTAACAATTGTAGTGGTGAAGGTGAAAACAAATAACTATGTCGTTATGCTAAAAGATTTCATGTTCATTTCTTGAGATATTTTCTGTTTATGAAATTTAAACATATTTAGGAATCAATTAAATTATCTGAACTATTGTATCTTTATTTTGCAATAGCTCTTGTGGAGCGGCTATCAAAGGAAGTTTTGATGCACCGTCATGTATTGGTGTCAACTCTTTAACACATGCTACAGAGTGCAACATTAAACCAGCTTTAAATATTGGTAATAATGTTACCATACCCTTGTCGGCTACAGAAGGCTTCCAACCGGGATCAGATATTTTGATGGACGGTTCACCTATTATAGTCAAGAGTTCCATGTTGGAAAATAAAACGGAGAGGGAAAGGTGAGGAGATTTACTCATTTCAATATGCTTAAATACTTTTCATTTTTTAATTATTTACGAGGTTGTTGTGACTAGCTTTTTATTTTGATTGGAATCCATTTTTTCAAATCACACTTTAGAATGTTTGATCAATAATTTTGCTTTTCCATATGCATTTTACCCTCTCCTGAATCAGTTGTCATGTGCTAGATCATTCTTATGTCAAGATTTATCAAATCCTCTGATATGTTCTTTTTTTAATCTATATGTTCAGATTATCGGATTCAACTTCAGAAGGTTGTAAGGCTGCACCTTCAAGTATCAATGTTCTGTTTGATTCTCCACTGCCACATATAGAAGGAAACTCATCATATACTGATGTTAACATCAGTCCTTTGGAGTCATCTAAAGTGAATATCAGTCCAGGTTCAAATATAGCACTACATGGACAGAAGAGTTCTGTGCTAGAAACTAGATACGAAAACAGAAAAAGGTCAGGAAAGCTTTATATATTTCTGTAATCATCTCCCTATCAGTTTAAGAGATTATAACATTTAAATCATAACTTTGGATCCAAAAATTGAATAAGTCAGTAGTATTAGATATGTAACTTCCATTCAATGTACACTATCATCCAGACCAATGCCGTCACCAATTTGCACTATTTCCGGTCTGCCACCCTCATCAAATATGCTGGAATCTGATATTCGTCCTGTACATCAGATGGTTGAAAGTCAAGGTAGTCCTAAGAAAAGGTCTGTGATAAACTATAATAATTGTTATTCATCATCCCTTCCGATTTTGTTAATGGTTGGTTACTTCGTATTTGTGTTTAGAAGTTTTTAGTATCTTTTTTTATTCAGGACTGGTGATTTGCATAAAGTAATTTTCAATGTCCTTCAAGATGGAGCTATGTTATTCTACTGCTCGAGTAGCAAGGTTGGAGAATTGTTACCATATTGTCTTTCTGTTAATTCTTGTTATTTTCTAATAAAAAATGATATTTTTCTTTGCAGACAATCTTGGAAGGTCAAAAAATGGGAAATGGTATTTTGTGTAGCCACTGTGACGAAGTGGTAACTTTTTTAACTTAATCCTTAAGCATATGCCTATGACAATCCAAGAATTTGACATGTTATCTTACATAATTAGGTTAGCCCTTCAACGTTTGAAGCTCATGCGGGGTTTGATAAAAGGCGACAACCGTAAGTAAACACAAGACAACAGTTCATTATATGACAGATGGGAAAGAAAAATTCTAATTAACTTAAGGTCTTTTGTTAAAATGGATCATCTTAATTGCAGTTATCGTAACATATACACTTCCAGTGGCTCTTCACTCCATGACCTCACATGGTATTTGTCAAAGTATCAAACTTCTGCTTGTATGATTTGTGGAGGTGGAGAAGAGCTGGTTTTTTGTATTAGATGTGCCAAGGCTTTTCATCCAGGTGATGTGTTTGAAGGGGATTTTTAAAACTTTTCTTGACTAATCCATTATATATGTGGTTCCAAGACCATTACAATTTGATTATTTTACCTTTACTGTTTAATCTTATATTTCTTAATGATTTATGTACCACTTTATTACAAACTTATGAATAACAGCAGTATTTTATTTTCTGATGTACTAGAAATTTGACACGTGCAACTGCACGTGATATGAGAACATGTTTTGTATATTTGTGGTTTTAAAATATGAAAATAATTTTATTTTATTTATAGAGAGTGCATTTAATAGATATGTAGAGAGAGTGACAGTCAAACAATCTTTTAAGAAAGAATTATCTTTTATATTTATTATTTGAACTTGAGATCCTCCATTGATTTTCTTATTTTCACTATTTTCTTTATGTATTAGTATAAATAAATTATGGTAGATATATATGTAGAGAACCTTGCCTTTTATAATATAAAAATAAAACGTAAATAAAACATTCAATTATGTAGGCTCTTTTTTATGACATTGTATGATATAGACTATTCTAGCTAGAAGCAAAAAGCTAAAAGAAAAGAAAAGAGAAAACATCATTCATTGTAAATTACAATTTTACTCTTTCAATAACAATTGAAAAGGATGATTGGTCCACCACTCATACAATTTTGCACTACCCTTTGTTGGTATTTTATATAGTAGTATAGATATGCCTCTTTTATGACCAAAGCTATTTTCAACATTACTCTTCTAGCAATGAGATCCATTCAGCACTAAATTCAAGGAACATGCTCAGGTTGAAGATGTTACCCATATCTTCTTAATAAGGGCCCATAAATACTTTGTCAAGAAGAACCATACTCATTTGAACCTTAGATTTTACATCCTCCCAAATTGAATGGCTATAGAGACACTTACATTGTAGAAGTGGCTATAGAGATGCTTACATTGTAGAAGAATGTTACTACTTAGTAAAAACTGCAAAGTTAGATCAAGGTAATATCCTAAAAATTGAGTAGGTATTTAAGCAAACTTGACCTGGAGAAGGGAGAAATTATGATCAAGAACCTGGCTTTGTGCATGTTTGGTGAACTTGATTCCTCCAATTGGTCTGCTATGGTCTAGGTTTACTTTGCATTATTGATACTTAATTCGTTTCTTAGATGTACCAAAGCTGGATTTGTCTTTTTCATTACTATTCAACCACTCTAATGTGCGTACTTGTGTTAGTAAAAAGTTCTCCTCTTGTATTGATGAATTGGGTATCCAAATCAAAATTCTCCACCAACTCCACATTTCTATGAAAACCAATTAATAGGGTTACTAACTTCTTTAGTATGTTTCTGGCCTTTAAAGTCCAACACAAGTACGCACATTAGAGTTGTACCATGGATATATAGATGTTAGATTTTCATTTGGTAATTGAAAATGGTGAAGGTTATGTTACCTTGGTACTTCTAATCTGAAGCTGTTCCCGTACCCAAACTCCTTGCATATATGCATACATTTATTCCCGCATTGTACTCAATTATACAATACATGTTTTAATTTAAAACTTGTCATACAATTTTTTGGACATATATCCTACACTTCGCATCCACTTCTTGAAACTCATTGGATGTAGGTCAGGTTCCGAATTATGATTTTGAAGGGTCGTTTGGATGTCTAGTTTAAAAACTAGTGATTTTCCAATTTATAATCCACATAATAAAAGAAATATAGAAATGTTATAGGAATTTTAATTCTCATCCTTGTTCTCATATAAACTATTAATTCCAATATATAATATAGGGTATATAAATATTTATATAGCTGTGCCCCCCTACCCTATCTTTTACAAATTTTCCATGTCCCGTACCCATACCCGTATCGGTGCCCACATCTGTATCGGTGCCCGTACCCGTACCCGTGCCCATGCAACATAGGGTGAAGGGCATAACACGTCCCAATTTTGCGCATTAACTGCTAAAGCCTTTCCTTTGTAGGGCATAGATGGAACCATTGCACAAGTCAGAGGTATCACGAGTTCCAACTTGATAACTGTTTCTTCTAACCCAGGATGCCAACATTGTGTATGCAATTTTTGCACCCTAAGGAACATGCTACAAAGTGGAAGGTATCATGGTCTTTGATGCAAGTACATTCAAATATTGATGTTCACACTAAGCAAGCATGAATGATATGGATGGGTAACATAGTGTGTTTTTTCTTCACGGTCTAGTGTTTGTATACAGATATAAACTTGTTATCTATATGCAGATTTTGGATGTTCTTTGTTAAGATTTAGATAAAGGAGAGTGCATATATTTTCTAAATAAACGTTAAATAAGAGTTTTACCTTAAGTTCAAATATATGTTTCTTACTTAAAATATTGCATCACTACAACCCGTATCCGATCCAAATGCACCTCAACGTAGTTCATTCTTACTCGCTGTTCATTTCGGAAATTGTCTAGTGACTGATAGAGATAGGTGCATCTCTTTACATTAAGATTACAACGCACATTAATGCCTTTTGGAAAATTATAGAAAATCTACCGATAGGCTTCCTTATGATTCATAACTATGTAGAGTTTCTGTTGTTAAATGATTTGTTTCAGTACGTTTTCTTACATGTTCAATGTTCATTCGTTCCCTTAGCCTTGATATGCTGTTTAAAGAAATTATTGAGATGATACCTTCCAACTTTCGGGTTATGTATGCCATTTCTGACTGATCGTTCTTTAGATTTAAAGTTATTGTTTTCTTTTCTATGTTAGGATGCATGTTTTCTCTGTTGATAACTGATTATTATAGTTTGGGCATTGTAGTGCTGTATCTAATATTTTGTGTTAGACAGTTTGCTGACGTGTTGAAATTTTGAATCATTATTTGGTACTGTTACTCAAAGTAAAAGCGCTCCATTCTGAAAATATGTCACTTGCTAATTCTGGTCTCCATCCTATGTCTCTAATGCAGGATGCTACACTCCTGATGCTGATAGTGCATCATGCTGTTTATCTTGTAAAGATAACTCTGAACCTGAAACAGCCTTTAAAGTACAATCTCATGCTGTGCCCAAACCATTTAATTTTGGTCTAAAACGTGTGATAAAGCACCCAAAAGACGGTGGCTGTGCACTATGCGGGTAGGGTTTTAAATGTCAAGTTTTCACTCGTTGAGCTAGTGATATTTGGATAACTTTAAGAAGTCCTCTTCTCCAATGTTTTTGTTTGAAGCTACATTATCTTTTCCATTTTTAATGTCTTAACTCTGTACTGTACAGTGACAGTTCCTTTGAAATGGGGAAAGAATTTGGATTTAAATCATTTGTCTTTTGTGGTCAGGTGTGCATTTTTGATTTGCTTCTTTTGAGTTATAAAGGTTCATTCAATTCTTTGATACTTACTATGATTTATTTTGTGTTCTTTTCCTAGTGTGAGAAATTGTATCACGTCGGTTGCTTAAAAGACCAGGGCAAATGCGATCTACAGGTAGGAAGCAGATGAATCTCCTCTTCTGTTTCTAAATCCTAGCAGATTTCACAAACAATAGTCATGTACTACTATCAACAAAACACATCTTCTGATACAGGAACGACCCTTGCCATGGTTTAGTTGGTTATGTTCTATAGAATGTCAAGAAGTTCACAACGATCTACGACAAATGGTCTTGACTTCACCTCATGAAATTCATGCATCAACACTGAGTTTATTAAAGAAGACTGAAGAAGATTTAATTAGTGAAGGTGAACCTAAAGTGAACTGGCAACTTCTGAGTGGTGCACATAAGACTTGTGACAATGAGATGCTCTTTTCAAAGGCAACTGCAATTTTTCAGGTAAAACTTTGTCTAAGCGATTAAATTTCTCTTGACTTTTAAGTTTATTTTCGAGAATGAGTTTTGGCTTAAAAGCATTCTTACTTCTGAATAACCATGTACATGCACTTTGACTATAGTGATAAAAATGTTTTCTTTTCTTGTTTTTGCCCTCTATCAATGTAATGTTTTGAAAAGAAATATCCTTCAACTTTGTTGCTGTCCCTCCAGCTGGTCACTAAGGATTCATGCCCCAACAAAAAATAATAATAATAATAATAATAATAAGTGAAAAATACAAAATACAATAAAAATGTTAAAGTTCTTATCTTTCTTTTTGTGTGTTTTAGTTCTGACTTGTGCTCAGTAGGTAATTTATTTTCACGAGGAAGAAAAGGCAGTGGATGTTGGTGATGCTGATATTCTGCAGTCTGTTGCAGAATAAAAGGATTTCTTTGAATCTTCGGCTTTTAATTTCTGGTTCCCCTCTAGAATATCCAAGCAACAACTATGTAGTCATGTCTTTGTCTTAACTCTAAGAGTGTGTTTAGTTTTGTGTGGTTGAAACCCCATTTTGTTCCAACTACATCAAAAATCCAAAGATCTTGTTTGATTAGATGTTGTTGCAACACCAAAAGGCTGTTGCAACAACAAACTAAGCCAAAAATAGGAGTGTTGGAACAACCCTCAATTTCAAGAGTGTTCCAACACCATGCGTTGAAAGAACATGGTGTTGTAAAAGTATTTGTTGTTTCAACTTCACCCAACCAGGCACACCCTAAAATGGGGTTATGTAGTGTTGTCAGGAAAGCTTTTGCTTGCTTTCAAGTATTCTATTTTTTTGACAATTTTCTCATGAAAAAAAAAATTGTGTCAATTTGTGTCATCTTTCCATGCTCATGGATTTGCGTATGGAGCATAGAAGGCTTGTTATGGTTAAAGTTAGCAAGAAAAGGGGGAAAAAAGGCTAAAGTTGGAGCAAAATAGTACAATTTCTCTCCATTAGGCTTAATTATCAATTGCTAGTATGGTATCCCATTCCAGCCTTTTGGGTATTTGCTTATGTAAAACAATAGGTTCTGTAGTTCTTAGACCTCATTAACAAAATTGAGTCATCAATTATGCATCAATAATAGAATTCTAAAATTTTTAGTTTCTGAGTTACTGAATTTTGACAGTCATACGATATATTGGAGAGATTTATTTCTACCAGTTTCTTCTACTTGGCAGATTAGGCAATGGATAGTATGTGAAATGTTGAATATTTCTTATTGATTTAATTATCTTTTCAATTTATAACCATTGTCTACTGTTTTCAGGAAACATTTGGCCCTATACTTGAGAATGGCTATGATCTGATACCTGCTATGGTTGAAGGGTAAATTCTCACCTAAATTTTACATGAGACTCAAAACACCTTGCATTTATCATGACGCCCTCTTACAGAAATATATTTGATTTGGTTCTTTTTTCGCAGTCAAGAGATGGCTAAACAATATTATGGGGGGATGTATTGTGCAGTTATAACTGAAAAGTAAGAAAATATTACTCAGTGCAGAAGTGCTGTAAACCTTTTGCTTACTTTGTTTTCATATACTTTGATTTTCTTTGGAAATTTCTCAAATACTTCGTTTCTCTTATCAAATAAATAGTTGAATTTTGTTCCTTTGTATTTATTGACCGCTCTTTATGCAAATGATGTACATGTTTCATTGGCCAACTGAGTAGAGGGTTGCAGAATATCTTGTTTTCCTCTTTGCCATCAGAGTTACTAAAATTCAGAAATATATACAAATCACATAGCTTATTGATAATAACTTTTATGAGTGGTGACTGTAGGTCTGAAGTTGTATCAGCTGGACTTATCAGAATATTTGGTTGCAATGTTGCAGAACTTCCTTTGATTGCGACGCGTAATGAATGCCAAGGAAAGGTGAGGCACTCTGTGATGTCTACATGATAATCTTTTAAACAAGATATTTTGCCAATGATGTGTCTCATTCTCAACCAAGTGAATAAAGGGGAGAGAGAAACCCTCATATGAACACTTGATTGAAATTGAGCCACATCATTGTATATGAGGAAATTCCTTCATGACATATGATACTCATTAACCCCAACTTTTTTTTTTCATAGAAAATGCTAAGTGTACTATAAGAGTTGTACTACTCTTGTACTACTACACACAATGAAGTGGAAATTCCTTCATGACATATGATACTCATTAACCTCAACCTTTTTTTCATAGAAAATGCTAAGTGTACTATAAGAGTTGTACTACTCATGTACTACTACACAATGAAGTGGGACTCTCGTAATGCACTTTACAAGAAAGGGTCCCACTTCTTTGTATATAGTAGTACAAGAGTAATATGACTCTTGCAGTACATTGATACTCTTATATTTAGGTTAGAATGATAGATTTTCTTTTAATCTGGGACTAATACTGTTAGATTGCAGGGATGCTACTGAATTATTGTCTGATTACTATTGTTGATCTACTATACTTGTTACTGAGGACCTCTGGTCATCATATTTTGTATGTTATTAGTGCAATAGTGCATTATTTTGTGTGACGAGTACTTTAATTTCCACATTGTGAATTCCTGATTAGTGATGTGGGTCAACAATATTAGCTGATATTATTGAAAACATTATAGTAATACCAAGATTTCTATGATTTTGCAGGGTTACTTTCAAGCTCTTCTTTCGATAATCGAACAGTTGATGATCAGGTTAAAAGTGAAGTGTCTTGTACTACCTACAGATGAATTTGCACAATCAATTTGGATAAATAAGTTTGGGTTTATCAAAATGACACAGGAGAGGGTAAATTCTTCTTACTAGTTTGATCATTAATGCTTCTATTCATTCTCCTTCCTTACTAATCATGAAATACTCCGCTGAACGAGCTGACGCCCAGAACCAGAGAAAAGAACTAGGCAACCACATCATGGAACAGGTGCATTGGTAATAAAAAAACATGGGCACTAAAGGATCCTAGTTTTAAGAAAGTTCTATTTGCAATTGAGCACCCATAACTAATTTCTAAAAGCAAGTATTGTTAAATTTCCAGGCTTGCTGAATAATAGTGTTGGACCTTTAGGTATGAAATGATCAGTTCTTCTGGGGGAAAAAAAACTATATATATTTTTATGTCATGTGTAAACGAGTCAGTGTTACACATATTTTTTTTTATACTTGCGTTTTAAATTCAAAGATTATATTCCTGATAAATGGATCTGTTGCGTGCAGGTGAAGCAGTATGCAGACAACCACTGGATACTAATGTTCAAGAAGAAAATCATGTTGGAGAAAGCATTGCTTCAATCCCAAAGTTGATGAAAATGCAAAGATAATGTGAATTATTAACCTTACATTATTGCTACTTTTTCCTGGATGATACTGTGCACTTGTATTTTTGATAACTCTCCCAACAGAGAAGGGGCATTTTAACTGGTTAATATTTACTTACAAAAAGAGAGTACTAACGATTTTGCTATTACAATTTGTATACTTCTTTTGTTCTTTTACATGTAAATAGTGAATATTCTCTCAGATTCACTGTGATTCTTGGAAAACCTATGGGAGAACAGATTATTGTATTAGTATTTAGCACTACTATGGGAAATTTGAATCATTATTGTGTTGAAATGTTGGTTAGAGATTATGTTTGCAATCCTCTGCCCCTTGAATTGATAGTTAATTTGCTATTCGCATTTGAAGGAAATGGTAGGGAATTTGACTGATTAGAAGATCAATAGAGTAGTCGGAATGTATTATTTTTATTTATATCTACATTGTGGAAGGATATGTGTAGATTCTTCATACCTTTAATGTTTAATAATATGGAATCTCTGTCATATCATGGGAAAATACTAGATTATATAAAAATCATCTAGATTTTCTATATGTCGTACAAGAACTGAAAGTTCATAATTTGAATAATAAAATGAATATAATTGTAAGTCTACGGCACTCTTAAAACTAGCATTAGAGGCATTATAAAGTCAACATATCTCAACGATTTAAACAACCTAAAATCTATACATCATTATCAAGAACTTCAAACTTTCAAAACTAGAATTTTAAACTCCTCTTACATGAAAGTTCCCTAACCTTTAAACTCAAAAGAAGGAACAACCACAACAGAGGAGTAAACCCTACTCCCACCCGATGACACCCCCGAAACCTCTTCTCTCTTCTTTCCATGATCAGAACACACCAATGTTTCATGAACACATGAACTCAGCTCCTCATGCTGCATAAGCTGATGAAGCCTAGAATTCTTCAATGAAACCTGATAATTATTGCTTTCACCCATCAAAGGGAAATTAGTCTTTGCATTATTACCTCTTAATATCCTCGCCGCTAAATCATAAGCCATGGCAGCCTCCTCTGGTCTGTTGAAGGTCCCCAGCCATAATCGGAGCTTTTGAGACGAAACTTTTATTTCAGCCACCCATCTCCCTGAAGGCCTTTGCCTTACACCAAGAAACTTTTTCTTCTTGTTATTGCTTTTCCCAATGTCCATCGTTGGAGAGATAGAGAGATAATTGAGGTGTTCTTATAATGTTGATATCATGATAATGGTGTGTTTGTTCTCTGGTTGATATCTTATTATTCTCTGTAGTAGTTTAATGTGGCATATTCTTCTTCCTTAGATGTGTACAAGATGCATGATTAAACTAAATGGACATCATGAAAATTTTATTTTGTGTAACTAATCATTGAGTAATGGATTTGCAATTGTAGTGAGAATTCAAGTTCAGTTTGGACAGTCGATGATGGTCAAAGGTTGGTAGATAAACAATTCAGTGTGAACATGGCAATATATAGTTCCGGTGATGCAGGGTTAGATTTGGAAAATCATGAATCGTTTGATACTTAATTTCATAGTAATAATATTTTTTGGAATGAAGTCCCAATTATATTGATTAGTTTTGGGACTTAATTAGAGACTGAGGCATATTCATCAATAAGTTTTAGTATTCTCTCTCAGGTTATATTAATCAGTTTGTAATGAAACATCCCCAAAGTAATGATGATGACAGTAGTGCTCGCATGATTTCACTCTTATCCACAAGATAGTTTAGAGATGAAACCTTGTATATTATTTTGCGATATATATTATTTTCAGGAAAAAAAAAGAGCTACGGAAGCATTCTCATTGAAAGAAGGAAAAAAAAAAAAACCTAGTGTGTTCAAGCACAAAGTAGGATATTTCAGACATAAGAGCAACACAAGTGTAGTTTCTGCAAACAAAAAAAAATTGCAGTTGCGTTGCAATCAAATCCCAATAGGTGTCCAAAATAAAATGTACGAGTCTTTGGATTTTTTAATTAAACAATTAATGATTGTGCCGTCCAAGTAATACTCTAATGAAAAGCATCTAAATCGCCTGCAAACAAAAAGGTCGACCTCAAAAGCCTAAACATGAACATAAACATACCCTCCTTGTTCTGTTTCTCCTTTGATTAACTCATCAATATTGTCGCCAGTTATTCATTTGGACTACATTTTCATGGGTGTTTAGTATACGAGACATTTGTTTTGTTTCTTATATATGGACTTTGAGTTCAATTTTGCTTCACTTTGACTTGATTCTGAGGTTCTTTATGTGTTGTTCGTAATTGGAGACCACAAGTTCATTGTGAAATGTTCTAATTTTGAGGCAGATTGACAGTTTGAGAGGAGAAGTGCAATAGTACAAGAACATGTAATTTCTAATCCCCTGTGTAAAAGAACTTTCCTCCTTTGTCATCTAGGAAGGTAGTTTTGATTTTTAACTTACTCTGTAAGATAAAGGCAGAACATTAAAATTTAGGATGAGCATGCATTAGTGATGCGTGTTTGAAGACTAAACTTTTTTTAAAGGGTAAATTTCAACCCCGGAAAAAAAAAAAATGTCCACACACACACAAAGTTTGGTCCTTTTTGAGATAACGCCCCTAAGCTTTAAAATTTCCACTTAACCCCCTTAAGTTTTGTTAGATATAACCCTCAAACTAGCGTGGTTAAATTTGACTTTGTACGTTATTTTTCACGTGTCCGAAAGACCAAAATGCCTCTAATGAAAAGAACTTTTAATGTTCTTTTACTAATTTGAAAGGACACACCTTAAGTTAGGGTTAAGGATTTAATTAATTTAATTATTAATTATTTAATTATTAATTAATTAATTAATTTATACTTAGGGTGTTCATTTGAAAAGGATATGTTGATCATTTTACTAATATTTTAACATTGTTAGGGTTAAAATTGAAAACATTTGGAGGTGTCTTATGTAACACCTCAAACTTAGGGGTTAATTGACATTTTTAAAATTTAGGGCCATATCCATAACTAGGCCAAACTTAAAGGGGTTTATCTCTATGACCAAATTTAAGGGTTTTTGTGAAATTTACCCTTTATTAAATGCAAATAATTTCTTAAAACTAAAATTTTCTAATTCTTTCTTTTATTTTTTAATTTTTAATTAAACTAAAATTTTCTAATTCTTTCTTTTAATTTTTAATTTTTAAATTTTTTGGAAATGGCTGTAGCCTTGAATATTTCTTTTATTCAGTCCAAACATACACCAAAGCTGTGATACATAATGATGGATGATGATTTGCTTGTACTTATTTATGAGGGGTAAAATATGCTTGTCCTTATTTTATGCACTGACTAGAAGCAGTATCCTACTTAACATCAGAAACATCCAAACTGAAGCGAAATGAATCAAATGTATCCAATATAATAACATAAAAAACAGCTCAACAGCATTCTGTTGAAGAACTTGAACAGGAACAACAAATTTGGACACAGATATTTAACCTTAAATTCTGTATTAATTTCATAGACATCTGTTGAGGAAAGCTGAGAACTATCCACTATTAGGTGGATGATAAAACTTCAGATTTGTTTTGGAACCGTAAAAGACATTACGGTGATAAGCATATGTAACTTCTTTTTCTTCTTACTCTTTTTTTTTTAAATGATAAAATATGGTTATGTTTTTACCCCTAATTGGTATAGGTATAAGACCTCCCTTTCCAAAGTGCAAATCAATCCCAGTTTTAATTATGCATTTATTTCATCAATTGTATGAGACATCTAACTATCAAGAAAGACTAATAATAAACTAGTAAAAAGAATGAAGAGCAAGCAAAATATACTTACAGTTATACATATTTGTTTCATTATAACTGTAAATATATTGCATTTGTAGTTGGATAAAAATTAGTTTGCTTAAACTGATTTGCAGCCAAATATATTGGCAATCGTCTCTGTAAAGAGAAGTACATTTCTTGCAAATACAATTGCAGCAAGATTGTAATAATAGTGCAAATAACAGCCTAATTGCAATACAACTATGTTTTAGAAACTGTAATTGTAGTTATAGTTGTAATTTTTCACAAATAAAATAACCCATAGTTGAGGTTATGTACAATCACTTTCAATTAGAATTTTTTTTTCTTTGGGGATATTTCTACAATTGTAAAATTCTCTCATCTATATTATTTCATTAGTTTTGCAACAATAAACAGAGAGTGAATTAGAATAATAGTAAGAGGAGGGCATAAATAAGCTAAAATGTTCATAGGGTATATACCAATTTTGAGGACTACAAATTTTTAGTGTTACAACTAAATCCAATTGTTCATATCTACTTACATACTTTATAATTCTCTGAAATTAGAAGCTTAACTACAATCATTTGATCATTGGAAATTTTATTTAATTAATTTATTTATTTCTCAGGAATTTGGAGGCAGCAACAAATGGGGTTTATACCCAGAATTCTCAAGAGAATGGAGGGGTGTCATCATATTCGAATGAGAGTAACTTGGTTTTTTCCAAAATTATTGATCTAACTAACAGAAGAGGAAAAGGAAGAAGATTTCATGATTTTTATAGGATCAAAGCTTCCTCAAAGGCCTAAGAAGAGAGTAAAGCTCGTTCAAAGAAAAATCAACGTAAGTTCATCAAAACTTTTTTCTCACTCTTTTGCTGGAAATATTGCAAAAAGAAACATTTCATTTCCTTTTCTAAAAGGAAGAACGGTTGATGGTTCCTGGGTTTCTAAAGTTTCCAGCATTATGCCTTTGATGGACATAATTCATCTCTTGCCGTGCTACATTCAGTTCTGGCTCCTTCCTACTGGCTATTAAGTCTTAATGACTCATCGGACCTCGTGAGCACCTTACTTCCTCTGTCACCATCGCATTAATCACAAAGATGACTCATACCATTCACAGCCGACACCTATAAAGTATCAGCCGAATAAGCTGACTGCTTGGACTCGGCCGAAGTTACACAATTGCTCTCCTAGATCTGCTATAAATAGGTGCACTGCCTACTTCATGGAGGTACGTAATCTTTGGCAACATAACACACAACAATCATATTTTTCTTCTCCACTTCAGATCAATACTAACTTGATCGTTGGAGGAACCCCCGGAGAACCCAACTCCGATCCTCTTACATATTGTTTGTGTGCAAGATCGAATTCTCTGCTCAATAATCAACCAAAGAAGACTGAGGAACCCTAAAACTCTCCATAATCCACACTAAATTTCCATGTTTGATATCTGATATCAACAAATATGATTGTCACTTGCATTTTTTCTAGGATTTCGGTCCCAGCAGTGGATAAGTCCTCAGTCATGACAATCATCATATTAATATGCTCTACGATATTGTCTCCCTCTTGTATTATGATAAGAATTATACTTATGCAAGAGGATCTTAATGTTAACTTCAGAGGCAGTGTCGTAGTTGTCTTTATTATCTTTCCATATGTCCATGGAAGTTTTGCTGGTTTTGAATACTTTGATTAAGTTATCTTCCATGAACACGAGCATTAGGCTTTTCGCCTTTTCATCTTTCAACTTCCACTACTTTTACTCTTTCTTTTCTTCAGATGTAGATTTATCAGTATGGGTTAGAGCAACAGTTTCGATGACATCATCGATATGGTCATGAATAATAACTTATACTATTTTTTAATGCCACATATCGTAGTTACTATCATTAAAATAATTATTAGCCATTTGGTAGAGAACTAAAACTAAATATTCAAATTTATAAGGGATTTTAGATGTTTGTACCACTTATAGTACTAGGAAAGATGGTATATTAGACATCTACAAAAGGCATAAAATAATTAAAATGAAATTGATTTCGGAAGAGAGTTTGGATTTGTTTGTAAATATGCAGCCCCAATTCGTGCAAGGTCTGCACCGAGTGGAGTTGGTCGGAGAACTAACTGTCGAAGGTGGGTCGGACCAGCGTTGAAGATGATCTGCCGTTCAGTGAAGCTGTTGGACAGCGACAAGCTTCCAATTGTAGCCAGACGAAGGACGAAGAACTGACAGGTTGACAGGGAGCAGCCACTAGTAAATAATAAAGAATATATTTTGAGTAGCTCACGGTTTCGAATGTTGGAGGAATGTCACAGTCTAAACTTTGATTCGATGCACACAGATGAGAGGGTGCTTCAGGAGCTTTGATGGTAGGCCTGTCCATCCGGGTCGGCCCGGCCCGGGAATCCGGGTCCGGGCCGGGCAAAACGGATGGCCCAGACCCGGACCCGGGGTGCCCGGGCCTGGCCCGGGTCCGTGTCCGGGCCAACGGATTTTCGGGCCCGGACTAACGGATTTTTTATTTTTATTTTGGTAAAAATTGCTAAAAATTAGATTAATCTTATTATATTTATATAAGTATGTATTAGTATATTCTTACATATTATTATATAGCGATATATTATATATACATATATTATATGTAAATATATTGTATATACTTATAAGTTATAACTTGAGAGAGACAGAGAGAATCACATATGTATATATTACTTATTTATAAATACATTATTATATAGTTATATATGTATTTGTTACATACTTACATTGTGCTTATTTAAGTACAATTATACAGTTTACTTATATGATATACTTTTATATATACTAGATGCAATATACTTATATATAATTATACTTATGTACTTATATATACTTATATAACTGTAATTCTATAATATACACATATAAGTATACTTATAACTACATTATATATATTTATATTCTTATATCTTAGTATACCATGCTAACAAGATATATATAGGAGCCGGATCAAATAAGAACTCCTTACAAATATGAGAACTAAGAACCTAATCTCTACCCTTAGATCTTTAACCAATCAACGGTTGTGATTAAACTCCATTAAATTTAAAAAGTTAACTAAGGGGCACATTTATCATTTTAGTTATAAAATTAGTTACATTATAGGCAGTTTTTTCTTGCCTAATTAACCGCAACCTTCTTGATTACGTTTCAATTTAGGCCTACGTCGACTGCGCCGGAGTCAAACCCTAGAACCTTGCTCACTATCTGATTGAAGCGAGTCTTCGAGGGTGCGCGTCGATGAACCCTTGCTAACGAGAGAGAGAGGAATCTTGGATCCCATCAAGATATCAATGGCTTTTTTCTCCATGCTCCTCTTCCGTTTCTTCTTTTTCTTCTTCTTCTTTATTTTATATTTTTTTTGATTTTCATGATGGCGTCTCCCACATGCTCTCTGCTCTTTTCCTTTTTGTCCGAGGCTCTCCCTCCCATCTTTTTCATTCTTTTTTGCTTTCTTTTTTGTGTGTTGTTGCTTATCATGGATCATAGAATCGCCATGGACTCTTAATAAATTACGAAATCTCATTTACAATCTAACGATCACCTAGTTTACAAAACAAAATCACTTTGATTAACTTACGTAATCACAAAGAATAGATTAACATAATCAACTAGTTCACAACACGATTTTTAAAAAATAGTAAGGTGTTAATAGACAATGTAATCACTCGCTGATATTTAAAGAATCGTAATGTTTTATTGACGAATCTTTCAAGAATATTTTAGTATTTTTACAACTCATTTAACGTAATTATTTTTCTATAGTTACGAATCTCTCGTTATATTTACGTAATCGAATATTTTTTAACGTAATCGAATGTTTTATTGACGTAATCTCTCGATTTTTACAGACCAATGTTTTATTGACGTAATCTCTCAATAATGTTTTAGTATTC